>JADLSH010000257.1:0-530000 GCA_016169945.1 Trachythela sp. YZ-2020
CACATGAGTCAACGTGTTGGCGGTCGACATCGATAGTTTCGACAATTGAGCTGTCTTGAAGATTTTTTCCCTCTGTGTGCATAGCACTTTCGAGTCTTTCGACGAGAATGCTTTTAAGCCCAGTCTAATTCCAGTCGTAAATCAACCACGCGAAGTTCAGCCTAGGGTTTTACCTTTCTCATGAGTTGCCATATGATAGATAAAGACTAAAATCTGTGTTTCACCCTTTCTGACACGTTGTAGACTTTTAAAATTTGCAGAGCTCGAAAATGTACGTCCGTACCGTGCAATGACAACGATTGAGCTATGTAGTATGTAGTAATAGGGTCCGTGAATGTAATCCCATCTCTTATTCAAACTCAATGGTTTGTTTATGTGAGTCGAATAAAAGAAATCATCCTTTATTAAGGCCATCATATGACCTTCTAATGTTAAAATAGCATGACTACCATTCAAAAAGTATTCAAAGTGCTGTATGAATATCATAGTAGTGAGACTCAATTTCTCGATCAATTATAACAAGACTGAAGCTCTTTTTATCATTTATAAACCAAATTTGGTTTTCATTTTCTGCCTCAACAGGTTCTACCACAATGGGCAGATCGATAATATTTTGTGCCTCAATGGACTTTACCACAATGGGTAGATTGTTATAGTGTGCCTCAACGGGCTCTACCACAATGGGTAGGTCAATGTTATTTTGTGCCTCAATAGGCTCTACCACAATGGGCAGATCAATATTATTTTGTGCCTCAATGGGCTCTGCCACAATGGGCAGATCATATTACTTCCGCCACAATGGGCAGATCATCGTTACTTTCTGCCACAATGGGCAGATCAATGTTATTCTGTGATTCAACGGGCAAATCAATGCCTTATATTGCCCTCAGCCGACTCTACAATATCAGGTATATACTTGAGCTATCCTGTATAAATAAAGATAGATAGATAGTTTATTGGAGCTTTAAAATTACAGCTCTAAAGCTGAATTAGATTAAAACTTTACAAATAATATGCTTCATTAAGGATATAAACTATACAGGTGTATGTGTGGTAATTGGATTGTTAGGTTCACTTTGTACTTAAGAACAAAGATTTAGTCTCCCTGGGAATTTAAAATAGCTTCTAATCGTATTCAGAGCATAACTGCCGAATTAATAATAGGTCGTATTAATATTTTAAATTCCCCAGGGGCCTGTAAATCTTTTGTGCTTAAGAACAAAGTGATTTCTTGGGAAATTCTGAGGTTGGGTGCTTCTTTTGATACACCGTAGGTGTATAGTGGTTCGCAATTGAGCCTCACAGTTCACTTTGCAGAATTATTTTATGTCCCCAAGTAAAACAGCTTCTAATCATTCCAGGAGCATAACTGCCAGAATTACTAATAGGTCGTATTACATTTTAAATTCTAGCTCAAAATCTTAAAGTAAGAACAAAGTGATTTCTTGGAAAATTCTGAGGTTGTTTTTTTGGATAATAATCAAAACAGGGTGTATAAAAAAAAACATAGCATCAGAATTTCCCAGAAATCACTTTGTTCTTAAGAACAAGAATTTTGCGACCTTTAAATTTAAAATGGCTTCTAATCGTATTCCAGGAGCATAACTGTCCAAAATTCACTATTGAATTGTACCACTATTTTTAGAATTCCCCAGGGACACAAATCTTTGACCTTGGAAACAAAGTGGAGCCTCTTGAAAATCCCGAGATACGTTCTGATACACCCTGTATTATACAATTATACTAGAATTTCCATGCAAAAATAGAGGACAGTCAAAATATCAAAAGCTTTGCAATATATTTGCTGTATCAGGGTCCAGAATATATTAGCAGAATGAGACACAGACTTCATGGGGATAATAATACAAAGATTTTAGGGAGTAAACATATTGTGGGTTTCATGGTTGTTAGTATTACAAAAAGCCCCTGGGAATTTGAAAATACGTTTCCGTGCATAATGTACTATTTAAAGAAGACACAAAGTGAATTAAAATTCACTTTGTGTGCTTGTTTTGATACCCTGGGAAACGTATTTTAAATTTGGGGCCTAAAATCATAGCAAGTCTAATTCTACCATATGATTATACGAAATGCAAAGCCCTTCTGCAGGTGTATCAAAAAGAACTATAAATCACCTGCATAAATTTGTATGCACGAGGATCATACATTAAATTTGTTCAATGGCTGGGCAAATAACGGTAATTATTTTCAATCTCCAGAAGCGTACTATTTGAAAATACGTTTCACGTGCAAATTGGTACTATCCAAAGCTTTTTGATACAAATTATGCACACAAGTATGGTGTATTACAGTTTTTTGATACACCCCTACCCTGTTACTCTGCGCGCGGCGACGTGTTCATCACCTCAAAACTGCTGCTCAAATACAGCATGTTCTGTTTGTATTCAAGTCATCTTAATATCTAAATGTCAAAGTATTCTACACCTAATATGCTAAAATGCGTTGAGATAAATGTATATAAGTCTGTCTGTCTTCCACACAGGAATATGGTATCTACGATTACTTCTTAGATTATAACTACGCGGTTTATTTGGCCTTGGCAAAAATTGGCAAATAAAGAGGGAACAGAGAGGATAATACGATAGGGAGAACAGTTTAGTATTTTAGAGTTTGCGGAACTGATATATATAGAGCTATCCCGTATAAATAAAGTTGGTTTAGTTTAGCTTTCCTTTATAGCTTTTCTCAGTTCTTCTTTGCGCTGTTTAATGTCCTCTCTTAACTTTTAGCTGAACGGAGCTACTTAATGAAGAGTTAACTCTTTGGTAAACCTTGTTAATGCTAATCAAGTAATAATGCCTAAAATAGCTGTTTAATATGCACTCAGTAAACTTTGCAGCAGCTATAGGAGGCTTGCATTTATACTGGTAAACTAATTGAGATACTTACCGTTTTTTAGTCTTAAAAATTCTCAATAATTGACGAGTGTGTGTTTATAGGCCAAATTGTACTTTTGAAGGAAAAGTTGATCACGCAAAAACTATGCATGGTCTTATTTTTGTATCTGAGCAGCAGATATAATGCCATCCCCTTGTTAATTGATATTATTGTTATATAATTATTGGGGAGGATTTAGATCACGTTCACTCATAAAACTGATAAAAGTGTTAAAATCATGCCATTTGTATTCTCAACACTATTTGGATCAAATCGACAATAGTACATAGTCATTATTTCACATTTCCATAGTCAACATCACCTCATACCAAGTTTACTTTTGGCATTTGATTGGTATAAAGACAGGGCACAGCTTGGCATTTATTTCTGAAACAGTTTTCATACATGTACGTTTAGCGTACTTATTTTTATTTTTATTATACCGTAAATGACAGTCCAATGATATGAACCTCATGCAACTAATTTTTACAGTTAATGTTTTTCGTTTTGGAAATCGCGCAATTTATTGCATTTACATAGTGACGCTCGAGTTCTTAACATAAAAGAAATTCTGAGAAGCCGAATTGAAAGAAAGGTATGTAGTTTTTAATAATAAGTCAAGGGGCACAAATTGAGACGTGACTGGCACGTGACCTACGCGCTAATAGACCAGTTCATAATGTCGACTGCGCATCCAAATGACGCGTTCTGCGTTGAGATAAAGTTGTAGTTAAATCATAACATGCAGCTGAGTCTGGAAGAATTGAAATATCGATATCAAAGTATTGGTCATTTAGTCAATTTGTATTAGTCATTTAGTCAACTGTATAATCCCGGCTAGACGGGACGGGACAGTTGCTGAGATCCCGCTCGTAATATAAACTTTATTGAGTGTTTATATGATCCCGCTTATATCCGCCCACTCCACTTTTTTGAGATGGATTTTCGCCCTTGGCGTGAGTTGAGCAGCATACGCGGTTATCATTATGGGGCTACATAGTAGTCAATTTCAAAGGTATTAACACCAAACACAAGGTCAATACTGATATACATGTGCTGTATGTAGAGCAATCCTCCAAAACATCGAGAAAGTAGTATATATGCTTAGTCAGAACGGTACACAATACTACACATGCATGGTTAATCATTGACAAGTGTGATATGTTAAAGCTATATACGCAATTAATTGTTTGTAAATACAGGCCAAATGAGCTGCATGCTCGGGTTTTTACTGTAATCATGCATGTGCGGGTTTTTACTGTAATCATGCATGTGCGGCTTATTACGAAGAAACGGGTCGTTTTAAATTCAGTGTTTAATTAACTATAATGTAAGCGTTTTTTAAGGCATGCAAGAGCATTTAACTAGCGCAGTTTTCTTTCTGTAATAAGCCGACGAATGTTTTTTGTAATTGGCCAACGGCAAAGGACTTTGATGGACCTCTAGGCATAGGAAGAGCATTTAGAACTGTTAGAGTTATCCCGTATAAATAAAGTTCGTTAAGTTTAGCTTTCCTCCTGAAGTAACACTGGATCAATAAGTGATTGATCTTACTGGACCTCCAGGAAAAACAGTTTAGAACTGATGACACCGATAGAGCTATCCAGTATAATAAAGTTAGTTTATAGACTTTAGTTCAGTTTTCATGAATGATTTTTTAACAAACTTCATGGTCATGACATCCTAAAACAATAAAAGTAATTCCCATTCTATTTTTTTCTACTCGCAATTCAATAAACAACTGAAGTGTTATTTTCACAATGCATTTATTAAGTTCAATTGTATTCCTAGTACATCTTCTTTTTACCTATTTTGTATAAGCTAATCGACAACTACATTTCTGAAATCCATAAGCCAAGTCCGTATATATTTCATTTTCTCAAAACCTTTTAGTCCAATAATACACATCATGCAGTAGTCCTTGAAACGAGTAAGTCTCACTCATAACAAATACCACCATAGCAAACATTGGTTAAGCACTCTGAACAAGACTTTCCTCGAATAGACAACTTTCTCTTCGCGTTTTCAAACCCACGAGCGTTGTTTACTGCCAACTCCAAGTCATCTAAAGCATCGTCATTCGTCCACAACCATTTCGGCTTGGCAAAGCAGGCATGGATCACACACAACACAAACAAAGCAAGCATGACTTTCGTGCAACTCTTCATAATGCTGGACCAAACGGCTCTCCAATAAAAGATACGTCAGATAACTTTTCTTGGTTCTTTTCTTTGCTGTTTGAAGTCCTGTCTTTGAACTGGAACGTACTGAATGAAGAGCTAAGTCTTCGGCAGCGCTTTTATATCCACGTTTGGTACTAATTTTCACAGGTGTTTTATGCAGCGCTATAGTTAGTTCAGTTTATTGCATTTGTACAGTGACCCTTAAGTCCTTAACAAAACTCATAACATAAATTATTAGTTGGTTATTACATTTACATAGCCGTGACTTCCTAACACGACTTATTGCCTTTCATCTCTGTGACTTGGCAGCTGGATTCTTCAATATACAGTTGTCTGGTTACAATTTCGCCTCAGTCGCACACTGTTAATTTTGGGGTGTCAATTTAACACCAAAAAGTGGTGCTAAAAAATTAGGTAAAAAATGACACCTTTTTTGGGTGCTATTTTAACACCGCTGTTGATGGTGTTGATTTAACACTAGTTACGGTGCTAAAACAACACCTTTTGTAGTGTTAAAATAGCACTGATTTAGGAGTTGTTTTAACACCCGAATATTCTCATCAAAATAGCACCTGATTTAGGTGCTATTTTAGCACTAGTGTGAACAAAAACTTGCTCATTGCTACAAAGCAAATCCAAGATATATACTCCACTTTTTAAGAGACAACAAAATCTGAAAATATATGAACATCCTTTAATTGAATTAATAATAATATATTTGCTGATTCCAAAATTACTTTGCAGCTGAACATTAAAATGGTAATAAATTTAGGCAAATCTTGCCATGCTCATGCAATGTTCTCACCAATTACCTATTAAAACCAGGTACATCTATTATTTTACCCTGGGCAATGCCAAGCAATTCTAGTACTATCTATGTCAGAAGAGTTATTCTATGTCACTCCAATGCTTAAGTTAACCCATTAACAACTAACAATTTTCCTTAGCAGGTGAAGTTGTCTGGCATTAGACAGAGTAAACTTGCAATATAAGATGCACAATCAGGAATTTATACAAGCACTTTATTCTACTGCCGTTTTTCAGATGAAGAAAATGAATTATTTACAACCGTTCTGGGTAGCAGAAAGGTGCTTCTATAAATCCCTGATAATCATTGTGGTTTAATGGGTTCCAAATTTGTTATTAGGTAAAGTCAACAGTTATAGAGTCTGATGATTACTACACTAATTTCCCCATAGTCTATAGACATGCCAAAAGACTGCAACTCCACATTTTCTGAGATCAGAATACCTCTATTCTTTTGCTCCTGTCAGTATGGCCAATATCAAACACACACAACTTGACGCAGACCATTAACTCCTTGCGTTATCTTCCTCAGCGATACAAAGTTGCTCTATTACTTTAGTCGTGATGCCAAGGTGAACCATACATAAATATCAATATTTTTCCAGCTTCACAATCACATATAATTAGGTTATCTATAAAATACATTGAAAGTAAGGTACATAAGTAAATACAAAATTCAGATTAACTTAAAATATTTGCATCATTCTAATGAATGCAATTAAACAGGTGTCTGCTAATAATACATAATTATGATATTCTCTTTCATTAGGCAGGACATAGCTGACTTAACTACTATTTGACGAGATCACAGTTGTATAAAAAATAATCAATTCTCACACAATAATAAATATTCTTGCAGTGAGTTCCATATCAAAATACACCCCTAGTGACCCCACTAGAAGTGGGTAAGGTCCAGTGTTACTATAGAGCACACAGGTTATAATTAGAATACAATTAGCTATTGCTTATGTACAGTTAGCCTCCTGAGATTCCAAAACTCCCTTAGGCATGATGCGCAGGTCTATGTAAATGCTTTCTTCACCCTGCTCTTCTGGGCAGCACACTTTGGAGGAACAAGCAGGGTATAGCTGAGTTAGGAAGAGTCCACAAAAATCATCGAGAGCAGTGGTCAGTAAAAGTCAGCTTTAGTACCACCCCCCCCCCAAATATGGGCATCATATATTGTTGGTTTGTGCCGAAAAGCATGGAGGGAAAGTTATTATATATTATAATATTATACCTCACAATAAGTTTGTCCAATCAGAGAACTAGGTACCCTGAGTCGTTTCCCCGGGGCATGGTATTCGAGTCGAATACCACGCTTGAGCTGGGAATTTGAGTTTTTAATACCCCGCTCGTACCCAGGCCGTCATCTAATTTCATCGCCTGTTTTCTAGTATCTAGTACAAGTAAAGTCAACAAGGTTCGGTATAATATATCATTTATAGACCTTTCACTCAAGGTATTCCCAAAAAATTACCCTTCGGGATGAAATATCCCTCGGGCTTTGCCCTCGGAATATTTCTCATCCCTCAGGGTAATTCCAAAAATTCAAAAATTTCATGTATCCACTCAGCTACATGCATTTACATTGACCTCAATGACCTGGGTCATTGACCTCAATGACCTAGGTTTTATTGAAGCATTTTAAATATACCTCATTAAATAACAATTATAATATTATGGAAGTTGCACATTATTTAAAATTGTCAAGACATTTTCTCAGGGTACTAATAGACTATACATTGATTCATTGAAACAATGCTCAACTTATGAAACAATCACATAATTCATATATAAAAACATTCATAACTTTTAAGTCTACTCTAATGTCAGAGTTTCTATGGTATAGATTAATATAATTGTTAAGTAGGCCGTAGTTTATATTATCGTTTTGATTCTGAACTAAATTGATAAGTACAAGGGAATTTTTGCCGCGTTAAAATTCAAATATTTTCTTACGGCGACACAACGCACGCAACATAAATATTTATGAATACATCCGTAAATTTTTGCCTTTATAATTGCTTTATATTACATAAAAACATTGAAATATCCTTACCTGAATATTATACCAGCGTTCCTGAGCTATAACTCTTGAAATTCTTGTGGATTTCGAGAAGAAAAAGCAAATATATTGCTTGTATTTTCCAACATAATTTTTCAAATTAAAATTTGAAATGAAAGTGACGCTATCCCAGAAAACTTTGCGCGCGTAGTAAGGAAATTAGACACCAGTCCGTCTTCCCGTGCTTATGTCATTTCTTTGAATTCTTTCAGGAGAGACAACTCCCAACCAAAAAACACTGCTCGTATTTTGTACCATTTCAGATTTTTGTGTCATATTTTAGACTCTATGCTTTAGGAATATAACGTTCTCTATAAAGTTTCTCTTAAAGGTATGCAGCAAACTAGATGCGACACAACAAAACACCATAGAGTTTGTGTATATAAAATGTCTATAATCATGTAGTATCACAAGATATTATACATGGCGATTTATCAAAACAATATTCCGCAGAAATATGTTACTTGGGCTTTCTTGCGATTTTTTGTGAAACTGTAATTTGACTTAAACACCCATAATATATTTAACCCTAAAAATCGTGTTAATTTAGCACCTCTATAGTGGCCTATGTTTAACACTTTTGATGGTGTCAAAATAGCACCCAATATTTAGCGCTATAAAGGGTGTAAATTTAGCACTTTCGCTGAAGAAAGAGGTGCTATTTAGGACCCAAAAAAGGTGTCAAAATAGCACCCCATTATTTAGCACTATAAAGGGTGTAAATTTAGCACTTTCGCTGATGAAAGAGGTGCTATTTTATTGCCCAAAAAAGGTGTTAAAAATTTCGGGTGCTGAATTAGCACTTTAAAATTGACACCCAACTTAACGGTGCTATATTGGCACCCAAATCGGTGCTAAAATAGCACTTTATATTTAACACCACCTCCTGGTGTCAATTTAGCACCTATACAGGTGCTATTTTAACACCCTCAAATTAACAGTGCATGTGAGAAAAGTGCTTTTAGTTTGACTCTACCAAGCACCACAGCTTTTCTCCGGGTACTCTGGTTTTCTCCTGCATGGAGTAGCACTGGCCCAATTAGGGTTGGCCCTTACTGGACCTTTAGGGTGGAGAACAGTTAGAACTAATACGAACACGTATAAAGATAAAGTTAGAATAGTTTTGGTTTCTCCCTGCAGTAACACTGAATCAATACACGATGATCTTTCCTGGACATCTAACGAGGACAGTTAAGAACTGATATAGAGCTATCAAGTGTTAATAAAGTTAGTTTAGTTTAGATTTAATTCCTCCTGTAGTATTATAAAATACAACACGGGGCTATGCAATATTGCAACTTAAAGGGAACAGTTTAGAAATGATAAAGCTATCCATTATAAATATAGTTAGTTTTTAGTTTAATTTGTCGGTAGTTTAATTACACTGTTCTCAATTAAATTTTTAACAAAACTCATAATATAAGCTCGTAGGTAGTTAATAACTATAAGTTATTACATTTCAACAATTAATGGTCCTCAATAAGTTCTTAACCGCGTAACTCATATAACATATTACATTCACACAATGACCCATATATCCTTTACCTAACTTATAAGATCTTAATTATGAGGTAGTAATAACATTTATATAGTGACCCTTTAGTTATTGAGTAATAATTGATCTTTTACACAATGACGACGCCATCTTGAGCATCGCAATGCCTTGTATCCAGAGTAAATAGAAGTTTTGTAAATAAATAATTAAACCAAGACTGCATGTGGTTAAATTATTTTCTGGTAGAAAAAGAACAGACGTTGTTAAGGGATATTTCAGGGAATTCCCTCCATTACCCTTATATTATCCAACGCAAAACAAAAAAGCTAGTAGCAATATATATAATGCAATGTGATGCTCAAAATAATTGTTTAATATGCACTTAAACTTTGCAGCATGCAAGAGGCTGCATTTATGAATACCGCGTTCAACACAATTGACGGCCAGGGGCTTGTTAAAACAATATAAACTGACTGTTGTTTTCTAGTAAAAAAAAACTGAAAAAATCTGCATGAACGATTGCCGTATATTTTTTAGGTCAAATTGTACTTTTGAAGGAAAAGTTGATCAGGCAAAAACTATGCTCTTATTTTTACTTGTTATCGTTGGTCAAATAATATAAACTTCAACTAATTATTAAAGTCAATGTTTTTCATTTCAGAAATACGGCAATTGACTTATAATTTTCGCTCGAAATTTCATTTACAAAAACCGTTCAACATTTACACAGTGACCCTCGAGTTCTTCACATAAAAGAAATGCTGTGAGGCCGAATTAAAGAATAGTAGGTAATTTCCAATATGTCAAGGACGCTACTTGAGAAACGCTGTGATCTGGAACGTGTCAAACGCTAATTCACGAAGCGTTTTGTTGGGGGCACTATATATGATGGCCGAAGGCAAGTTATAAACTGAACAATGCTTAAAAATTTACAAATCAGTTTTATACCGCTTTATGTCTTTAATTTATACTCAAGTTAATGAATTTGATAAATACTAAAAGATAAATTGACTACATTGTAAGGAAAACTAGAGAAATGCCTGAGCTGATACGAAGAGTTGTAGTCATGACATAACATTAGATTATTCAGCATCCAAAAAAGACCGCAGCAAACATGAAAAAGTACCACTTTTCTAATTTAATCTCTCTATGCCATGCAATGCAGAGACTGGTGAGCTCCATAGTACACATACTGAAGTAATATATCTTCAGTAAATCATCCGTCGGAATGAAAAGAAAGACTAAAGCGCCATCTACAATTAAATCTCTCATACGCTGGTTGATGGTTCTATATTTTTACTAGCCTACAAGGCAGGCTCTCGCGGGTTGGGAGAGGCTGGAGTTGAAAGAGAGCCTGCTACTGAATGTAGTAATTTTTTGATACGCCCCCTTTAAGAACGAAAATAACAACCAATCAAAACGCAGATTGTTAGAAAGATTATATTTAAAAATATGTCAGCAATAACCATTTCAAAGCATGGAAACCGGCTATATCTAAACATAGGTACGACAGGCGTACATGTATCTGCGCAAAGGAATTTATAATGTTGCTGTGAAAAACTGCATTCACATTTTGTGAATGATCAACTGAATAATGAAAATAGCACGGGTCAATTAAAATCATTATTTTATTATATGATAACATATTAGACGTTAAAAACAAATATAAAACACATGTAAGACAATTAAATAATTCAAATAGTAATAAAAGAATAGTAATTAAGGAACCAAATGCATGGAGAAATGACCGTTTTATTTTACCAAGACATTAATGTGGGACTTTGCCTCTTACTTCATAACCTTGACAGACACAGCATCTCTTGAAAATATCTAGAGCTAGCCATAATTAATTAGAAAGACTACCAGTTGATCCCTTAGGTATGGTTCGTTGTCGACTAAATTTTGTTTATATATTCTATTTTTTGTATACATGTTTATTGTGTGTGAGTGTTACACCCACCTAAGTCAACAACCTCGGTCAAAAAAGTTTGGTGAAGAAATGGCAAGCTGTGTCTCTTACAACTTGTTGAGAAGCTTGCTACAAGTCTGTTACGAGCACATGTACATGCATCTTGTTGACAAGATATACGGAAGGACCGGTCCGTGACAACAGTGAATTATCGCCACTGAGTCACCGTGCCGTATGAAGTTGGACGGACAGGTCCGTATAGAAAGTACATTATAGCCACTAAGTGCCGTAGAGTAGCAATAACTTCCATTTAAAGGTCCAAATTATAATTTTTAATATATAATCACCAATTACTTTTCCATTACCAAATTATTAAAATGGATGGTGATCGTGAGGTGTTAGCCTGATGATCGAGGGGTGGCCTGTGACGACTATAGTGGTATCTTGAGCTGACCACCAAGGGTGATGACAACCATCATCCCTCCAACGAACAGTCCGAAAAATCCGTTTCCTATTAAACCCCCACGAGTATTATACGCTTGGGACAAAGCTAAGATACGTAAAAGGCTCCACTGCATTCCCAACTGTATGGAAAATTATTGTTTCACGTCACGATTTGCGGCCCACAAGCGATATACCAGACTGTATGGTAAATATCACAACGCATTCCGACTTGTGGACCGTAAGCGATTCCAGACTGTATCGAAAGATATCGTATCACGTCACGATTTGCGGCCCACAAGCGTTATACCAGACTGCATAGTACAATATGATCACGCATTCCGACTTGTGGGCTACAAGCGATTATTGACAAGATGTGAGTTTTTTTCGCAATAAGTGCAGTACGGACGGACCGGTCCGTGACAACAGTGAATTATCGCCATTGAAGTTGGACGGACAGGTCCGTATAGAAAGTACATTATAGCCACTAAGTGCCGTAGAGTAGCAATGGCACGCGTGTATGGAGGTCAAATTTGGTTCAGGCGATCTTAGGCGAGTTTCTATGGAGGTAGCGTTCCAGTTATATTTAGTTCAATGGGTTAGAGTCAGCGTAAGGGTTGTATTTGTTCTTACTGCAGCATAACATTCACAAACCTGTTAACAACCCGAAACAATGGAAGTTGTAGATATTTTCGCGTGTAACAAGTAAGTTTGTTTTAGACGTACATACTCGCTGTAACAACTTTGAAACGGAGTGCGTAACAAGTCCATAACAAGTTTGTAGTCGCGTAAAACAAGTCTGTAACAAGTTTGTAACCGCTTGTAACAAATCTGTAACAAGTTCATAACCGCTTGTAACAAGTTTGTAAATGAGTGTAACAAATTTGTAACTGCGTGTAACAAATCTGTAACAAATTCGCAACCAGGTGTAACATGTTTGTTTTCATTTTCCACATACGCTCGAACCCTGCAAAGGTCCGAAGAACACGATGATCACATCATACGAATTTCTGCGATGACTTTCTGCAATACGCTACTTATAATAGCAATCCTGGTTGATCCTCTAAACGTCCTGCGGAGGGGAGCCTGGTTCACGATACTGAACTTGTCAATTGCTGACCTAATTGCTGGCGTATCTAACTTTATAAACGTTGGTTTAGCATCTGAGTTCAAAACACCGAATCGTATTTTCCTTAGAGCTTTTCGTTTCTTTTGGTTGTTCGGAGCGGGCGGTTCGTTCATTCTACTGACATTGCTAACTATCGAAACATACGTTATTGTAAAATACCCTATACGAAGTAGGCTGATGTTATCGGACATGACAATCGGGTTATCCTGCGCGGCAGCCTGGATCCTAGCTATCCTATTAGGGCTAAGTAACGTCGCATACAAGCTTTTTCATACGACTTTGGTGCAGGCAATGAAAATCTACATAGCGCAAATAGCCGTTTTGGAATTGGCTGTAGTCGTGCAGGTGGTGTTGAAGGTGCTTATAATTCGTGAAATAATGAAAAGCCGACGGGGTACCGAAGTAAGCGCAGAACATTGGAACAACAAACACAAGGAAATCGCTGAGACATGTGGATGGAATACTCGAACGAAGATTTATATACATTTATAGACCTAGCCAGGAGCAGTTGCGAAAAAATGCAACCTTAGGCCCTCTGGCAGGAATTAAACTTCGGCTCTGTGATTCGAGTTCAGTTGCTGAGCATCAACCTCAAGTTCGTGCATACATATGGGAGGGATGTATCTCTTACACATCATGGCCGCTCATGCTGTATTTATAACATTTAAAAGTTCAGCAACCAATATCGCGGGTTGGGATAGATTGGCGGATAATGAAGAATTGTTGCAGTGTAACCCAGCAATACTGTAATATTATTCATACTTTCTAAAGATTTCATGCTACACCAACACCTACAGACATACGCGTACAGATCTACACCTACCTACAGATACGCCTACAGATCTACACCTACCTACAGATCTACACCTACACCTACACCTACACCTACACCTACACCTACAGAGCTACACCTACAGACCTACACCTACAGCTAAACCTACACCTACACCCACGCCTACAGACATACACCTACAGTCCTACACCTACAGACCTACTCACCTTTGAATTTAATTGTTTTAAGTCATTTTTTAAAACGAAAAAATTACATTTCATTAAAAAGTTACGATACCATATCTTCCATTGCTTTATAATTCTAGGTTGCCTTACTAAATCAAAATGAATAGCATATCATTTTTTTAAAAAAGCAGTACACTTACCTCAATTTTAATTTTCTTCAAGTCAGCTTCATGCTGGAAGTGAAATAGGCAGATGTTCAAAACATGTAAGTATGTTTATATTATTATTCAATTCATTAAATTTGATAAATACCAATTATCTATAAAGCAAGACTACACGGAACAATTTTTAACAACAATTCGAAATTTATAGTCATGTACATGTGTCACACTAAATTTCGTTGGTTCAGTAACTATTTGCATCCCAAATGATTATTCAAAATTTCTCCCAAAGTTTAAGGATTTTCAATTTGGAGTTACTGGACTTACTCTAAATAACTTTAAACTTCCATTCCACTCCACTCCACTCCACGGAATATATAATTTGAATTGATACAGACTACTCTTATTTCTAGTTAATGGTGAATGTGGATGGAATACTCGAACGAAGATTTATATACATTTATAGACCTAGCCAGGAGCAGTTGCGAAAAAATGCAACCTTAGGCCCTCTGGCAGGAATTAAACTTCGGCTCTGTGATTCGAGTTCAGTTGCTGAGCATCAACCTCAAGTTCGTGCATATATATGGGAGGGATGTATCTCTTACACATCATGGCCGCTCATACTGTATTTATAACTTTTAAAAGTAGAGCAACCAATATTGCGAGTTGGGCTAGATTGGCGGATAATGAAGAATTGTTGCAGTGTAACCCAGCAATACTGTAATATTATTCATACTTTCTAAAGATTTCATGTTACACCTACACCTACAGATCTACACCTACAGATCTACACCTACAGATCTACACCTACACCTACACCTACAGATCTACACCTACACCTACAGACCTACACCTACACCTACAGACCTACAGCTAAACCTACACCTACACCCACGCCTACAGACCTACACCTACAGACCTACACCTACAGATCTACTCACCTTTGAATTTAATTGTTTTAAGTCATTTTTTAAAACGAAAATATTACATTTCATTAAAAAGTTACGATACCATATCTTGCATTGCTTTATAATCCTAGGTTGCCTTACTAAATCAAAATGAATAGCATATCATTTTTTTAAAAAAGCAGTACACTTACCTTAATTTTCTTCAAGTCAGCTTCATGCTGGAAGTGAAATGAACAGATGTTTAAGACATGTAAGTATGTTTATATTATTATTCAATTCATTAAATTTGATAAATACCAATTATCTATAAAGCAAGACTAAACGGAACAATTTTTAACAACAATTCGAAATTTATAGTCATGTACATGTGTCATACTAAATTTCGTTGGTTCAGTAACTATTTGCATCGCAAATGATTATTAAAAATTTCTCCCTTAGTTTAAGGATTTTCAATTTGGAGTTACAGGACTTACTCTAAATAACTTTAAACTTCCACTCCACTCCACTCCACGGAATATATAATTTGAATTGATACAGACTACTCTTATTTCTAGTTGATGGTGTTTGTGATGCAATATTCGAACGAAAATTTATATACATTTATAGACCTAGCCAGGAGCAGTCGCGAAAAAAATGCAACCTTAGGTCCTCTGGCAGGATTAAACTTCGGCCCTGCGATTCCGGTGCAGCGTTCTAACGAACTGAGCTACAGAGTCCAGTTCCTGAGCATTAACCTCAAGTTCGTGCATATATATGGGAGGGATGTATCTCTTACACATCATGGCCGCTCATGCTGTATTTATAACTTTTAAAAGTAGAGCAACCAATATTGCGAGTTGGGCTAGATTGGCGGATAATGAAGAATTGTTGCAGTGTAACCCAGCAATACTGTAATATTATTCATACTTTCTAAAGATTTCATGTTACACCTACACCTACAGATCTACACCTACAGATCTACACCTACAGATCTACACCTACAGATCTACACCTACAGATCTACACCTACAGATCTACACCTACAGATCTACACCTACAGATCTACACCTACACCTACACCTACACCTACAGACCTACACCTACAGACCTACAGCTAAACCTACACCTACACCTACAGACCTACACCTACAGACCTACACCTACAGACCTACTCACCTTTGAATTTAATTGTTTTAAGTCATTTTTTAAAACGAAAAAATTACATTTCATTAAAAAGTTACGATACCATATCTTGCATTGCTTTATAATTC
The DNA here is from genome assembly GCA_016169945.1 of Trachythela sp. YZ-2020. Taxonomy (NCBI): domain Eukaryota; kingdom Metazoa; phylum Cnidaria; class Anthozoa; order Malacalcyonacea; family Clavulariidae; genus Trachythela; species Trachythela sp. YZ-2020. The sequence continues at coordinate 16,207 of JADLSH010000257.1, forward strand.
TAGGTTGCCTTACTAAATCAAAATGAATAGCATATCATTTTTTTTAAAAAGCAGTACACTTACCTTAATTTTCTTCAAGTCAGCTTCATGCTGGAAGTGAAATGAACAGATGTTTAAGACATGTAAGTATGTTTATATTATAATTCAATTCATTAAATTTGATAAATACCAATTATCTATAAAGCAAGACTACACGGAACAATTTCTAACAACAATTCGAAATTTATAGTCATGTACATGTGTCACATAAATTTCGTTGGTTCAGTAACTATTCGCATCGCAAATGATTATTAAAAATTTCTCCCTTAGTTTAAGGATTTTCAATTTGGAGTTACTCTAAATAACTTTAAACTTCCACTCCACTCCACGGAATATGTAATTTGAATTGATACAGACTACTCTTATTTATAGTTGATGGTGTTTGTGGATGCAATATTCGAACGAAAATTTATATACATTTATAGACCTAGCCAGGAGCAGTCGCGAAAAAAATGCAACCTTAGGTCCTCTGGCTGGAATTAAACTTCGGCCCTACGATTCCGGTGCAGCGCTCTAACCAACTGAGCTACAGAGTCCAGTTGCTGAGCATTAACCTCAAGTTCGTGCATATATATGGGAGGGATGTATCTCTTATACATCATGGCCGCTCATGCTGTATTTATAACTTTTAAAAGTAGAGCAACCAATATTGCGAGTTGGGCTAGATTGGCGGATAATGAAGAATTGTTGCAGTGTAACCCAGCAATACTGTAATATTATTCATACTTTCTAAAGATTTCATACTACACCCACACCTACACATACACCTACAAACATATGCCTATAGACCTACACCCACACCTACAGACCTACACCCACACCTACAGACCTACACCCACACCTACATACCTACACCTACACATACTGACCTACACCTACAGACCAACACCTACACCCCCACCTACACCTACAGACCAACACCTACACCTACAGATATATGCCTACAGATCTACACCTACAGACCTACACCTACAGACCTACACCTACAGACCTACACCTACAGACCTACACCTACAGACCTACACCTACAGACCTACACCTACAGACCTACACCTACAGACCTACACCTACACCTACAGACCTACACCTACAGACCTACACCTACACCTACACCTACACCTACAGACCTACACATACTGACTACACGTACACCTACACATACACCTACAGCTACACCTACACCTACAGAGTACAGACCAACACCTACAGACCCTACAGACCTACTCACCTTTGAATTTAATTGTTTTAAGTCATTTTAAAAAAAGAAAAAATTACATTTCATTAAAAAGTTACCATACCATATCTTCCATTGCTTTATAATTCTAGGTTGCCTTACTACATCAAAATTAATAGTCAATCTTTTTTTAAAAAAAATAGTAAACTTACCTTAATTTTAATTTCCTTCAAGTCAGCTTCATGCTGGAAGTGAAATGAACAGATGTTCAAGACATGTAAGTATGTTTATATTATTATTCAATTCATTAAATTTGATAAATACCAATTATCTATAAAGCAAGACTACACGGAACAATTTCTAACAACAATTAGAAACTTATAGTCATGTACATGTGTCACACTAAATTTGGTTGGTTCAGTAACTATTTGCATCGCAAATGATTATTAAAAATTGCTCCCTTAGTTCAAGGATTTTCAATTTGGAGTTACAGGACTTACTCTAAATAACTTTAAACTTCCACTCCACTCCACTCCACGGAATATATAATTTGAATTGATACAGATTTCTAGTTGATGGTGTTTGTAGATGGAGTATTCGAACGAAAATTTGTATACATTTATACACCTAGCCAGGAGCAGTTGCAAAAGAAATGCAACTTTAGGCCCTCTGGCAGGAATTAAACTTCGGTCCTGCGATTCCGGTGCAGCGCTGAGCATTACCCTCAAGTTCGTGCATATATATGGGAGGGATGTATCTCTTACACATCATGGCCGCTCATGCTGTATTTATAACTTTTAAAAGTTGAGCAACCAATATTGCGGGTTGGGCTAGATTGACGGATAATGAAGAATTGTTGCAGTGTAACCCAGCAATGCTGTAATATTATTCATACTTTCTAAAGATTTCATACTACACCCACAGACACCACACCTACACCTACAGACATATGCCTACAGATCTACACCTACACCTACATCTACACCTACACCTACACCTACAGACCTACTCACGTTTGAATTTAACTGTTTTAAGTCATGTTTTAAAAAGAAAAAAATACATTTCATTAAAAAGTTACGATACCATATCTTGCATTGCTTTATAATTCTAGGTTGCCTTACTAAATCAAAATCAATAGAGTATCTTTTTTTTTTAAATAGTGAACTTACCTTCATTTTGATTTCCTTCAAGTCAGCTTGATGCTGGAAGTGAAATAAACAGATGTTCAAGACATGTAAGTATGTTTATATATTCAATTCATTAAATTTGATAAATACCAATTATCTATAAAGCGAACAGCTCAGTTGGTTCGCCGGATTCGCCGGATTCGCAGAATCGCAGGGCCCTTCGATTCCTGCCAGGGACCTATAGTTGCATTTTTCGCAGCTGTTCCTGGTTAGGTCTAATAAATGTATGTAATTTACACTCGATAATTTTCCATCTACAAAACCCTTCAATTATTAACTGTATTTAGTCTGATAATGTCGCCTTCAATAAAATTTTCGTATATTCATATCAATGTTTGAATATGCTTTTTCTAAAAATTATTTGCTGGGCAATAATATTTTTAACTATGATAATATACTTGTGTTTCATGAGCGTTACCTTTAAGAGCCAGGATATAATAATTGCCACAAAAATGACGAGACATGACGAGACGAAAATTTTAAGTCCTTTGGCTTTGCGGCCATTTTCAAGCTAAAAATTCAGACATAAAATGTGAAAATATATCGGGAAGCAGGGGTGGCAGATACGGTTAGCGCGCTGCCCCTTACCTCTGAGTTAAAGCAGGTTAAAGGCACAGTATAACCTGCTGAGCGATGTGATTTAGTACCCTCAAACTTGAAAAAGTTCACGAACTTTTTCAAGTTTGTCGCAATTGTGGAGAAGGAATGGGGTCGACACGTACCTATATGAACAGGCTTTGTGATTGGTTGGTTATGACAATAAACTATAGAAATCGTCTTTCTACAGAACGAGTCATAAACACTTTTGTTTCAGAAGACCAATCACAAAACATCTTTATATTAGTAATGGCGAAAGACTAAATGGCTCATTATGTAATAAAAATCGGTCTAATTTACACCCAATCTTCAATTTAAATAAATCTTGCGGGTTTATATTAAAATTTGACCTGCGTGGCAGACAGTCTACCCGTCGTAGCGGAACATCCGACCGTCTGCCACGCAGGCTAGCTATACGGCAGGTCGAGGGCTAATTAATGTTAGTGGAAAAGTTGCAAAGTACACAAAATCATCAAGGCTGACAAACCCTTAAGTCAACTTGCTCCATGTCATTTTTGTGCTGTTGAAGAAAACTTATGTGAGTTCTTTGAGGTCAGTTTTTTCCAAAAATGGTAACCTTAAGGTTGCATATTAAATTTATCGTCATTGAAAAAGTTGTACAGTAAAGTACAGTATTCAAATCATCCAGGCTGACAAACCTTTAAGTTAACTTGCTCCATATCATTTTTGTTCTGTTGAAGAAAACTTATGAGTTTTTCTTAGGTCACTTTTTCGCAAAAATGTTAACCATAAAGTTGTATATTTAATTTATCATAAGTGAAAAAGTTGTAACTAACGTAGTAACGTACAATATTCAAATCATCCAGGCTGACAAACCTTTAAGTGAACTTGTTCCATGTCATTTTTGTTCTGTTGAAGAAAACTTATATGAGTTTTTTTGAGGTCACTTTTTCACAAAAATGTTAACCATAAAGCTGTATATTTAATTTATCATCAGTGAAATTGTGAAAAAGTTGTAAAAAGTACAGTATTCAAATCATCAATTGTCACACAAACCTTCACGTTAACTTGCTCTATGTCATTTTTGCACTGAAAAATGTTAACCAAATTAGTTGTGTATTAAATTTATCATCATTGAAAAAGTTGTAAAGTAAAGTATTCAAATCATCAAGGCTAACAAACCTTTACGTTAACTTCCTCGATGTCATATTTGTGCTGTTAAAAAAATTCGCATCGTTACATACATTACAGTACATGTACTGCCTAGAAGTAACTTAACACTTCGGTTCGGTTGCGGTTTGTGCGGTTAGCGCGTGCAGTTTGTGTGGTTAGCAGGTGTGGTGTGTGCGGTTAGCGGGTGCTGTGCGTGTGGTTAGCGGGTTCGCTGTGTGCGGTTAGCGGGTGCTGTGCGTGTGGTTAGCAGGTGTGGTGTGTGCGGTTAGCGCGTGCAGTTTGTGTGGTTAGCAGGTGTGGTGTGTGCGGTTAGCGGGTGCTGTGTGTGTGGTTAGCGGGTGCGCTGTGTGCGGTTCGTGCGGCAATCACACCACAAACACAACTAGGGATCCAAGGATTGTGCAAAGTTTCAAAGAGCCATAAATTTTGAGGAAAATGGGAGTGAAAATGGAGGGAAATTCAGTAAGGAAAACGAAAAATTAATATGGAAGCACTGAAGTACTCTGCGGCGAAGACATATTTTTGTTGAATTTTGGATCCTGTACACCATAATTTACAAGTAATGCAAGTAATGTTTCAGGAAAATCTCTCCTTAATCCTACAGATAAAGAATATTTCACAACTCGCCGTGGGAAGTGTATGCGTATTTATTGCTGACGTAAATAGATGAGTCATGCATGGAATTATAGCTAGCAGTATTTATATGTCAAGATTTTCAAGTTCTCATGACATTTGTTTTTCGAAGGCCTATTATTAACTTCGCTTTTGAAAATCGTGTTTTTTAACGCCAAGCGTAAACATACGCAGGCAAATTATGCCCCATTTATAATTACTTGTAACAAGAGACGGACCCTACGAAGTTTTCCAAGAAAATGATCATTGAAACTTTGCTTTTAGTAAAAAAGATTTATTTTGCAATCTTGAGAGAGGACAAAGTTATCAAGGCAATGAATGTTGTGGATGAATAGTTACAGTAAATATTACGTTGTCGTTGTGTTGAAAGAAAAACATTCGTTAATCGCTATGTTTATGACTTATACTCAGTATTAAGTTATAGAAGGACAAAGAGTAAAGAGTAGTTACATGTATGATATAGTTTAGTTTTGTAAATATTACAGGGTTCATATTATTAAATTAGATTAAATTAGAAAATTTTGTTTACAGTAATATGACTCTACTTGTCACTTCAAATTTTGCACATGGGCGGCTATTATATATTAGCCCAAGTTAAATAAGTCCAAGTCGGAAATCTGAATTGTTTGGTAAAATAGTATAAAAACAAAGGGTGTATATTCGGCCACTGCCTTCAACTAGAGCACCGGACACAATTTTTAAGGGGATTTTTTTCAAAGCGGAAATACTGTTTAAACTTTCGTTTTCCTAACAATGTCAATGACAAGTAATGCATATATAAACAGTACTGTTGTTTACGTTCACACTTCAAACGTAATTATTTATATCACAGAAAATCAGAATTTACATTTATTTTAAAATATTATACATCCCAATACAATTATATCCCATCAATTCAAGGTATACTGTAAAGTTTAAATTAACACGACTATTGGGACTGCAGGCTTTGCAGCACGTTTATATGATCCCGTTTTATACCATAGAGGTTATAATATAAATCGGATACTATTGTCAACACTGTTTTGATAGTTCATAATACAGATTACAGATCGAATACACGCAGTATACTATATATATCCAGCCATCGACTTGCACAAGTTTATTGACATTGCCACATTGGCATTGCCCCTATAGTTCATAAGGCTATAGTTGTATTTGAAATAATATAGCCTTTAAACTGCTACCACATTTACATTCCTTATCATTTATATAATCTGCAAACTCGCATTTGAGATACAGTCTTTAAATATTTTGTCATAATCATATTCTCGAAAGCAAATGTCAAATAATATAAATAATGTTCTTGTCGCTAGACTCGCTACACGGCACGTGTACGAATCTCGCAATCACCTCGCGGCCACGCACTTAATCCCCGAGCCGGCGCGAAGCGCCGTGCGAGGGTACTAATTCCGCGCGGATATTTACACCCGGAAAAAAAGGAAAGCAATGGGAAATCCAAAGTTCATCAAGTTTTGCGGGCGCATGGGTGTGATGGGTGGTCATCTCACTAATCTTTGTTAGGAGCGAATGAGCGAATTATAAAAAAACATGAGTAAGTCATATCAGTAAGTCTTTTTGGGACTTCAGGAAAAGCTGCGGAACAAATTTATCGTTTATACTTTATAAAAAAGGATAAATAGAGATAGATAGTCGAAAAAATATGGCAAGTTTCTTATATTAAATTGTTGATATAGCCGTAAGAATGTTGTTTTATTTACATAGATTTTCATTTTTTCACAATTAAAATATCCTATATTTTATGCTATCAAAAAGTTCCAACTTAAAAGGAAAGCGAAATCGTTTCACACGAGAGAATTTGTATATTTTCTACTGATTTAATTTCAAAAACTAATTTATAAAAGGCAGTTTAGTTTTATAAACTTTTGGCAATGTTTTACTTTTAGTAAACGGAAGGTTGCATTTAAACATTAATTTGAAGCTTATAGAATGCATAAGAACATACCTACACCATATATCTCAGATTTGTATGGCTAAAACAACTAATATTTTAATTATTTTTGTAGTTTTTGTAACCTGTTGTTTTGTACTCCATAAAAGAAGTTTATTTTACCGTGTTGCCATGGCTACTGTGCTTCCTCTTCTTGAAACAAAATTTCCATTTTTTATTCTTTCAAAATAAATTTCCCAAAATAATATTGTTTCCTTCCACTCTTTTAATGGCAAATTTAAAAGGAAGCCACAGTGATTACGTCAGGTAAAACATTTCATTTGGCGATAGCCTTTGATTGCGTCGTGAAGAGGGGTGTGAGCCAAGGATCCAATTTTGTTTTCTATGCCAAAAATTTGTTTTGAACGCAGATATCCGACTCGCCTACAACCTTTGCATGGCAGATTTTTTGATAAAAAAGATTAGCAATAGTAATGTTTTGGAATGTAATGTCTGGCAATGTTCAGCTGGGGCGAGGGGTTACTGCAAGCATGTATTTCTAGTAGCGCACGTGCATTTGAGATTGCACAAAAAATCGGGTGTTCCGGGGGAAAGTTCGCCAATTTAATGTCAATTCAACGTTTTCAGCAAATGTTTCAAGTTCAATATAAAGACTCTAAATCAGCATAGTTTGTGTAAACTCGCCATAAGATCAAAAGAATATTTAAAGAAAAATGTGAAGCCCTGTCTTGAAGCACTAGATCACTAAATGTTAATGAAATTTAAAAAGAACATAAATTGTATACACCCCCCGGAAAGTTTACACTTTGATGTATGTATCTATCGTGTGAATTTTCGCCCCTCATCATGATCACAATACTGCAAAGTTAAAAACTTTGCACTAAAAACCACTGCGTGTGACCCGCGGTTAACCGCGTATTTGTGTTAAGTTACTTCTAGGCAGTACTGTACATACATACATACATACTGTATCAGTGAATAAATTTAAGGGTCTGAAATTTGCAGTATGACAATATCCACAGGATACTAAAATTTTGTTTTGCATACCAAACTGTGAATGACTTAATTGTATCCCAACTGAATACTACAAAATTTCAAACATTACGATATAAACGATAAAGTGTCTGAGGTAGTCTTCGGATAGCTTTTGAATACAATGTGTGTGTCAAGAGAACATTTAAATGGTTAAATTAGAATGCTTGGTTCCAGTACGTGTATGTAGGGATAAACGATATGCTGCGGGTTTGTAGGATCAACTGAACTACTAGACTTGCTCCAAGTCTCTCTTTCATTATCTTTGTGTATTGCAACCTGTGTATTGATCCACTATAGTGTAAATAACATGACGTAGCCAGGGGTGGCCGAGCGAGAAAGTGAGACTTGTCAACTTCGGAAAATCTCGGTTCAAAACAGAACCGATACGCAGGGTTCTCACTTTTAAGGAAATTTCCTTAAACTAAGGAAATTTCGACCTTTTTTTACTTTTTTAAGGAATTGTTTGAGGAATTATATTTTTTAAGGAATTTCTAAGGAATTCTGAATTTTATCTGAAATATTTACTTTTATTAACAAAAATCATGAAAATTGAACAAAATGTGACAACAAATAAAAATTGTTATTATTAATATGAGTCTGACTAGTGTTGACAGTTGTTTTACACTTGTTTATATTGTCTATGACTGATGATAACAAAATTAATTTTTCCCGCCTTTTTACACCAGTTTCCAGGCGTCATATTCCTGGGAACCAGGCTCGGTCACGGTTTTAAGGAAATTTTAGTCAATCTAAGGAATTTTTACCCTGAATCTAAGGATTTCCTAACAACAGGATGTGAGAGCCCTGCCGATACGGCTAGACTTGCTTCAAGTTTATCTTTCATTAGCCTGAAAACAGACCTACGTTTCGCCCGCCCTAAAATTCACGGGTCAAGGAATGGCGAAACGTAGGTCTGATGAAAATGTTGTCAAAAGTGCATTCCGCCCACTTTACATTTTGTAATAATTAACAATGAGATTGACACATTTAACACCTAAAAATAGAAGTTTAGAATAGTTTTTTGTAAACAATATCGAATATGTCGGCCGAGTGTGCCTTTTGTTTTGGCAATTTTAAAATTCGCGGCAATAAACACACAAGTGTTCCGCTATTCACTGGCACTAATAATAAAGAAATTGTCGCTCTAATAAAAGGGTTAAATGTAGATACAGTTACATTGAGTGTTCTTTTGTCACATATCGGCATAAAACTTCAAAAGATAAGTTCAACCGCAGATCCATACATTTATGGAAATATGTGAAGCAGTAAAAAAGAATGACTCACTTTCCTCTCAAGTCGGAACGTCTCCGTCGTCATCAATAACACTAACAATAACAACAATAACAGTGTGAGTATCGTTACACTGGCCGTATTCAAGCACATCCATTTCGGTGAACACTAATGGTAATATCTGATAAATTAGACTCTTTCCGTAGCCAGTTGGCAACACAGCAAATACATCCTCACGATCCACCACAAGCTTTTTTAATACGTTTCTTGTTCGGTTTTTAACGAACGGTAGTTAAAAGTTAAATCCAATGCCTTCTTAAACAACTCGTCCTTCGACATGTCCACACGCAACAGCTATTGTTATGTAGATTTATATTCAAATTTTGATTCATAAACTCGTAGCATAATTTTGTCAACTTGACCTTCTTGCTGAAAATTGCTGACCTTTCCAAACTAATTCTAAACCTTTCATGTAAGCGACCGACCAATCAAACACCTTATCAGCGAGAATTATCCAATCAGCTATTCCGACCGCCAGGCGGTCGGATTCCACAGCGTTTTGACAACATTTTCATCAGACCTACGTTTCGCCATTCCTTGACCCGTGAATTTTAGGGCGGGCGAAACGTAGGTCTGTTTTCAGGCTAATCTTTCATTGACATTGTCTTTATGTATCGATCATATATCATGATAAGTGCTAAACTCAGAGATCCTTAGGTTTGTGGAAAGTTTCAACAGGGTATTAGATAGAGCATATGCTCAATCTACAGAAATTGCTACAGAAAGCAATTATATCATGTATACTTTCTAAATCATACTAGAGTATAGCCACTCACCTTTGAATTTAATCCTTTTAAGTCATCTTCATGCTGTAGAAATAGATGTGTGTTTGCATCAGTGTTGCTAGTAAAAGCTGGGATTTAATTGTCACAAGAATGACTAATTGGGAATAATAAGCATCAACTACGAACCTTTAATTTAAGTTCCATGAAATTATTTTCACGCTAAAATTTAGACATAAAAAAGTGAAAATACATTAATGTTACTAGTGAAAGGGTTGCGAAGTACACAATGGCTGACAAACCTTTATGTTAACTTCCTCCATGTCATTTTTGTGCTGTTGAAAAAGAAAACTTATCTAAGTTGGTTAAGGTCATCTTTTTGCAAATATTTTAACCATAAAGTTGTATATCAAATTTATCATCAGGCTGACAAACCTTTAAGTTAACTTGTTCCAGGTCATTTTTGTGCTGTTGAAAAAATTTGCACTGTTATAAATACCTACATACACTGTATTTTACAGTATATTACCACATAAACTCAATCTAAATTACCCAAACCAAACCAGGTTTCACTCAGGTTAATTTTTTTATAGCAAATGCTATTTACCAAAAAAGTTAACTACCAAAAGAATTACCATTTCTTCCAACGTTGAAACTTTCGACATGAGACTTTCAAGTTTTGCTTCAAGTTCTTCCACATCTGGTTGATTGACATTATTGCTGCTGCAAACCAGAAAGTTGCAGCTATTCATGTGAGTCTAGATTAAATAATTGACAAATGTATCTTCAAATTTGGAGGATAAGCCTGAAATATCAGAGCTATCCCATGGTGCAAGTGCAGACGGACTGACTGGCTGGCTGGCTGGCTGACCAATCAACCAACCGACCCACCAACCTTTCAACCAACCCATCAACCAACCCACCCACCAACTGATCAAAATACTGGGACGTCAATCTTTGGGCCAAACAGATGAACATGTACCTCTAGAAGGGAACTTAAAATTCCAATCCAGCTACACCCTTCATTGCAGCAATTTACATCAAGGTTTTTTATCGATCTTCTGGCCGCCTGGTCTTCAAACACCTTTAAAAAGATGAATGTAGATGACAACAAAATAATGCTTAAAACTTGCAATTAAAAAGGTGATCTTGCAAAACAAAAACTAAAGTCTGAAAACACCTAAACTGTAGCTTACCGTCGCTTCAGATATTTCAATTCTGCATGATGGACAACGAGGATCGGTCCTGTTAAAGTTAGTATTTAAAATATTAATGCAGGCCTATTTAATGGAACAGACCACTTAGCCAGATCTAATTGCCATGCAATTATTTTTGTCATTTGGTTTCTCACTTGAAACAGGTGACTGATCTCGGTTACCAGAATGAAAGAGTACAATTGTACAAAGGGATGCCACTCCAAGCTACAGTATTGTTAGAAACTGTCAAAACAAACTGCTCTGGTAAGAAGGATGAAACTTTCTCAAACAAACACAAGTCTATAAATTTATCTTATTGCTGAGACAGACTATAAATCTTAATTACTTGTCAGCTTCCTGCATACTGTAAATTGCTCAACTAGTAACCACTTTAAAACATATATACTGTAAATTGCTCAACTAGTAACTGCTATAATTGAAACATATTTACAAAACCCAGTCTTGTGCATATAAGTGTGCAAAGTGACTATATGTCCGGCAGCCGGACAAGGTTGTGAAAAAACTAAATGTCTGGCAGGACTTGTAATGCAAATTAAAGTTAGATTTTTAAAATATAAATCAACCCCCACCCTAACCCTTAAGTTTAAGCCCTAACCCTAAAAAGTCAAAATTGATAGGAAACATGCTTGCAGGGAATCTAACCCACAACACATGAATTTGTAGGCACACACCATTACCACAACGCTACCAGCAACATAGGCAGCGGCGAAGCATCCAAAAAGTAAGAGGCACCACCAAATAGGGGCACCCATCATTTCTAAAAGTTATATCATCATCTATTGTAAAAGTTATAAGTAGATGGATTTTATCCATTTATTGGAAGAGGGCACTTTCAAACCAGAAAAAGGAAACTTTCAAACCAGATAGAGGGCACTTTCATTTCTGAAAAAGAGCACTTTTTCCATTTTCAAAAAAAAAAGTAGGGGGGCACTGGGGCCGTTTCCATGGCCCCTGACCAGCAAACTCACTGAAAACATTTGCAAAAGATATGTTGTATGTGATATGAATATCAGCTTTTTAAATCACTAACTACCGGATATATAGCCACTTTGATAAATGTGCACTTAGATAGGCTAATGTCAATATATTTTTAAACATTTGACTAATTAAGATCCCAAAGATAGTGCAAAGTTTAAAGACTGCATTGCATTATTGCAATTGAGCTATGAGTTTTTACTTTCTATATAAAGAGCAATGATATCTCTATTTTCATAATTGACATGATGGTATTATAAAATTTATATGTTAACTTACACTGGAAGTTGAAGGGTTAGGTTTGTTATTTAATATTTTGTCGAATTACCGCAGACATTATAAGTTTGGACTGCGGACGGGGACACAGAACGCCTGGGTTAAATTGACTACCGAAGCATGCACGACATCCTTATTTTTTACAAAATGTTCTTCCAAAAATTGCAAAATTTATTTCCAAATTTCCTGGCATGTGCCCATCATAAATTCCTTTTTGCAATTATTTTTTAAGCATTTAAACGTTTTCCTACTCAATAATTATTGGTTCGGTGGAGTAGAACAAATAAATATGCAATAATTTCATGCAATCATTTATGAGAAAGGTTAAAAATGGTTTAAACCAGGGCGCAGGACAGTGAATCAGTTCAACCCCCCCCCCCCCACCGTAATTTTGTTTCAGCACCCCAGGCTACCTGCTACGTCACTGACACAGTAAGGCACAGTGCCATGTGTTTTATTTGCATCCCGGTTAAACTTTTGTTGCCTTGCATATCGTTAGGCCAGAAAAACTTTATTTGGTTCTCTTTAGCCAAATAAATGAAAGGTTATCAGTAAGCAAATTACATGACTGCAATTATCCCCCTGTTACTGCCATCTTACTTTCACCACAAAAAGGCACAAATAGACTATTTGATTCATCAGTAAAATAAAATACTAAATTAAAACCCCTCTAAGATTGAAACGCTTGAATTCCCTGCCATTTTCCTTCCAAAGTGGATTTCCTTCTATTTTTCCTTCCAAAGACGGAAATATCCTGGCAAGTGGTCAAGCACTGCAAACTACAGACATTAACTCACCTTAGCACAAAGGTTGACAGCAAAACCCAACACAACATTCTCTGCGGATGTCATACATGTTCAACATTGAATATTTCTTTCTCGTACATTTTGAAATATATCGCCAACACAATGTGACATTTGCAGCGAAAATCGCACCTCGGATCCTTACTGTATATACTTGAGAATAGCCACACACAAAATTCAAATATTGTTCATGTAACTATATTAACTATGACATAATATAATGCAGTGAGTGCATGCAGTCGAAAAATAGATATGTGCCAATTTTATATCTCTCTCAAAAAATTGTAAGTTGTTCTGTAATGCGCCAATCAATTTATACTGTTAACATCCCCCCCCAGGCATAGCCAGGGCATTTGACACCTTGCTCTATCCCCGGAGTGGGAAATTTTACCTTTTGTACCGCTGTTGGGGTAGGGCATTTGACGCTGACTCACAAGACGCGTGGGGCATTTGACTAGAGTTCACTGCATTTGGCCAGAGTAGATGTGATTTGGCACACTAGATTGCACGAGGTCTGAGACTTACAAAGCTTCACAAATCAAAATGGAGTACACTTTAGATGCTTTTAAGCGGTCCCTGAAAACAGCACTCACATGACAGAATGGCTCTGGAAAAAAAATGAATTGGAGAAGGTGATTGACAGTTTTGAGCATAAGATTTTTAACACAGTGTTTCATTTATTAAAATTTGGAGTTGCTTCAGAATTCAGTGCATATGTTTTCACACAATTCCAAACTCGAACTGACAGAATTATGGTCAGCAGGACCAGTGGGGGTGGGGGCATTTGACCATCAATTTTACTTTGTATATGGGGAATTTGAACAGCATTTTTGTCCTGGGGGTGGGAAATTTGACCACAAATTTTCGAAAAGTTCAAATGCCCCGGGCTATGCCCGGGGGGGATGTTAACAGTATAAATTGATTGGCGCATAATTTTGAGATGCACCCATACATCATGGCAATAATAATAATGACGACCAAAAATGACTATGACTATTTATCAATTTCCTTTCACATTTAATTGGCATTAAAGCGACAGAAAACAACATACAACGCCAGATTTTACTTGGAAATCATGTCTAAATGTTAATACATAATTCCGATTGGAAGTTCCCCCTGAGCGTGTGTATAGCAGACATGCAAGCTCCACCTGGGCCCCAGATTAGTGGTGGGCGATACTGCGAATATCGATTTCGATACGATACCGAGTACTTTTTTATCGATACCACTGTTTCGATACTTTTTTTTGATACCGATACTGGTCAGTAGACAAAGTACTTCATACACTAGTTAAATATGGTCGTACCACAACGATTAATAGTCTTTATATTTAATTTAACATTTCTGCCATTTTCCAGCATGAAAACGAAAAACCTGGAAAAAACCGCTGTGAAAAGCTGTTACTGCATGCTCGTTCGGCAAAGAACTAAACGAAGAACTTACCGGTCGCATGACAAGTATCGAAAACATCGATATTTAAAAAAAGTATCGATGCCATCTTTTGAATTGTGAATATCGAAAGTATCGATGCTCTAGTAGTGGTATCGCCCACCACTACCCCAGATTGTTTACACTAGCTATGACTGTATGACTTGTTTGAATTTTGCCATTTTGCACTAAAATATATATTTGCATGGCATGACCAGTTGCTAAGTCTAGCTAGACTAGCTTCGCCATACGTATCGCATCTGGAGATCACAACAGGGGGTATTAAATGCCAACGCATCATTCATGTTATGCAAATTTATCAAATATGCAGTGCTAGAACTCTTTCAAAACCAAAACTGCACACACTACAAGACTACAAATTATTTATTAAATAGTAATTATACTAACTACAAATCAATTTAAAACCTAGTCCAAAAACGTACCTGAGAATATCGTCAATACAGAGGGCACAAAATCGATGTCCACAATCGCTCACTTGCACAGGATCTTGCAAAACCTCCAGACAAATGGCACATTCATAATCATGCCTTGCTGCATTCTGATCTTTAAACCACTTTAGTGGGTAGCCAGAATGACCGTTTGTTGCCATTCTTGTGCCGATCGGTATTTAAACATAAAAGGTGGTTGGTAAAAAATACATGTACTTTCGAAATCAACAATTTCATGAATTACCGAATTCCGGTAAAGAACGTCACCAAACACGAAAACGAGGCTCTTTTGCATATGAAACTAGGAGTTACTATCGCAAGGAAAGTGCTGCCTTGATGCACAAACTGCATGGAAAATTCCGGAACATAATTAGTATTAAATATTGAACTTATTGAAATTGGTAATGATACACTGTCTGTATTGATTTATTTTGTTGTCAAATTAAAACGTTCAGATTACAACACTGTGACTACAACACTATACTATTTATTGTAAATGGTATATACTGTACAGTATTAAGCAAGATATATATCGGAGTGTGTTATTGTTAATCGAACTCTTGGTACCAACACCAAATGTTAATATAAGTCATTGTTTACTTCAAAGTTGTCAATGGCATCTTGAATAACTAATTTGAAATCATAGAGGCAATGTTTTTTAATATTTTTGTCGTGCAATTAGCTGGTTGTCTGTGTTCATAAGAATAATAAGATACTGATAATGCATTTGCCATGTGCAGTCTGTCAAACAGTCTTTGACTTTTTGTTCCCATGTGTAGATGTTTCATACATGTATTTAATCAACATTTGGTTCCATCAGTGTTCATCTGTATTGCCCAGTGAATTGTCGAAATACATGATTATCAACCAACATAATAGTGTCTCTCTCCAAAACCACTTTGAAACACATTACACAGGATCCACACCCACATGACATGCTGGAAATACATAATTCCTCGTATAGCAGATTGCACCCCATAAGAGATGATGTAATATATCCATATTATTTTGAAACAACCATCAAGTATCAACGGTAAATATACATTTCTGTGTAATCCAGCTGTTCAGATGGTACCAGTCAGTGTAATGATTAACATTAAGCTCAGTAAGAATTCCAAAACCCAAAAGAAATATTTAGTATGTGAATTTACCTGTGTAAGGAAAAAAGGGGGATACGGAAAATGTTAAAGAACAAAACTTACTATTTTATCTTGCCAACAATCACATTTTCATACATACAGTGTCAGTGATAAAGAGTAAAATTGATTAAAATAGATTGATAAAATTAATTTGAAAATGAAATGTGTGAAACATTTTATTAGTGAATATACTGATATACTTACAGTACATACTATGTTGTAATAGGGATCCATGATTGTAATCCCATCTCTTATTCAAACTCAATGGTTTGTTTATGTGAGTCGAATAAAAATAAATCATCTATTTGCTTTATTAAGGCCATCATATGACCTTCTATATAACGTTAAAATAGCATGACTACCATTCAAAAAAGTATTCAAAAGTGCTGTATGAATATCATAGTAGTGAGACTCAATTTCTCGATCAGTTATAACAAGACCTTGAAGCTTTTTTGGTAATTTATAAACCAAATTTGGTTTTCATTTTCTGCCTCAACAGGTTCTACCACAATGGGCAGATCGATATTATTTTGTGCCTCAATGGACTCTACAACAATGGGTAGATTGTTATATTGTGCCTCAACGGGCTCTACCACAATGGGTAGGTCAATGTTATTTTGTGCCTCAATGGGCTCTACCACAATGGGCAGATCAATATTATTTTGTGCCTCAATGGGCTCTGCCACAATGGGCAGATCAATGTTACTTTCCGCCACAATGGGCAGATCAATGTTACTTTCTGCCACAATGGGCAGATCAATGTTATTCTGTGATTCAACGGGCGAATCAATGCCTTATAGTGCCGACTCTACAACAACAGGTATATATACTTAGAGCTATCCTGTATAAATAAAGATAGATAGATAGTTTATTGGAGCTTTAAAATTACAGCTCTAAAGCTGAATTAGATTAAAACTTTACAAATAATATGCTTCATTAAGGATATAAAACTATATATTACAATTATACTAGAAATGCAAAACCTATATACTAAAATGCGTTGAGATAAATGTATATAGCCTATGTCTGTTCGTCTTGCACACAGGAATATGGTATCTACGATTACTTCTTAGATTATAACTACGTTTATTTGGCCTTGGAAAAAATTGGCAAATAAAGAGAGAACAGAGAGAATAATACTATAGGGAGAACAGTTTAGTATTTTAGAGTTTACGGAACTGATATATAGAGCTATATCCTCTATAAATAAAGTTGGTTTAGTTTAGCTTTCCTTTACAGCTTTTCTCGGTTCTTCTTTGCGCTGTTCAGTGTCCTCTCGGCTTAACTTTTTGCTGGAACGCATCTACTTAATGAAGAGTTAACTCTTTGGTAAACCTTGTTAATGCTAATCAAGTAATAATGCCAGCCTAAAATAGCTGTTTAATATGCACTCAGTAAACTTTGCAGCAGCTATAGGAGGCTTGCATTTATACTGGTAAACTAATTTAGTCAACTGTATAATCCCGGCTAGGCGGGACGGCACAGTTTCTGAGATCCTGCTCGTAATATAAACTCTATTGAGTGTTTATATGATCCCGCTTCTATCCCGCCTAGACGGTATCCCAACATCTGATGCCGGGATCTCGCCGGCTTAGCAGGCTCCACCCACCCCACTTTTTGAGATGGATTTTCGCCCTTGGTGTGAGTTGAGCAGCATACGCGGTTATCATTATGGGGCTACACATAGTAGTCAACTTCAAAGGTATTAACACTAAACACAAGGTCAATACTGATATACATACATACATACATACATACATTATTCAGCTCACTCCCCGTTGGGGCTTTTCAGTGACCGATTACATCAAGTATCTAGCTTACCTATATTATGTACTTAACCTACATTATTTATCTTTAAAATTGTGATATTACTTTCCTAATCTGTCTATCCTAACCCACCCAGTCAACTTTCCCTGTGGGAGGAAACCGGAGTGCCCGGAGAAAACCCACGACTTTCGACAGAGCGTTGACTTAATTACTCTTTTCACATGAGTGTCCTCAACGAGAATCGAACTCAAGACTCAGAGGTGAAAGGCGCTTGCTCTGACGACTGCGCCACCGAAGCCCCACATGTGTTGTATGTAGAGCAATCTTCCAAAATATCGAGAAAGTAGTATATATGCTTAGTCAGAACGGTACACAATACTACACATGCATGGTTAGTCGTTGGCAATTAATTGTTTGTAAATACAGGCCAAATGAGCATGCATGCTCGGGTTTTTACTGTAATCATGCATGTGCGGCTTATTACGAAGAAACGGGTCGTTTGAATTCAGTGTTTAATTAACTATAATGTAAGCGTTTTTTAAGGCATTCAAGAGCATTTAACTAGCGCAGTTTTCTTTCTGTAATAGGCCGACGAATGTTTTTTTGTAATTGGCCAACGGCAAAGGACTTTGATGGACCTCTAGGCACAGGAAGAGCATTTAGAACTGTTAGAGTTATCCAGTATAAATAAAGTTCGTTAAGTTTAGCTTTCCTCCTGAAGTAACACTGGATCAATAAGTGATTGATCTTACTGGACCTCCAGGAAAAACAGTTTAGAACTGTTGACACCGATAGAGCTATCACAGTATAATAAAGTTAATTTATAGACTTTAGTTCAGTTTATATGAATGATTTTTTAACAAACTTCATGGTCATGACATCCTAAAACAATAAAAGTAATTCCCATTTTATTTTACCCTTCTCGCAATTCAATAAACAACTGAAGTATTATTTTCACAATGCATTTATTAAGTTCAATTGTATTCCTGGTACATTTTCTTTCTACCTATATTGTATATGCTAGTCGACAACTACATTTCTAAAATCCATAAGCCAAGTCCGTATATATTTCATTTTCTCAAAACCTTTTAGTCCAATGATACACATCTGCAGTGCTCCTTGAAACAAGTAAGTCTCATTCCAAACATTTACCATCATAGCAAGAACCGGTTGAGCATTTTGAACAAGGCTTTCCTCGAATAGACATCTTTCTCTTCGCGTTTTCAAACCCACGAGCGTTGTTTGCTGCCAATTCCATGTCATCTAAAGTATCATCATTCGTCCACAACCATTTCGGCTTGGCAAAGCAGGCATGGATCGCACACAACACAAACAAAGCGAGCACGACTTTCGTGCAACTCTTCATAATGCTGGACCAAACTTCTCTGGGATAACTTTTCTTGGTTCTTTTCTTTGCTGTTTGAAGTCCTGTCTTTGAACTGGAACGTACTGAATGAAGAGTTAAGTCTTCGGCAGCGCTTTTATATCCACGTTTGGTACAAATTGCCACAGGTGTTTTATGCCCGCACATGAAAGGTAGCGCTATAGTTAGTTCAGTTTATTGCATTTGTACAGTGATCCTTAAGTCCTTAACAAAACTCATAACATGAATTATTAGTTGGTTATTACATTTACATAGAGACTCTTAACTTCTTAACAGGACTTACTGCCTTTCTTACTGCCTTTCATCTGGGCAGTTGGATCCTTTAATATACAGTTATCGGCAGTGTAATTACACAATCCTCAATTAAATTCTTAACAAAACTCATAATATAAGCTCGTTTATAGCATAATATAAACGTCGAAGTTCTTATTGTATTTTTCAGGTAGTTTTACACAACAGTCAACCGCCGTATAGTTAATAACTATTTATTACATTTCAACAACGGTGCTTAAGTTCTTAACCGCGTAACTCATAAACGTATTATACGGAAATTTATATACATTTTTTAGACCTAGCCAGGGGCAATTGCAAAAAATGCAACTTTGGCCCTCTGGCAGGAATTGAACCTGCGGTCCTGCGATTCCGCTGCAGCGCTCTAACCAACTGAGCTACATGAGTCCAGCTGCTGAGCATCAACCGCAAGTTGGGTATATACTGTATGATGGGAGTGATGCTAGTATATGGTGTATGGGTAAATTTCACGATTTTTCTCGGCATCTCGTTCGATTGGATTAATAGTAGAAGGTCTAAAAAATGTATATAAATTTCCGTTCGAGTATTCCATCTATACTAACACCTTCTAATCGAACGCGATGCCGAGAAAAAACTTGAAATTTACCCATAATATATCATACATGCATTATGCAATGACCCGTATATGTCTTTACATAATTTATAATTATCTTAATTATGAGGTAGTTATTACATTTATATAGTGACCCTTTAGTTATTGAGTAATAATTGATTTAAACAATGACGACGCCATCTTGAAAATCGCTATGCCTTGTGTCCAGAGTAAATAAACGTTTCGTAAGTCAAATAATTACACCAAGACTGCGGTTAAGTTATTTTGGTTGAAAATAACAGACAAAGTTTTAGCTAGATACCAAAAAAACCCACAAAAGTTAGGAGTAATATAAATAAAACCGAACAAATTTTATAACCTTAAACCCGCCCTTAATGCTAATTAAGTAGATTGATACGATACAAGGTGATGCTCAAAATAATTGTTTAATATGCACTTAAACTTTGCGGTATGAGACTGCGTTTATATATATACCGCTTTTTACACACTATTGCATGTGCTTGTTAAAACAATAAACTGTTGCATGACTTCTAGTCAGATAAACTCACAAAATATGAACGATTCAATGCCGTGTATTTTTATACCAAATTGTATACTTTTGATGGAAAAGTTGATCAGGCAAAAACTATTCCCGTAATTTTACTGAGTTTTATCTTTCTTATACAGTAAACATCGGTCGAATAATATAAACTTCAACTAATTATTAAAGTAAATGTTTTCCATTTCAGAAATACGGCAATTGACTTATAATTTTCGCTCGAAATTTCCATCTACGAAAACACTTCAACATTTACACAGTAACCCTCGAGTTCTTAACATAAAAGAAATGCTGGGAGGCCGAATTGAAAGAGGGATATATAGGTAATTCCAATATGTCAAGGACACTACTTGAGGGCCGCTGTGATCTGGCACGTGAGCAACGCTAATTCTCGAAGCGTTTTGCTTTTTGCCACTGATGATGGCAGAATCGGAAGTTATAAACTGAGGAAAGGTTAAGGATTAGGAACAGTTTTATACCTTTAATTTATACTCAATTTAATGAATTTGATAAATACTAAAAGTTGCATGAATACTAAATTGCATGTATGGAAAGAGAAATGCCTAAGCCGATACTGACGAAGACTTGTAGTCATGACATAATTATTAGATTATACAATATCCAAAAAAGACTGCAAACATGAAAAAGTACACAATTTTTTCTAATTTAATCTCTCTATGTTATGCCATGCCGTGCAGAGACTGGTGAGCTCCATACCACACACATTCAATCATCCTCCGGTTTCAAGCGAAATTTATGACTTCTGCGAAATACCTGACCAAGCGTGTCGTGTCCACTGATCTGAAGGCCGTAGGATGAGGGTCGAAAATATGCTTAGAAAACAGATTCCGTAGCACCCCTCGTGTAACTACACAATTTTTACATGAATCAATAGATTAGAACGTACTTAGTTAGAATCCACTTCCCCCCAAGCGAAATAGTTGCACAAATTGAAGTACAACCTCTCCAAAGTTCGGGCTTTCTCGTGTTTCGAAATCATGAACGGCCATTGTTGTGTTGCAACTACGCATGCGCTTGACCACAAAACACTTAATGCGCACGCGCAGATAGGAAAACTGATCTCAACGCAGAACTGGACAAGAAAAAAATTATGAAATGTGCGAAAGCAGGGCTGAAGTAATACAAGATGACATCGGAGTGTTTTAAAAATATATATTTTTATGTTCTGTGCATTTTAATGGAGTTCGCCAAACATTCTGAGCAATGTACCGTGTCAAGCCCTCGCCAGGAACACTTCCAAGCCAACATTACAATAATAACTTATTAAAAATATGATGTTATTTTATACTACAGCAATTGCATGACGTTTTTGCAAGCAAATCTGTTTTTCAGGCTTTAAATATTATCACAATCCTAAACATTATAAACCCTCATCCCACGGCCTATGAGAGTGTACTCTCAGATCAGTGGTCGTGTCGCTCTCTCCTCCGCAGAGCCTCCTTAAGTATTTACAAATAACTTACATTAAGTTTCCTGAATAAAAGTGAGCGCGCGGGGAGTGATGGGAAGATTGAAATGAAGAAAAGAAGGCTCTGCCAGATAATGCAAGAAAGTATGGTTTTCGAACCAAACCTTTTGTTTGACTGCTTTGACATCTTTTTAAACCTGAAATGGACGGAAATGTGGTAGAAATTGAAATAAATCTTCATAATCTGAGTATCGAAGGTCAGTGGAGTCATTTTTATAAAGAAATTTTGCAATTTAGAGGATATTTTCAGTCAACATATCCATATTCATTTGCAATTTCTCGCTATTTTTCGGTGCAAATTGACAGAAGAAGATATTAATGTTGGATTCACTCCAGGAGAGTCAAGTACGCCTGAAAAGGAAAGTGGAAAGCATCTCTTAACACCCTCGAAGGTTGATATCGAACCGCCATATTTATTACATTAACTAGCAGAGGCTACTTTTATTTCGCTCTACCCATTACTCCCTGCACGCTCACTTTTCCCTCACTAGAAACTTCATGTAAGCCTCTGCGGAGGAGAGAGGGTTGAAAGCACTTGTTTAGGGTTAGTTTTTTTAATAATTTATTGGAAAAAAGAAAAAAGTCGACTACTGTAACATGAATCGGCAGGCGTTGAGAGTTGAAACAAAGTCGCAAAATGCCATATGATTGTGTCAGTTTTCTCTCACGGATTTTTTTGCTAAAGCCATAGCAAGAATTCTTGGTTTCATCACGGGCAACTTTCGCGTGACCCCCCGGTCCCGTACGCTAATGGGTTTTTTTAGGAAAATAGCCTTGCATTATTTTTCTATTTGAATTTTCCAATCAGAGTACGTTCGAACAGCTGCTTGAATTGTCTGTTGAGTTAAACTAATTTTACAAACCTATGAATATATTTGACAAAGATGTTATGAGAACATTACAGGCAAAACAACGTAAAACCGATAACCACAAAAGCGGATGGTAACTGCTTGTTCAATGCAACCAGTCTAGTCTTGTGTGGTTCAGAGAAGCTGAGCGCGGAACTTCGGGTGCGAACCACCATTGAGCTTGCTGGAAATCTTGAATTCTACAAGAATCACCCAATGCTAGTAGCTAATGAGAGTGGCAGCCTTTGGAGTGCTGCCTCATTTTTCAACGCAATACGCCAATAGTTTTTTGCAATGATAGCTGTAAAGTGTGTGACAAACACGGATTTGATGCTGCTTTAGAGTATGAAGCCAGGCGCGCAGCTTTTTCCGGTACATTTTCTGGCTTACTTCAGATAATGGGGCTGGCATCTGCAATTGAATGCGAAATCCATCTCATCTACCCTGATACGGTGATACCAGCATGCTTAGTCTGATAAATGGTATTTATCAGCCAAGACCAGGAACAATAGTTTCAAAAGATTGTCCGCTAGATAGCGTGTTAATAATGTGGACAAATATTTCCGGATGGCCAGATCGATCGAAAGAGTTGAGTATCAATCATTTCGTTCCTATGTTGCCAATTAATACGCAGAACTGCGAAATCGTGTCTTGGAATGTGGTTGGCACAAAGCGCAGCGTCAAACAGAGTATGACGGGTACAAGCAGAAGAGCCAAGAGTAGGAAGACCTGTAGCTATGAGAAAAATGTTGCTTTTCCTACTTCAGTCAAAACTGCCAAAAGAGAACAATGTGTGCAGCCACAAGTAAGTACGAAAATGAATTATTCTACTTCTACCAAAACAACTAAAAGAAAAAGTACAGTGGGACAATGCGTGCAACCACAAATAAGTACGAAAAATAAAAGGCGTTCTGACCAAGACAGTAGGCTATATTTTTCAATGCCTCTTCTAACGAGAAATTGGTTTGAGAGAAACTCCCCGAAAGAGAGAAACCGGACCGATTAGATTTACCGCGCAGTGCTGCTAATGACAGTTGTCAGGTAGTTTTGAGTATGCCTCTTCTCTCACAAAACTTTTACACCAGGGGCCGGTTGTATCAAAGGTGGATAAGTCGCTATCCGGCGGATAAATTTTATCCAGAGTAAAAATTGCGTTGTACCAAGCTTGGATAGCGTTTCCAGCGGACAAAAAAGCACTATCGGTAGGATAAATTTATCCGAGGTGCGGAGGTAGTTTAAATCCTCTGTCCGGCGAATAAACGCGAAGTTCCAAGACAAAATAGTAAATATTTCCGATGAAAGAGGGTCGGATTGAGACAGAAATGCAATAATTATGTTTATAAGTCAACATCCTTTATAATAATGCAATAAACATAAGTACTCACTTTTGTAGTTTTGTATATTTTTTTGACTGAATATCCCATGTCGGTGGCAGTGCCGACCGGCAGTCTTCTTCAGATCCTTCTCTTTTATATCGTTTGAAAACAAGCAGTGCATTTCTCACTTTTAGTCAGTTTAAAAACACGATGAACGTACCGAAGATACAATTTGGGAAACGAAACAAAAATACAAAATTAGGCAATAGACAACAAGACGGCGAATTTTGTAATTTTTGTTCGTTCGCTTTGATTAGCCAATCAAAACTTGAGAGAAAATGTTCTTACAATTGTTATGAAATGCGTGCAAGGTCAAGGAACAAAATATTTAATGTATTCTACAGGAAAAAAGTATACTCAACTCATATACTAAACAGTTTCTGCCTCTGCTGTTGTCTTCGCGTAAACAAAGATCGTGAAATGCTAGCTAGTGAATAAAAATGCGGTATACAGAGATGACAATGAATGGAAAGGAAGGCCTTTAACCAGACAAGAGTACCAAGCGTGCCACGGTAGTTATTATATATGTTTCCAGCAGGAAGAAAATGAGATACTGAAAACCATACGTTTAGCAGAAGAATTCGTTCAAGAGGAAAAACGACAGTTCGTTTTAAACCGTGGCGATATCTACAGGAAAAGAACATACACAACGAAAACGAGCGAAAGCCAGTTACAAGTCGCATGCCATACAAACTTCGAAAATTTGCAAAGTGTTTTTGAGCCTGTAAAGAGTTATGTACAAATTCTCAGGAAAGTTAGGCATGAGAAGAGTAAGGAGTTATCTACTGCTATTGTAGGGAACAGTTCAGGCACACAATACCAACCAACGACAAACCATGAAGAGTATGAAGAATTCTTCTCTATTGGTACGAAAGTTAAAATATGATGGACCAAGAGTGAGATAGGGGATAGTGGTTGGAGATCTGGGTGGTATACTGCCCAAGAACAAGAGGGTCATTTGGAAGACGTCATTGAGGTGTTGGACGCTTTCCTTCATACATTTTCCGGTTGATGGTTTTTGAACAGCGATGATTTTGTTATTCACCACAAATTTTTGTGTATTTGTGGCATGAACTCTTCGAGAATCGTGTTTCATGGCAAGTCGTCCCCTTCTCTGGTACCAACCTTTACTCAAACAAGGTAATGTCGCCTCAAATATGCTGGTCATATCCTTGTTATAACCTGACTTCTCAGGATCACCAAATATTTGCTCCTTTTCGTTTGTTTTTAAGTTCAAAATACCATCGTCGTTACGTACCGAGTTGCCAATGTCTTCATTGTTCAATTTGTTTGTACTATAGACTGTACACTCAGTGTTATCATGAGTCATTGACGTTGTACAATCTGTTGACTTGGAGTAAAAGTTTTGTGAGAGAAGAGGCATACTCAAAATTACGTGATCACTATCGTTTGCTTCTGTTGACCTGGGGCCGGTTGTATCAAAGTGGATAAGTTATCCGGTGGATAAGTCCTATCCGATGGATAAATCTTCTATCCGATGAATAGTTATCCGTTGGATAAAAATGCGTTGTACGAAGCACGTGTATTGACGTGGTAAAAACTTGCACGTGTATTGGAAAAATGACGTACTGCTGGATCGTGGCAGTCTAACATGCTTAATAATAATGGAAACTTTATTAATGAATTTTTTAGATTATATATACAATTGTAAATCTCACTTATAAGGTAATTTACAACCGGCTACTTGAATCAATAATGACTGTAATACTGTATAATTATACACAACATAACATATAACAAATACACAGCACAAATTTCAAAATGTTAAAAATTCTGGATTTGTCCATTCCTTATTTCGACAACAAAATACAAAATATGTTGTTCTGATCGCAATCGTCGTCATTCGTTTGATGCAGAATTTTTGGTGATTCTTTTCAAAGCCAAGTTCTTTGAGCATTTCTATGAATGTCGAACACTCGTTTGCAAAGACACCAAGAGAGCTAATCGATAGATTTATAAATTTAACTGATTTGAAATGTTTACGTTGTTCCCTAATTAATTCTAAATATTTACATTTTTTGCGTTTAACGTTATTTTGGAGATTTGATTCGAAACCAACAGTTAGTTCAACAATATAGAGACATCCACTTGATTTTGATAGAAGCAAATCTGGACGGCAGGTGTCACCAGTGATGATGGATGGGCTTTTGTAACCTGGAATATCCACATGAAGACATGAGCCTCTGACGGTCAGTAGGTTCGTCGCAAGGAAGTTTAAAATAGAGTCATGCCTCCACGTGAATCGTTCTAGATACGACTGGCAACCCGCTACCACGTGTAAAAGTGTTTCAGGGGCTAGGCAATGGGAACAGTCTGACGTTGGTAATATACCCCATCTTGCAAGGTTTTGGCGCGTTGGAAGAGAGTTATTTATGTATCGTACGGTAAAATTAAATATATTTTTCGGCAGATTTGATTGGGATGCACACCACATTTTCGTCAGCTGTGAAAGAGAGAACTTTGTAATATTAGTAAAGAAAGAACCTTGACAGGTTAAACGATTGCGAAGTCTATATCCTCTTGTCCGGAGCGAAAGTCCTTAAGAACTTGTTTGGTGGAGTTATAGACATCATACTGAATATTTTTGTTGTTGCTAGTTGACTTCCAAAGTTGATTGATTTCGTGGTTTGGAGATGTTTTAAAAGCTGTGCGGAGAACGGTTTGGCATTGGATGAATTTGGTGGATGGAGGACAAATATTGAGGCCAAATTTGTTTCGGGTTAGAAATACAGTGCTCAGTGTTCCAGATATGGGCATTTCAAGCCATTTACGAATATAACTGTTCACTTTAGAATCAATATTTTCGTTGACCCAAGTTTTCGACAGACTAGTAACAGTAAAATGCCAGGATAATTTAGATAAAACATAACGACTATAAAGGAGTATTTTATTTTTTGGATGAAGTAGTTTAGAATCAATGTCAGTCATTAGTTCGTCGACGAGAGAGGTTAGTTCAGACTTATGTTGTTCATCAGACATGTTGAAATTAAAGTATCTTCCCAAATATTGAAAACTGTCACCAATATTGATCGCTGGAATTAGTTTGTTACTAATGATGAGTTTTGGTAGATATTGGATTGATTTTGTCAGAGCTTTTTTGACGCCAAAGGTACTACATTTATCAACCCGAATTATCATGTTGGACCATTGACACCAAATAAAGAACCGGTTCAGAAGATGTTGATTTTCCGATTCTTGACTACTTATTACGGCAGCGTCATCAGCAAATTGAAACCAGTGGATGGGATTGAGAAACTGGAAGGAGAATCCAAATTGACGATATTTTCCAGCCTTTATATGTTGGATAAAGGTGTTAAAACACATATTGAACAGAAGAGGACTCATACAATCACCTTGCAGCACGCCACGACCAACTGATATGAAGGGGGTACGGAATTCAGATGTAATTATTGAAGTTTTAAAATCAGTATATAAGCTGTTAATAATAAATATAATGTGTTCCGGGATATAATGGTAGTCAAGTACGGATGTGATTAGATTGTGATGAACTTCGCCAAGTAGAGTGATGGCAACAGAGCGTTGTTTGATCCGTGCTTTATTAATAATGTTAGCCATTTGCGCAGTGTGTTCTAAGGTTCCAGACAGGTTAGGTGTGAATCCTTTTTGTATATTATGTTCTGTAAAGTTGTTAGCGGTTAGGAAGGAGTACATTGCGTTACGTAGACAAGAAGTAAATACTTTCAATGGTATGCTCTCCAGTGTGATGGGTCGGAAATTTGATGGGACATTATTATCGCCTTTTTTATGAATGAGTATCGTACAATCTTTTTTCCATTCTGAGGGAATTGTTCCGGATAACCAAACAGCACGTATAAGGTCAGTTAAGTAAGTTCTAAGGAAAGGACAGCGTTTAAAACATATAATAGAAAGCTGATCAAGGGGGCTTGGAGAACAAGATGCCTTCATTCTACGAATTATAATTGTGACTTGTTGATACGATGGAGGGTCGAGGTCAAATTGAACTTCAGGGTCAGATAACACAGGAATCCAGCTGGGAATATTGAACAATTTATTTGGATGAATTGCAGCGAGCGTTTTAGTGAAGTATGAAAGACATTCTGTCATGTTGAAAGATGGAAGTGAAGCGTCTTTTGTATTTAGAATGTTTTTGACATAACCCCAGAAATTTTTCCCGATATACTTGTCATGATTAAGTGTTTGGTTGTTGTCTAGACTAATAATAATAATAATGAAAACTTTATTGAAACAAATTTTTTTTTAACATTACATACAATTGTAAATCTCACTATATTAGGTAATTTACAATTGGCTACACGAATCGCAGATTACTAT
This sequence comes from Trachythela sp. YZ-2020, assembly GCA_016169945.1. Classification (NCBI taxonomy): domain Eukaryota; kingdom Metazoa; phylum Cnidaria; class Anthozoa; order Malacalcyonacea; family Clavulariidae; genus Trachythela; species Trachythela sp. YZ-2020. The sequence continues at coordinate 44,816 of JADLSH010000257.1, forward strand.
ATATGTTACTATATGAACTATTTACAATCACAGAAAGAATTATAGACGTACAAATGATTATACATATATCAAGTAGAAGTTAAAAATAGCACGCTAAATTACACACTATTTGAAGCTAAATTACTTTTGGAAGATGTTAACGTACCCAATCTTTTCAGATTAGGTGGTAAATTGTTCCAAGCCACTGCGCCTCTATACAAAAACGATTTTTTACAAAAGTTTGTATTTGGCTTCGGAGGCACAAAATTGAAATTGGCCTATCTAGTTTCATAACCATGTACCATGCTTGTTTTGGTAAATAGGTCGATTAGATAGTCAGGTACCATGTTATTATTTACCTGATACATTATGGTACATAATTGATTGTTTCTTCTTACACTGAGACTTGATTTTAGAATAACTTTTTGGAAATAAATAAATTTTCAAACTTATAAAGACATTTGGGATACTTGTAAAGCGCTATTGAGCTTTTGGAAATAGCGCTATATAAATTGTATTATTATTATTATTATTCTTGGTAACAGAGCGGTCGATTGTTCATGAAACATTCGATGTCCAGTAAAAGTTCTTCATATTTGAGAAGAGCCCGTCCAACCACTTTTGATAAACTATACCGACCATTCTTTCGTAGAATCCGCCCCACCATGGGGCTCTGGCGAGATTGAAAATCCATTTGATTCGTTGTGTATTCAAATAGTTAAACAAGTCCTCATTCCGAGTAAGCATATCCAGCCATTGATTGGTGGCTTTGAAGGTCGAGGCGTTATCACTTACCACTGTGTCGGGCGTACCACGTCTAGCAACAAACTCTTTCAAGGTTCTTTTGAATTCTTCCGCAGTCATGGTCTTGCACAGTTTAAGATGTACCGCTCTCGTTGTGGTACATCGTTCTCTCACCTTTGCCATGGTCTTAGATACTCCCCCGTGACCAATTTGTTCATGGAAGTAACCAACCAATATTCGATCGAGCCAACAGTTCCTCGGAACGAAGGTTGGGCGATAACCCGGTACTCGACTACTCACTCTTAACAGTCCGTCATCATCTTCCATCAAGTCGACGTTGGGAATCATTGTGACGTTCTTTTGAACATGACGCAACCACAACTTCTCTGCCTCCACGATCTCTTCCGTAGTCAAGCACCCACTACGTTTCTCTCCTTTTGCGTTCTTTGTAAATCTGATCATGTAGGATGTGGCGCGTAGAAGCTTTCGGTAGCTAAACGTTTTACGCATCTTGTCGATTATCTCTTGATCTTAATCAATCTCGGTCATGGTCAGGGTACTTGGAGTGATTTTCTCTTCAACCACTATTGGATTGCCTGTTCTCAATTAAATGAACATGTATATAACAACAACGCAATATTTAAAAGGCAACATCCATGTGTAAAAGTTTGTTATTGTTCTATTTTGTTTGGAACTTTTTTTGTCTTTTCTGTTTTGCAGAAATTGGTTCAAAAGCTTTCTCGCTTTCTCTCTTTGCTCTCAGGGGGCGCTGTTAAAGGTTTTTTCCTTTCAGCTTTTGTCATCGCTTTTTTTTCACTCTTCTCCTCAGGCGATGTTGATCTTATCTTCTTCGTTGTCTTTTGCGCCTTTTGCTCTTTTGCGGGCATAGTTGGCTGGATAGGTGTTTTTGAAGTTCCTGGTTCGGTTGCCGTGGCTTTTGCTGGGGGTGATGGATGTTTACGTACTTTGATCAAGACCGTACGTTTAGCCGATTTGTGTGATTGCTTCTTTTTTTCTTGCCAAAACTTGTAGAAGCGCCATTGCTTGATGAATCTGTGGTCGATGAGTGTGACTGTGACAGATCTGATACAGATGATTGACTGTTTGAAACAGACAAGTCTTCATCTGATGTACTTGAAGACTCTGGCCCACTTTGGCTTCGCTGTGACGACTTGGATAGACTTTGTAAATTCTTCATCAAACTTCGTTTCGACGGGAAGGAAGAAGAGTGGAAATCCGAGGAGACATCCTTCGATCCACTATTGCACATGGTGATTAGCATTTCTTTTGGGACTTTCAAATCTTTCTTCTTCTTGAAGTTCTGACATGGCTTGTCGTCATCACTTACCAGGCGATCTGTGTAGCCTTCCGGTTCGGATAGATTGCTTTGCGCTACCATGTAATGAATTGACATTAGGAACATTGCTCCACCGATTTTGAAGTATTCCTTCATGAGCTGGTCAATTCCGGAATCTTCATCGTACACCATTGTTAGAATCTTTGTCACGACTTCCTCGTCAGCTTTACCATCAGTTTTGGCGTTGAGACGATCCATTGGTGCGAGGTGTCTCTCAAATTTCTTCAGGGATCGTTTCATGCTGTTTGTATCGAATTGCGGCGTCTCCAGGTTGTTTAACAGAGCGATGTTTTCATGCATGGTCTGACAGAATTCAGACATTGCAAAATGTGGTCTGAGAAGCCATTCACCACATTTCGGCCAGGTTCGTTTGACCAACGTGGCATCACTTGGCGAATCCTTGATCTCGCCGTAGGGCCTGAGGAAATTCCCAGGGAGATGAAAGAAGAAACCGATGCGTTTCGGTTTCTCCGGGGTACTTTTGGTGTACTTTTTTTTGCCTAAACATCTGAAAATAAATAAAATATACTTTCTTGTAATCATATGGTATACACGACAGATTTGTTGTTGTGTCCTGACATATTGTTGGTCTTGTACATGTCTATACTTTACAGGGGTGAAAATGGTTGGGTTCAAAGGTGTAAAAAAATATATCCTCCAGGCGCTTTACCCTTGAAAGTGCAACATGTGCTGTACCGGGGGGTATCGTGTCAATATCAAACCAAGCGATTACTTTCTTCAATGTTTGGCCCTGGGCTTTGCAAATGGTGTTTGCATAGGCATAGCGCAAAGGGTAAAGTGTTAATTTGTGTTCATTGTCACTGGATATATAGCGACAATTATATTATCGTATTGTTTTGAACTTTATACACGGTTCCAATTTGACCATTCACAACGCCATTTTGCTTGTTCCTGTTTTGTGTAATAACAAGCCTGGAGCCTTTAAAAATACTACATTCTTCCAGCTCGCAGTCAAATTTCACAAGAGCAAGAGGCTCTGTGGCAGTGAAAAGTGTCTCAGTCGCAACACGGTTGATGAAGTTGCATGCATTTTTCGTGAATGTCAGAAACGTTAAATCATTATGTTTTGCATAGACATCAGAAATAATTTTATGTGTTATTTGCCCATCTGGTGCAAGAACTCTTCCCTCCTGAATGGTATCAAGCAAATCCTGATTAGGTATCCAGCGGCGGATGTGATCAAGGAATTGCAAATAGCGCTCGTCTCCAAGAGATAGATAGATAGTTTAATTAACATTAAGAACTTGCAGCCTTTACAGCTGAATTATGCCTATGCTTTACAATTAGAAGAATATTAAAAATCACATAACTATGTACAAAAGGTGTAAAATCGTATCCATTATATAAAATATTTACTCGAATTATGCATGATAAAACTGTCTCTGAACCTATTTGTCATACACACTGGAAGTTTAAAGTTTCTATGTTGTCTTAATTAAGAAGGGTTGACCAGTATTTTCATTTACAGGAGGTAGTAAGCCCTTTAGCTTATGATTAGGGTTGCTTACTATTTCATTGAATAGCTTGGTAGTTAGTTGTTGTCTTCGATCAAAGAGTGACGAAATGTTCATTGTTTCCAATACTTCTTGATATTGCAGTTCAGGGAAGATTATGCGGAAGGCACGCTTTTGAAGTCTTTCCAGATAATTGGACAGGTACTGCGGAAGTGAGTCATGAAATGCTTCACAAGCATACTCGATAACAGGGCGAATGCATGTAACATAAAACTGAATTAAATCATTTGGTGGCAGTACAGCACGCTTTAGTTGTCTTAGGAAATATAGCCGTGAAAATACCTTTTTACAAGTATTTGTTATATGGGTGTTCCATTTGAGATCATCAGAAAGAGTTAGGCCCAATAATTTCGTAGAGGCCACCACATTAACATTATTATTGTTAATAACTATTGGGTCGAATACTTTGTTGGATGTCGAGAAGCTTATTCTTAACTCTTTGCATTTGGTTTCCTTCAGTTCCATGCCATTTGCTATTGACTTTCTGGCAAAAACGTTTACGTGATCTTGAAGTATGCTTAAATCGTTTTTTGCAACAGATTCAGACATGGTTGAATCATCGACATATTTCCAGAAATCATCCACTTCGGGTACATTAATATCATCAATCATTATCGCAAATAGCCAGGGACCCAATTTGGTGCCTTGTGGGACGCCTGCATGAACATTACTCCACTCTGAAAAGCAGTCATTGCTCAATTTTACTCGTTGTTTACGGCTACTTAGAAAGTCAAAAATCCAGTACTTAATGGTTTCAGGGATGTTATAAGTTGTCAGCTTTTTCGATAAGATGTTGTGATCGATCAGATCAAAAGCTTTGCGGAAATCGAATAACATGACTCTGGTGGTGGAGCCATTCCCATCGGTATTTTTTAACCAAGTATGTAGCATAGATATGAGTGCATGGGTGGTACAAGAGTTTGGCACAGTTACAAATTGTCTTTTGTCAATCCTGCGCATAACAGCGGGTTTCAAAAAACGATTCACAACAAACTCCTCACCAAGTTTTGACAAAATGGATGTTAGTGAGATGGGACGCAAGTGATTGTTAATATCTTGAATCGACTTTTCTTTAGGAATTGCAACAACGTCCGCTTTCTTCCATGATGGAGGTAAATGGCATTCTTGGTAGGAGCAATTCAGAATATCCGTGACCGGGCCAGAGAATAGGTCGGCATTTTCTTTAAGTAGCCAAGGCGATATACCGTCGGGACCGTATGCTTTTTTTGGATTGAGTTTTATCAGCTTTTCAAAGACGTCTGCAGGTGTCACAGTAAGTACTTCATCACACACGACTGGAAGATGGTGATAATCCAAGCGAAGAGGTTCAAAGAAAGACATGGGAGACAGGAAAGTGTTATTGATCTCATTTGCTAGAGCATTTTTCGTTGCACTGGATGGAGTTTCATTAGGTCGTAAAGCTTTCACTCTTTTATCAGTATTCTTATCAACTACTTTCATATCACTCAGCCTCTTTTCATTCCACCATGTTGAAGGTTTGCATTGTTTTAAGTGTTGAACACTAGTTTCGTAATACTTAGCTCGGCAAATTTTTCATTGGCGATTGACTTGGTTCCTTAAGCGTTTAAACTCCTCAAGATTTCCTTGGTTAAGAGCTTTTTGTCGATTTCTAATAAGGTTTGATAGTGTCGAGTTCATCCACGGTGGGTCGTTCGTTTTACTCTTTTTGCGACGTAGCGGGAGAATAGAGTCCATACCAGTGTTAACAATAGTTTCTAATAAAAGACGATGTTGCTCTGTCAGTTTGTAATGATAAGTGGTAGCTGCAAAGACATTATCGTGTAGTGGACTAGATCTGACAAGCTATGAATATAACACAATACAGTCTCAATGTATGCATCACGATTACCTTGCACTTCCAGGAAGGATCGTATGCTGCTATCATTCTTCCAGAAATTGGGGAAATGATGTACAGATGCTGCGAAAAATCGAAGTCTTTCTGGTATAGTGTTGTGTGAGGGATGGAAAATTTGCTCAAGTTTTCGGTGAGCCAAATGTAAGAGAGTATATTGAAAAAAGAACTGACCATTAAAAATCGACAAGATCTTAACGCCGACTAGTGTGTTGCCTGTTTGTATGCTTCCGGTGTTGACTTTTCGTGGTAGACATGCCTCAACCATTGTAGATAGATAGATTTAATAAAAATACTTTGCAGCCAAAGGCTGAATTACGTAATTTTAACAATGCCATAGGATAAAATAAGATGACTATTTTACATGAAATACTACGACAATATGTATAAAAAAACTATAACAAGGTTTATCATGCAAATGTTTAAAAGTTAATTATTACGGCATGCAAATGTTTAAATGTTTATCATTCAAATATTTAAAAGTTAGATTACGACAATATATATAAAAGACTATAACAAAGTTTATCATGCAAATGTTTAAAAGTTAAGAACCAGGTTATACTTAATGATCCTTATTGAAACAGCCTGCACATAGCAGGGATAAAAGAGTTTGAGGCTCTATTTGTATAAAACCGTTGGACATCAAATTTCCGTTGATTCCCTAAACTATAGTCGGGTTCATGTAATGGTGGCAACAGTTTTGCAAGCTTGTGGTTCTGGTTTGACACAGCAGATTCAAATAGCTGGTTGCATAGGTATATGTGATGTTCTTGTATTGGTAATATATTGAGGCTTTTAACAGCGGACAGATAATTCTCTTCAGGAAGAATAATTGACAAGGCACGTTTCTCTAATCGCTCTAACTCGGTTTTTAGGTACTGAGGAAGAGAATGGTAAAAGACAGGTATTGCGTAGTTAATTACCGATCTAATACACGTGATATAGAACAACACCAAATCTTCAGGTGGTACTCTTACTCGTTTCAACTGAACGAGGAAGTATAAACGTTTGTTAGATTTCCTTATTACTTTCTCGATTTGAGCATTCCAAGTTAATTGGTTAGTAATGGTGATCCCTAAGAGGTCAACACTGTCAACTACTTCCATTTCTTTACCATTTACAATTACGGGGTCAAAGTTAACAAGTTGGTTTGAAAATGAGATTCTTAGCTCTTTGCACTTGTCTGAGTTTAACTGCATTCTGTTTTCAGATGACCAAGACATAACTTTATTCGTTGTCGTGTCATCAACGTATTTCCAAATACCGTTGTTTCCAATATCTAAGTCATTTATCATTAGCACAAACAGCCAAGGACCAAGCTTCGTTGCTTGGGGTACACCAGAGGGCACTAATCTCCATTCTGAAAAGCACTGGTTAGATAATTTGACTCTTTGAAATCGATCAGTTAAAAAATCAATTATCCAATTTACAACACTCCTGGGTAGATCTAATCTTGATAATTTATTAATGAGAATACTGTGGTCGATAAGGTCAAAAGCCTTGCGGTAATCAAATAAGAGTGTTCTTATTGTTGCTCCATTACCATCAGTGCTCATATGCCAGTAATGCAACATGCTAATTAAGGCCAAAGCCGTGGAGGAATTCGGTATCGCTCCAAATTGGTTTGTTTCAATTATTCGGAGGATAGCAGGTTTTAAATAATCCACAACAACAAATTCCTCAGCTATTTTAGATATGCATGGCGTGAGTGAAATTGGTCTTAATTCTTAGGTTTCGTACGGGATTGGTTTTCGGTATTGGGGTTACATCAGCCATTTTCCAGCTAGCCGGCAAACGCTGTTCGTAATAGGAAGCATTGAGAATAAGAGCAATAGGTTGTGCCAGAAGGAATGAATATTCCTTTAATATCCAGTTAGGTATTGCATCTGGTCCTGCTGCTTTATAACGATTTAATTTGGCCAAGTATCTTTGTACTCTCATCTCGGTTACTTCGATAAAAACTGGCGATTCTTCCAAGGTGACATGCTCTAATAAATTTGGTAGTCTATATTCTTCAAGAGGCTCTAAGAATGCCGAATTTATGGCGTTTGCTTGTTCGTGGTAGGTTAAGTTTAAGAGCTCACCAACATTGATTTGGTTAGTCAAGTCACTTTTATTGACCTTCATATTGCTCAAACGTTTTATTTCACCCCACCATTTTTTTGGGTGCTCCCCTTTCAGTTGTTGAACTTTTGATTCATAATACTTGGCTCTGATAATTTTCCGCTCTCTGTTCACACGATTTCTGTAGAATTTAAATTTTGCCGAGTTAACACCATCATGAGTAAAAGCTTTTTGTCGTTTTAAGATGAGGTTCATCCATGGGGCATCGGCTGTACAAATTTGTATATGTTTTTCTGGCATTAATATATCAAGGCCAAGATGAACAACGCCGTGAAAGACATTCCACATGTCTTCGCTACACCCAAGGTAGCAAGCATTGTATTCCAATCCACACTGTTCAAATATCTTCCCAATTCGTTTTTGCGATTTGGTCGCTGATCGCGTTTGACAATAGTTTTCTTATTGGAGGATCTCTGTCCTTTACCTTTTGAGGGAACAACCACAACATTATGGTCAGATAGGCCAAACGGCGGGTAAGCTTGAGGTACGTTGAAGGACTCGTGTAAATTAGTTAAAATTAAATCTGGGTGTTTCTCGAATAGCCCCCGTGTCGGGATGGATAGGTTTGGACACTCATCAGTGGTATTGGCCACGACTGGGGTGGACGACGATTCCAAGGATAGGTTGAAGGCCGCTGGGGAAGAAAGGGGGTGTCAGGTGCAGGAGCAAAGGTATTACTAGGAGCCAGGGGATGGACGAAGACACATCTGTTACCCTTGAGGCAGTATCCTTTTCTCCGCAAGAAGGGGCAAGGTGTCTTACTTGTTTGGTCTAACGATTGCTGATGATCAAAGTCGCAAAATTTTACCTTTTAGGCACCAACCGCGGCGGGAAGGAAACGGACAAGGGATGGATTGTTTACAATATTTATTGACTGTTCCGCAATGATTTCGGCTATGTTCAAAGCTGTTTCCGGCCGAGTTACGTTTATTCCTGTCACAGAATGATGTTTGTTTAGATGCTGCGACTTCATGACCTTTAAATTTCCCCTGTTTGGCAAGGTTTTCCACGATAATTAATTCAACATTATTTTCTTTTGTTTCAGTTGAAGTGCATGGGTGGGATGCATTGAAAGATTTATTGGTAGGTTGAGGATAGCCGCTTGGTATGGCAGTCTGGCTTGTTTTTTCTCTGGTATTACTAGTAACATCATTACTTTTACCGGGGCCTATTAACAAGGTTGATTTATTCTCGGAGAAAACTTTCTCTTCTAATATAGCAAGACGTGACTTCAAATTCAAATTTTCTTTCGTTAATTTACATAAGTCTTGTTTATTTTGGTAAATAATTTCACTCTGTTCTGAGACTAAGATTTTCCAAATTAGCCTTTCATGCCCAATATTTGCTTAACACCTTATTATTCTGGACGTTTTGGTCGGTAGGAGGAGTGAACCTCTTAGTTCGACTACAGCTCTACGATAGCTTGGTTGAGGACAATGATAACCACATCTCCGGTTCACAAGGTCTTGATTGAATGAGATGCCTAATAGCAGCCTGCCTACCTTGCAAATTTTAAGAGTATAAGGCGTCTATTTCGGTAGAATTGTGACATTTTGTAACGTATGACGAAACATATTTTAAAAGCATTGCGACGCCATCAGTTGTTTGAAAGTCCATAGAACATTTTAACTTTGGCAGAATTGTTGAGAAATATGCACGAAGATTTAATGCAAAAGCGTTCGCAGGGTGCTTAAGATGTAAAATATTTTTATCATCTTTAAGTTGGAAAAATAATCTTCATTTTGTAACAACGCGCTTCTTTATTTGACCCTTTGTTCACAAGGTACGCTAACTGTGGGTGGTCATTCGGAATATCTGCTCGTATAAGTTCATGTTTGATCATGGTAATATTTTTTTACCATATCAAAAGATGGATGTGAGCTGTGCCTCTTTGGTATCTTGGGACAACTTGTTCAAGGACATGGCATATATGAAGTGGAATGTTGGCAGGAATGTTGGTGGGTCCTTTGCCTGTTTTTATACGAATGTTTTCAATTCAAGTAGGAAACGGGAAGGACCATTCGTAGGGGCTAATGGTAATAAAAATATCCGACAAACCAAATTACTGGACACAAATAGGAAATTTATGTAATGTGATGTACCAAGTATAATCGCCTTTATCCGAAGCAATTAATTAAGCAGGAAATGGTCATGGCGCGAAGAAGGTGCTAAGCCGTCACAAAGATTAAAATTGCTAATATTATTATCTTGGCGCCATTCCTAAAATAGAGCGCGAAAAGTAGGCAAGGGGGTACGAGGTGTGGTTTGAATAATTATAAATGGACAAGTCATTCAACTACAACTGTGCGCGTGAACGGATCAACATTCAATTTCACCCACCTCCTCCCCGGACCTCCTCAAGTCATAATTAATAAGTATCATATATATAACAATCTCGATTATTCATAAGAACTCAAACTTATAACTACGAGTATATACCTATCCATTTATATATTCATATATGTAACAATATAGCAGAAAGATTGGCGATAATTTGCCTCCACCCTTTTCTGGGTAAAATCATTAGTATTTTCAAACATATATGTTACTAATTATTGTTTTATTAATTTCAATAAATCGGCTAGGAGAAATGTTACTCCTAGCCAAATTATCCCAAAACTGTATTGTTATTTGTTGTTTCATAAATACCCAGAAAACAAAGCTGCGGAAAAATTGGCGGTAGGTAGTTTGCAATATGTGAATCATATTACATAAATATACAAAAATATAAAGTTGATATTTTATAGAACGTTAACAAAAACAATCTTTATTTACATTTTTAAACTTTTTTTGTCTTTTTTCTTTACATTTACATTTTTCAAGTGTTGTGCGACCATATACTGTATGGACATCGTAAACATTGCGCCGGCGATATTAAAGAAATTATTCATGATTTGATTGATTGACGATTCATCATCATAGAGCATTGTGAGGATCGTGGTGACATCTTCGTCATTCGGATTTTCGTCCGTCTTACTGTTGAAGCGTGTTAGAGCTGGCAGATATTGCTCAAATTCTTTGGTAAATTTGGCCATGGATTTTTAACTGAGTATTGGCGACCTCTTATCTCGGAAGAAGGTCAGGTTTTCCGACATTGTGGAACAGAATTCGCTCATGGAGAAATTTGGTCTGACGAGCCAATCGCAGGACACCGGGTTTGTTCTCTTCTCTAATGTTTCCGGAGTTGGAGGGTTGCTGGCCAGGCCGTACGGTCAGAAATTGGAGGGGAAGTGATTGAAGTAGGATACAGCTTTTGCCTTCTCTGGCATGCTGACAATGTTATTTTTTTGCTTCAGCATCTGAAAAGAAATAAGATATTATTATTATTATCAAAAATTTATATAGCGCATAATAGAGAGAAAAATCTATTGGCTTTACAATGGTATATAGTTCAACTAGAAGAAGAATTAATAAGAATTACAGCTATTAACATCAATCACTAAAAAAATACAAATCTGTTAAAACTATTAATATGTACATCCAGACTATTAATTTAAGAACAAGTGTGTTTCAGTCTAGATTCAAAAACATGTACACTTGGTGCTAATCTTACAAAGTTAGGTAGATCATTCCAAAGTGTAGGTGCATGTATAGAGAAAGCTCTCAGGCCATAATTAGCAGTATTGTATTTCTGTGTCTCTAACTTCGTATTCACATTAGAACGCAAAGTTCGACCAGGACTATACACCACCAGCAGATCACTTAGGTACTTGGGTGCTAAATTATATAAGCATTTATAAGTCAGTAAATTGATTTTAAATACTATTCTCAGTTCAACAGGCAGCCAATGTAGTTTAAAACGGGCGTAATATGATCATATTTTCGTGCTCCAACTATGACACAGGCTGCGACATTCTGGACATTTTGCAACTTTGATATCAAGTAATTAGGTAAACCAAACATCAGCGAATTACCATTGTCGATCTTCGAAATGACCAAGGTCATCACCAAAGTTTTAATAATTTCCACTGATACATATTTCCGGATCTTAGCAATAACAACTGTTTGTATATGCTTTCTGTGAGACATATTTCATCAAAAATCACCCCAATGTTTCTTGCATGATCACTTGGAAAAATAACATCATTACTAACGTAATGTTGAAAAATAACGTAATACAAGAAGTTCAGTCTTGTCCGTATTCAACTTTAATTTATTCATCATCATCCAGTTGTTAACTTCAACCAGACACAGTTCAATACGTTGTTTAACTGTCGCTAATTCATTGTAGTCCTGACAGCTAAAGGAGGAATACACTTGATCATCGTCCGCATACAAATGGAACGATTATCCATGTTTACGGAATATATCTCCAATAGGAGCTGTATACAACAAATACAACAGCGGTCCAAGGACTGAACCTTGTGGGACTCCGCACTACGATTTTCCAAATAAGATTTAAACCACGCAAGTACCTTTCCTTTTATTCCAAACCGAGTTGACAATCTTTCCAAAAGAATTTCATGATCCACTAAGTCAAAAGCAGCAAAAAGGTCTAGCAGCAATAGGACCACACAGCAGTTATTATCAATTTCAATTAATATGTCATTCTGTACACGAACTAATGCAGTCTCAGAGCTATGATATTTTTTGTAAGCTGATTGAAGACTTTCTTCAAGTCCATTTGTTTCAAGTAGTCCAACATACGAGCTGCAGCAAAGAGCTGCTTTCTCAATAGCTTTAGCTAAAAACTGAAAATTGTCAAAAAGTTCATGGTCCAAGAGTGGTTTCTTTAACCCAGGTAATACGACTGCACTTTTCAAGCCAGAGGGCACAATAGCTTCATCAAACGACATATTGATAATTCTTACAATAACCGGTAGCAAGTTATTAAAACACATTTCAGCAATTCCGAAGGAATTGGATAAAGACAACAAGACTTAATAACGGACTTTCTAACTATCTCAGCAACTTCATCAACATTTGTTGGCCCAAAGTATACCAATTGACTCTCAGTGTTTGCTTCGTCCAGATAGTTAAAGGTAGCAATAGTTTCATGAGAGAGTGTACCCCGGCATTTCAGCTCTGATAGTCGAGATCTTATCACAAAAAAAGGTAGAAAATTTGTTGTACAGTTCATCTCCAGACTCACACTTTGGATAGCGTATTTCATCTTTCCAATGGAGTAAGCGATCAACCGCTTTATAGGATTTGGATCTAGGGTACTTCCAGTAGGAGTTACTAGTCTCTAGGATTACTAGTAGTCGGCCGGCCAAGGATAATAAAAGTGCCTAGAAAACACCTTTGATGGCACTTCGTGTTACAAGCAGGCAACCACCACAGAAATGTAGCTTAGACTTTGACAAAGACGACTAGGCCGGTTGCCATCCGAGTTTCGAATTCTTTATCTAACAAATTTGAGGTTTTCTGCAGCTATTTTACGCGCTACGATCTTGCTTGAAAATTCCAAGTTAATTTCCATAGCAACAACTTCGTTATGCCTCTTTCTTGTGATTGGCCTGGTTATAATAACCCAGGCAATGAGAACGCGTGAATCAACACATTCCCCGGCACATTGCTTCCAGCGGATTGCATGCAAATTCCTTCGATCTAAATATTTAGCGAAATCAAGCGATATTTTGGAACGATCCACAAGGAAAACAACACAAAGATTGTATAATATTTAAAATTTTATTGTTGCTATTCATCATTACAACAATGTAATTATAGTTATATATATATTTTAATTTCGTTTTTGAGTGGGTGTTGACAGGTTTATGTTGGGACTTGGGTTGGGGTGTTGACAGATTGAGATTGTCGATTCGACAGGATTATATTCTTAGTTGAACAAAAAAGCTGCTAAAATAAATAATTACAAAATGGCATCGGTTTCGAAACGCAAATCTCCGAATATAGTCCCTGTTACGGTTTTAAAAAAGAAGAAGGAGTCTTCAGATGCTTGTTTATTTTGCCAAACTTCTCCCTTACTGGACCTCTAAGGAGAACAGTTTAGAACTGATAGAACTATCCAGTTTAAATATAGTTTGTTTACTTAAGGTTTCCTCCTGTAGTAACACAGGACTGATAAGGGATGACCTTTACCGGACCTCTGGTAAGAACAGTTTAGAACTTAAACAGCGTGGGTTAAACTAAAATTCTACATGAAAGCTTCGTAGAATCGGAAGTATATTTACTGCATGCCTCGAGGAGAAAGTGATCAACTCGTGTCGGCACTTGCAGCACGTGTAATGGTCTAAAATTATCACTACTTGTGTGTTTTGCAATCGTTGCAGACGAAAAACAGTTCACTTTTGTCAACGACCGTGTGTTGATATTGCAATGACGTTGCTGTTGCCTGTTTTGAAATTGTTAGTGTTGCGAAATCTTTGCAGATGCAAAACCGTTACCTTTGTTAGCGACCGGGCATTGATATTGCAAAACCGTTGCTGTTTATATTAATAGTGTTGGGAAATTGTCGATGTTACGAAATCGATGCACATGCAAAACCGTTAACTTTTCTTTACGACCGTGGATTGATATTGCACTGAGCGCCCCTCGGTTGCCTGTTGTGAAATCGTCAGCCGGTCACGAAATCGTCGCCGTTGCGAAATCGTCGAAGACGCAGAACCATCAACTTTTGTTAACGATCGCTTGCGTTGAAATTGCACTGACCCGTTTCTCTTGCCTATTGCGAAATCTGTGTTGTTGCAAAATTTCTACCATGCCTATAAATAGTTACACATGGTGGAGAGCAATTCGCTTTCTTTTTTGGTGTATTAGAAAAAAGATGGAACTACAAGTCCGCACGCCCACACAGGAGAAATGATTCCTACACAATATTAAAATTTACTTTACCTATATGTTCTTATTAATTGTGCCCACTTGAGGTCCAGTAAGTACCATCCCTTGTTACTACAAGAGGAAACCGATGTACTTGGAGAAAATCTGCGGGTTTTGGTGAAGCTAAACTGAATGGGGGCACTCTTCTCACATGTGACTGAGGCGAAATTGTAATCAGACAATTGCATATTGCAGGAATCATGCTCCGGATACAGAAGTGAAAGGCACATGCACTAAGCACGTGTCACTACATTAAACCCTGGTCAAACAAGGATAAGAGTCAATCTCATCAACTTTGAGCTGGTTCAAATTTTGATGAGAGTTGATGAGAGTTTTGCTCGTTTGACCGGTCATGAGAGTTGCATAAGAATTTTAAACAACTATAGTCAGACTAGTGTTTTGCACTTTCTATAAGAATTAGCTTATCAAAATAACACGTTATGACGTATTTAAACACTTTGTTTACCAAATTTTTAGAAATACTCTCAGCCGGGTTCCGTTTCGCGCCCTAAATTATTTCTGTCGCAACTCTCATGGAACTCTTGTTCTCGTTTGACCGGGGCATGAGAGTTGAACAAACTCTCATGCAAACTCTCACTTGCCAACCTCATCCTCGCTTGACCGGGGCCTTACTCGCACTAGATAGGCATGGGACTAAATGCCTAAAAATGGAAGACCAAATAACCGCACCCATATTCATAAAACCATTTTTATTCTATTTTGCGTGAACCTTATTAACAAATTCAAAATTAATGCCTTTTAAGTACAATATCTACAACACTACATGCCTAAATACACTATATAGTATGAAACCACAACAATTTAACCCAATTTTATCCCACGGCCACGGTCATAGCCAGTTAGAAAATCTCCATGGGAAAATTCCACTAAAATACATTTATACACATATTTTTGAATTTTGATAACGATATCGTTCATATATGTATTAAGGAATAATTTGTTCTCAAATCAGTCAGTACTTTTTGAAGTGCATGACATGTTCAATTTTAGGAACAATGACGCAGTGTTTTATTGCCAATATAGGACTCTGATTATTGCCAAAAAGTTGCAATTCCTTTAGCCCATATTTGAAAAAACTCAAGACGACGTGCATGCAAGCGTTCCGATGTAACGAGTTCAGGTTTTAGACAAATAGAATTAACTTTTAAATTTGCTTAAATATTTTCACAATACAGTGCTCTATTAAATACAAACTGTGAAATAGCATGAAGATTTTCTAGAACCGCTTGTCAGGCTATTCAGAGCACACGAAATAGAGAATGCGTGCGTGTATGCATGCCTCCACGAGGTGATAAAAAGTTAAAAACTCTCAGACGCGGGGGTTAAGTGTTCTGGCCCTGCACCCTTTAGTAATTTTTGTGTGCTCCCCTTATTGTTGAATACTTGCAACTCGGCTCGTGCAAGTGACGTCACAACTGGTAAATGTTTGGCGTCCGCTACTTTGGTTGGCAAATTCCACTGAGCAATTCATCTAATTAGAATGAAATCCAACATGGCTGACATTAATCGTACGCCAACTTTCCTTAATAACTCGAGTTCTAGACATGTTAAAGCAACAAACTACACACCAGAATATTCATCGTTGTTCAGGGATTCTAACGAGATATTGCTTGTCTTATAACTCTCAGTATATCGCAAGATATAAGCGAAAACGGCACTTCGATGAAATCCACGATAATGACGTAATATTCTCGCGTGACTCACGAGTCGAAACACTGACCCCCACGTTCGAGATATATATATATAAACACCGAATATGCAGAATGATAAAAACGTGACCCACAATTCCTGTGTGAAAATTCTACGCTTTTGTTTATCCGGTGCAACCAATATAGACATTCGCACTTCCGGATCCAAATGGGTACCAATATATCATTATCACTACAAATATTTATTTATATACATATATATATATATATATATACAACACGATATGCAATTTACACGCGACTGTTAATCGCTACTTTTTTGACAATTTTACTTCACAAATTTGGTTGCCAATTTTGGTCTACCATAGTTTTGTATCTACCAGTTCTATCGTGTACTTAAATTCGCCTCATTTGAAAACTGAATGCATGATGAATTAACATTTGATTAGCGGAGTTCTTTTAAAACACACTTAGAGTCAATGATTGCCAGCAATGAAAGGAATTTGACAATTTGTTATTGTCAAACACACGTTTTTTTAACAAGCCTATAATTTTTAAACAACGTGACAATTTTACAAAAGAGTTTCGTCAAACGATACAACATTATTAGTCGGACTTCTCAAACACACTTATAATAATTGCCAGCAAAAAGCGAAAATTGTCTTGGACTTGGTATTTTGCCAGTTGCCACAAGCGGTCACAAGTTACAAATATAATTTGTGAACAATGTTTGTATATAAGCAAAAAATTCAGAAAGGATGTTTGAAATTTCGCCACCATATAACTTCGTCAAAAAATTTGTGAAGAAAATTTGTCAATTTCTCTCAGGGGCGCACATTAGGGGGGTGTGGAGGGGGGGGGGGGTGTGACATCCCCCATTATTTGTGAATTTTCCAAAAAAGTCGACCCCAAATTGTAAAATTACATTACTTAATTCGGTCCGAGTTGGTCCGAAACATCCTGTCTAAAAAACGTATAATAAACGATACAAAAATTGTCAATAAAAGAAATCAACATTGCAAAACCCAGAGATATATTTTCCTCTTAAAGCAATATACTCAAATGTAAGATGACATAGCCATACACGACTGCGCAAAACCTCCTAACTTTTGCTCTGCCGCATTGTGCGTTCTATTTTCACGTCATGCAGTATTCTCGAGTAAAATTAAGTCAACTCTGTTGTAAAAATGCAGTTTCTAATTGGGTCTTTATGATGTTGAAGGTTACGTTTTGGTGGGCGTTTTAGGTAGAGAAGACTCTGAAAATGCCATTTCCGATGATCTACAGACTCAAGTTACATTAACTCGTAATACATGTTTTGATGTGGTCAAACAAATATTAAAAGTCGGTCCCTGAACAATGGACACCCCCCAAACTTTTTTGGAATGTGCGCCCCTGACTTCTCTATAATACTATAGCAATTAAGAAGAATGTTGAATGATATTTATAAGACTTATAATGTTTCTATATACAACCGAGTCGTTCGTTTTCTAATGTGTCTGTCAATTTTCAATGGTAAACCTCTACGATGCTAAACAGTTATTCTGTACAACTTGAGATGGCATATATATAAATAGTTAATTTTAAAGCTTCATTTTAAGATGGTGTCTCAATGTTACGTAGTCGTAGTTGAAACAGTTTGCGCAGAATGTACAGTATTTTTCGTACGTGTAAAAATGTTTTAAAATGTACCCTTTACTCGATACCAGACTTTCCAATAAGCCTTTCTATAGTCTGTGTTATATCCACCATAAACAAACACGTTCACAGCTGAATTTGCAGCAACCGTACTCAAAGCCAAAGTGATTACAGCTGGTGGAATCTGGACACACGACTTACACCAGAGTTCTATTGCATCAATAATAGTTATAGGCAAACATAGCACTATAAAGAAGCCTATTATCGCCAACACTGTTCTAGTAGCTTTTCTTGTCCGTGTTGTGCTTAACGGTACGTTTCTACTTTTAGAAGTTTGAGAAGTCACCATTTTCTTAACACCATTAGTTCGGCTGTCAGTATCATTGTTATTAATAGAGGTGGCGCTTCTTTCTTCTGGATGTATTGCATGAACGTGATCAGTCCGTATAGTACTTAGCGAAACATGTCTATTGTTAGATTCTTGAGGACTAACTGATTTCTTTGCCTCGATTTGATCATCACTATTATTGTTATTATTGGTGTTTTCTCCCACGCTGCTTTCATCTGGTTGGATCGCGTTAACATGAACAACCGAGGGATCACGAGGGACAGCCTCGCCGTGGGCTTCTGTGCCACTTTGTGGTTGCTCCCAAGCGTTAGTTTCGCTTGGCCTACGACAGTCGCAAGCCTGGTTGATAGCTGCGTGTCTAACAGCAATCTCTTGAGCGCGTATATGGCTGATCTGCCTGCGTGTCGAACGGAATACATATGTATGAGTAATCAACATTATCACCAAGGGTGTAAAATCCACTATGAACACATACATTATAAAATACTTTTCTGTAAGTGTAGTATTGTATCTACAAACAGTACCCACGTTTTCGGGGATTTCTCTTCGCCAACCAACCACAGGACAACCTGCCAGTACGAGACAACACAACCATGACAGAGCTATGACAATCTTACAACTAGAATTCTTCACGACGTTTGCATATGCGAACGGTTTGGAGATCGCAAAGAAGCGATCCAACGCGATCAGCGCCAGATTCAAATTCGAAGCGCCGTGAAATAGAATGGCTAGCGCGATGACCACATCACATCGGACTAAACTATGTTCACTAGTGTTCAGCACCTCAACTAAACGAAGTGGAAAATTTACAGCGCCTTGAAAGAAATCACTGACAGCTAGGTTGACGATTAGAAAATTTGCAGGAGTTTGAAGTCGACGGTTCGAGTAGACGGCCAAAATTACCAACATATTTCCAACAACGGTTACAACTGCTGTGAGTAGTCGCGTTACGACGAACAGTGTGTCTCCCAAGTCCATTTTAATGCTTGAATCGGGTAATTTCCAATGCTATAACCACTGTATAGTTCAGGAATCGTCAAGATTATATAGACTAGCCAGCTGCTTTGGTATAAGATCACTTTCAGAATGCTAATGAGCACTTCAGAAAGTTGTGCTGTTGTGTCCACAAATATTCCTCTTACGAATTTTTTATCAAGAACTTATTTTAAGGATTGGATCCGCCAATATCACGTAAACACTGTAGCTACTTTGGTAACTTCACTCTCAGAATGCAAATGAGCACTTCAGGTACAGTAAGTTGTGCCCACAGGGACAATTGTTCCTCTTACGAACTTCTAGATCTACAAAAAATCTGGGTTGAGCGATCACCAGTATAGCTTATAACCACTGTAGCTATACGTTGGTATAAGGTCACTTTCAGAATGCTAATGAGCACTTTGAGTGAGTTGTTTTGCAGCCTCTTTAACGGAAGGTATTATATATTCTCAGAGAAGGTGTCAGAGAATTGCTTTAAGAAACACAGAAAATGCTCAAAGATGACATTCACATAAAGTTAATCCTTCCTATACCGAGTGTATTTTCCACCCGCGATATTTCCGAAATTCTTTCAATTTGTGGATTCTTTTAACAACTTCGAAACAAATTTAACGTCTTAAACGAAGGTATTGTATATCTATTCTTCTTCGGTCGCTTCGAATAGCACAGCAAATCAGCAAAATCAAAGATTCGCCGTCAATAGCATTTCTTCTTCTCCTGCACCTCAACTTGTGCCGACGAAATTCCTTCAAGTTGTCGATTCCTTTTTAAGACGGCCAAGCAGTTAGTCACGCGTGGTAGTTTGTCAAGTGCAAGGGCCAACACTAACGGAAAAGACATAAAATTAGAAGTTTACTGATATAGGCATGTGTGCATGTGTTGCACAATATTAGACTTATACCAAATGTCTAATTAAGTCGAAGTACGTATTTAATATGCAGACAGAAATTAGCAAGATGGCGCAAGCTTAAACCACGGTTATTGCATCATTCATTCATTGATTCATTCGTTCGTTCAATATTCATTCCTTTATTCATTCATTCACATAAAATAATATCATTCGCGAACCAAATTATCGTTCAAATTTAAAAGTAAACCCACCGTTAGAAAGCCAAATGGCTAAGCTTTAAAATTAATATAATAATAAACGTTTTACCCTTTAATACTAGTATTCGTTTCGAGATTGTCATTCAACATCAAGGACTCACTTTTTTATACACTTATCGAAGTTTCTCTAGTCAAAGTATGATTTGATAAAAGTGTGTGACAATGTCACAATTTTACCTCAAAATTCTTCACTTCGAATTTTGACGACGCCATTGGCATTGTGATCATTGAAACTTATATAGTGTAAATCAATCTTCAATAATGATTAATGGCATAATGATTTCAAATAGATCTAATCCTAAACATGCATCAAATATTATAATTATATAGGCATGTTCCAGAAAATGATTTTTACAATTTTTGCTCAATATGCTTCGACATAAATCCATGCATTGCACAATATATAGATTGAAATATAATGAGATAATAACTTCTAGTAATGTACAATAGAATATAGATACAAAAATATACACACAATCTTGAATTATTTTGACATTCATTGGTTTGGAACAATGGTTGCATTTCACATCAAATTCAATCCTTTGCTTGCTACATGCTGTCTATTTTATTACTCCATAACTTACTAATTTTCTGACTTCTCCAAAAATTGAAAAATAAAATTTCTGATAGAAAAGTCATAAAATAGCATTTTAATTTCATTTGGGAAAATATCAGATGGCTAAAATTTCTCATAATGACATCTCATGCAAACGTCGTAAAAATTCAAATTACCTCTTATCCAATATATCAAATATAATGAATAGTAATATATTTTCACTGGTCGCCCCGCCACACAATGCCCTGAGCCGATTATAGCTAAGTATGGGGAGTAAAATTTTTCAGCCGAAGGCAAGACGTGGCGGAGCAACCGCCGTGTCGCAGCCGAGGGGAGGTGGGCGGTTGAAAAAATATTTTGCCAATCCCGCTGTCCATGTGTGTCTTCGCGGCAAATGACAGAAAACTCACATTTCCCTGGGTTTTTATAACGTTGCTATTGCCACACGTGTTTCTATATCCATATTAATTAACTTCCGGCTGAAAAATCGCGCTCTTTAGGCATTGTATTGCATGACTCCCAGTAAGAATAGTAATATATTTTCACTGGTCGCCCCGCCACACAATGCCCTGAGCCGATTATAGCTAAGTATGGGGAGTAAAATTTTTCAGCTCAGTCCCCCGTGACTACCGGCATGCTAAGGTCTCGCGTCCATATGAAGTACTTTAAAGGTTATACAGATAAATAAGGACCATCTCTCCAATTCTCAGAAAACTAAGTTAAGGAAAAGCTAAGGAAAAGCCCTTATAATCAAGTTCGCTGCGCCTACAGTGAGTCCGTTAATACCCTCAAGCATGCCGCCTCATGTCCCAATGGAATATTATTATAAAGAATAAAAGCCACTGCTCCTAGCGAGTGCGTTTATACTTTCAAACGGCCTCATGCCCAAAGGCGTATTAAAATTTATACAGTTCACTACACCCACAGCGAGTTCTTTTATGTTCAACTGGCCTCATGCACCAAAGGCGTATTAAAGTTAATAAAGTTCACTGCGCCTCCAGCGAGTTCGTATATATTTCCAATTGGCCTCATGCACCACAGGCATATGGAGATTAATAAAGTTTTGCTGCACCAACAGCGAATTGGTTTATACTTTCAAATTCGGCAAACACCGCCTCATGCACCAAAGGCGTACTATACTTTGTAAAGTTAACTGCACGTGCAGCGAGTTCGTATATATTTCCACATAGCCTCATGCACCAAAGGCATATTAAAATTAATATAGCTCACTGCACCTACAGTGAGTTCGTGCATATTTCCAGGTGACCTCATGCACCATTGGCCTTGAAATCAATAAGATCCGCTGCCCCTAGAGCGAATTCGTTTATACTTAAGTTCAAGCACGCAGCCTCATGCACCAAAGGCGTATAATATCGTATATTCATTTATACCTTCGACTCGAAACTACCTCGTGCACCAAAGTATATTCACTGGCTGTTTGTATAGCGTAGATGAATCGGAAAATTATGCCGGCACTAAAGCGCGAAAAATAAATATTAGTCATTAGACATACATCCCACTATTTATAAGTGACCGGCAGTATAAATATAATAAGAAAATAACTTAAGAAAAAGTATGCTTGATGCCAGAGCGGCAAGTGGTGCCTCGTTAGGTCGCTTAAAGCTGTGCAAATTGATTAAGACAATTGGGTAGGTAAGTAACGAGAGTGAAAAAAACCGTCGTGATGGCCTCTGTGATTGTGTGTAAAGGCCTGATGTTGACACAATATGTTGTGAATGTAAAGATATTAGAGAAGTGGTACGCACACTAAACCATCCCACTACAAGTAACTGATAAACGAGAACGCCGTCGTAGACAGTGTATAAGGCGTACTAAGTTAGCCCCTCTCGAGAAACAGTACAAGCAGGCGATATATATCGGCAAGTACGAATACTAGAGACTTGTTAAGCGCACTAAACCATCCCACTACAAGTAACTGACAAACGAGAACGCCGTCGAAGACAGTGTATAAGGCTTACTAAGTTTGCCCCTCTCGAAAAACAGTACAAGCAGGCGATATCGGCAAGTACGACAATTATAGATGAGGAAATGTGCTGCACGAAGAATCTTAAACAATTATATGAAAACATAACGAGGTCGTCACGGAAGCAACCATGCGAAGACATATAATCAGATACGAGCAAATGTACTGCAAACCCAGCAAAAGGGCCCATGGCGTAAGCGTAGATGTATGGATGCATAAAAGGCTTTTAAGGTCGTCTCCGTAAGGCAAGAAAGAAACTAATCTGAGGCTGAGGCTCGACTAGTGGTTGTTGGGCGATCGCTGCATTTTGCAATCGCATCGGGCTTTGTTGTTCCACCGCAGCCGGTTGCGGTACATGTTGTTCCAGTTGCTGAGCATTATTTAGATCATCAATCTCAAGCATTATTTAGATCATCAATCTCAATAGGTTGTGGTTGAACAGCTTCTGCCATAACTCTTTTCGCTCGGCTGCGACACAGAAAATCTTGCTTGTAAAAAATCTGTTGCCAATCCCGCTGTCCATGTGTGTCTTCGTGGCAAATGACAGAAAACTCACATTTCCCTGGGTTTTTATAACGTTGCTATTGCCACACGTGTTTCTATATCCATATTAATTAACTTCCGGCTGAAAAATCGCGCTCTTTAGGCATTGTATTGCATGACTCCCAATAAGAATAGTTTTATAATATGATATCTCGGCTGTATATAGATATATGTATATTGCACAAGACGAAAATCTAAACATTATTCATTTTCAATGGCTAGGAAAACAATACTAATAATTTAAAAATCAAGAAAGATCCTTTAAGAATTTTAGGAATATTTATTTCAAAAAATTGGACTAAATGTGATTTGAAAACAACATGGGATATGTTTACACCTGCAAGTCAGCATGTTATTGATTAGATGTCAAGCTATGAAACACAGTTGTAGTGACTATTGAGTATTGAACTAGCATATATGTTTTCGTTCAGGAAATATCGAAGACAGTAGTAATATACAGGCCGTTCGAGCCCCTTTTTTAGGGGGGCGCACTAATTAGTATGCAAGGCGGCTGCATTAACATAAACATAATTAATAATGTATTGACTCCTTCAATCTCGTATCTAGTGAAGTATTTCTTTCTGAGTCGACCAATACTAATAAGTTTTCAAGCGTTTATTTAGTAAAGCCTGTACAAGCGAGATTTACAAACATTAAAGCGTTAGAAACATAAATATTTTGATTCTAAGTTAAACTAAAGACACAATAGCTTAACTCATTAAAAGATTAAGTCAAAAGACTTGTTTGGGCGAAACAATCATTAAACTGAACCATCACAATAGCTAGACCTTTCCTATATATTTTGCCAAGCGTTGTGTTCCAAACACAGTCCGTTTCGACAAAGAGTAAATATATTCTCGTATCTAATATCACCTTAAACAAGACGGCTTAGACAACTAATATAGCGACGCTTAACCTAGTAAAATATTATGCGAAATAATAAGTAGAAATATAGCGTTCTAAAACGAGAAAAGTCTTATAGTCTAAGAGAGGTCTAAGATCTTATAGAGCAATACAAATATATGTTAATTGCCAAGCGATTGTATAAACATAGTTCTTACAGGGATTTAAACCTTACAAAGTTTCAAGCGTTTTAGATGTAGCAGAGCGGGAAAAGCAGTAATTTTTAAGCGAGATTTACAAGCATACACAAACATTGTATATAAACATTTAGCGTTTGTTAGGTAATTACGGGCAATTAAGATTTTCTAGCTTGAAAATTTGAATAAATTTAGAATATATTATTATAGCACGGGAAAATATTGTACAATGTACATACAATACACACAGAATTTGTTTTAAAACATATTTATTGCTTAAAATTTCTTTTACAGCGTTAGTAAGGTCTGCTCCTAAGAGCATATTGTTTAGGTGTCTTTTGTATCTTTATTTTTTTTGTCTATTTTGGGGGATAATCTTGCAATTGCTAAATCTTAAGGTCTCCAATCTGAAACGTCTACCCAATTAAATATATTTTTAACTAAGGTCTGCTCTGGGTCTGCTTCTAAGAACCTATTATTCTTAAACTCCATCACTCGCGTGGGAGTATACATTGTCCGAATCAACCTCATAGCTTTTTCACCTTTTAACCATAAGGCATAACTTTACATTTATTTAACCCATACCGAGCAAGCATATCTCTGATATACTTGTTAACTAATCCAATTTCTATGAATTATGACTTATGACTTATGACTACGACTATGACTGAATCATTGAATCCTAAGATTGAATCATTGAATCCTAAGATTGAATCATTGAATCCTAAGATTGAATCATTGAATCCTAAGAGTGAATCATTGAATCCTAAGATTGAATCATGGATCATTGAATCCTAAGATTGAATCATTGAATCAAGAGTGAATCATTGAAAGATTGACATATCGATCGAGCTTATCTAATATCGAGCAGCTTAGCTCAAATCGAGCGAGCTTATGAGCGATGACTTATGACTTATGACTTATAGGATTTATGACATGACTTATATGACTTATGACTTATGACTTATGATTTGCGATGACTTATGACTTATGACTTATGACTTTTGACATGACTCATGACCGCGATTCATAAGTCGACGCGTCATGTCATAAGTCGCATGTCGCAAGTCGCGTCATGTCATGTCATGTCATAAGTCATAAGTCATAAGTCAGTCATTCAAGTCATAAGTCATAAGTCATAAGTCATAAGTCATAAGTCATAAGTCATAAGTCATAAGTCATAAGTCATAAGTCATAAGTCATAAGTCATAAGTCATAAGTCATAAGTCATAAGTCATAAGTCATAAGTCATAAGTCATAAGTCATAAGTCATAGCGTCATAAGTCATAAGTCGTCATAAGTCATAAGTCATAAGTCATGTCATAAGTCATAAGTCATAAGTCATGTCATAAGTCATACGTCATAGTCATAAGTCATAAGTCATAAGTCATAAGTCATAAGTCATAAGTCATAAGTCATAAGTCATACGTCATAAGTCATAAGTCATAAGTCATAAGTCATAAGTCATAAGTCATAAGTCATAAGTCATAAGTCATAAGTCATAAGTCATAAGTCATAAGTCATAAGTCATAAGTCATAAGTCGCGTCGCGTCGCGTCATAAGTCATGTCATAAGTCATGTCATAAGTCATAAGTCATAAGTCATAAGTCATAAGTCATAAGTCATAAGTCATAAGTCATAAGTCATAAGTCATAAGTCATAAGTCATAAGTCATAAGTCATAAGTCATAAGTCATGTCGCAAGTCATAAGTCATAAGTCATAAGTCATAAGTCATAAGTCATAAGTCATAAGTCATAAGTCATAAGTCATAAGTCATAAGTCATAAGTCATGTCATAAGTCATAAGTCATAAGTCATGTCATAAGTCATAAGTCATAAGTCATAAGTCATAAGTCATAAGTCATAAGTCATAAGTCATAAGTCATAAGTCATAAGTCATAAGTCATAAGTCATAAGTCATAAGTCATAAGTCATATGTCATATGTCATATGTCATATGTCATAAGTCATAAGTCATAAGTCATAAGTCATAAGTCATAAGTCATAGGTCATAGGTCATAGGTCATAAGTCATAAGTCATAAGTCATAAGTCATAAGTCATAAGTCATTTGGAGCTAAGCTCGCTCGATTTGGAGCTAAGCTGCTCGATATGGAGCTAAGCTCGCTCGATATGTTAGGATTCAATGATTCACTCTTTAGGATTCAATGATTCAATCTTAGGATTCAATGATTCAATCTTAGGATTCAATGATCCATGATTCAATCTTAGGATTCAATGATTCACTCTTAGGATTCAATGATTCAATCTTAGGATTCAATGATCCATGATTCAATCTTAGGATTCAATGATTCACTCTTAGGATTCAATGATTCAATCTTAGGATTCAATGATTCAATCTTAGGATTCAATGATTCAATCTTAGGATTCAATGATTCAATCTTAGTCATAGTCGTAGTCATAAGTCATAAGTCATAATTCATAGAAATTGGATTGGTTAACAAGTATATCAGAGATATGCTTGCTCGGTATGGGTTAAATAAATGTAAAGTTATGCCTTATGGTTAAAAGGTGAAAAAGCTATGAGGTTGATTCGGACAATGTATACTCCCAAGCGAGTGATGGAGTTTAAGAATAATAGGTTCTTAGAAGCAGACCCAGAGCAGACCTTAGTTAAAAATATATTTAATTGGGTAGACGTTTCAGATTGGAGACCTTAAGATTTAGCAATTGCAAGATTATCCCCCAAAATAGACAAAAAAAAATAAAGATACAAAAGACACCTAAACAATATGCTCTTAGGAGCAGACCTTACTAACGCTGTAAAAGAAATTTTAAGCAATAAATATGTTTTAAAACAAATTCTGTGTGTATTGTATGTACATTGTACAATATTTTCCCGTGCTATAATAATATATTCTAAATTTATTCAAATTTTCAAGCTGGAAAATCTTAATTGCCCGTAATTACCTAACAAACGCTAAATGTTTATATACAATGTTTGTGTATGCTTGTAAATCTCGCTTAAAAATTACTGCTTTTCCCGCTCTGCTACATCTAAAACGCTTGAAACTTTGTAAGGTTTAAATCCCTGTAAGAACTATGTTTATACAATCGCTTGGCAAACATATATTTGTATTGCTCTATAAGATCTTAGACCTCTCTTAGACTATAAGACTTTTCTCGTTTTAGAACGCTATATTTCTACTTGTTATTATTTCGCATAATATTTTACTAGGTTAAGCGTCGCTATATTAGTTGTCTAAGCCGTCTTGTTTAAGGTGATATTAGATACGAGAATATATTTACTCTTTGTCGAAACGGACTGTGTTTGGAACACAACGCTTGGCAAAATATATAGGAAAGGTCTAGCTATTGTGATGGTTCACTTTAATGATTGTTTCGCCCAAACAAGACTTTTGACTTAATCTTTTAATGAGTTAAGCTATTGTGTCTTTAGTTTAACTTAGCATCAAAATATTTATGTTTCTAACGCTTTAATGTTTGTAAATCTCGCTTGTACAGGCTTTACTAAATAAACGCTTGAAAACTTATTAGTATTGGTCGACTCAGAAAGAAATACTTCACTAGATACGAGATTGAAGGAGTCAATACATTATTAATTATGTTTATGTTAATGCTGAGTTGCGTTCGCGGCCCCCTGCGGCCCCCTATATGATAGTGTTTGCGGCCCCCTTGCATACTAATTAGTGTTGTTTGCGGCCCCCTGTATGCTAGTGTTTGCGGCCCCCTTGCATACTAATTAGTGCGCCCCCCTGCGCCCCCCTGTATGCTAGTGTTTGCAGCCGCCTTGCATACTAATTAGTGCGCCCCCCTGCGCCCCCCTAAAAAAGGGGCTCGAACGGCCTGTATATTACTACTGAAGACTGCTCAAACCATAACTAGACAGGGCAAATATAGTATAGGTTGGCTTAACCACGTCCGTTTCACCCTTTATAGCGGGTGACCCACTGGAAATGTTTTCAAAATCATTACTATGAAAATAATATGGATCCTAGTTGGAAATAGTATAAAAATCCAATTTCCATACTACATAACTGCAATTCCCATACTATGAATATACTCGTTTTTCTTTTGAATAATTAATGGTTTGTTCTATCACAATTTAATTGTATGAGCTGTTCTTCTTTTACATTCATAATTATTTGATTTCTTTTTCTTTTATGAAATTCATATCTTCTTCGTGATTTTGGAAATAAATAAGTCTTTCAATACGTTGGACACATACGGCTAAAATATATAGGACCTTTTCCTAGGGCGATCATGCATGATCTCAGTATCATCCCCATGCTAGGTTTCATGAAGGAAATTCATTAGGAAATCCTATTCCTAGTATTCATCTTACACAGTCCCAAAGACGACAATTTATCTCGTTCAAGTGGTACTTCGGAACTAATCTACTGGATTGTGTAAACGAATATACGTATTTAGGATTAACTTTTCATTATACTGGTAATTTTAAGATAGCGATAACAATGTTATACAGCAAGGCATTACGTGTTTACAATTGCCTAATGCACAAACTTTCAAATGCAGAGAATATACCGATTAAAACTTTACTAAAACTATTTTCTTCAATGGTGGTTCCAGTTTTATTATATGGTTGTGAAATCTGGG
Organism: Trachythela sp. YZ-2020; assembly: GCA_016169945.1. Taxonomy (NCBI): domain Eukaryota; kingdom Metazoa; phylum Cnidaria; class Anthozoa; order Malacalcyonacea; family Clavulariidae; genus Trachythela; species Trachythela sp. YZ-2020. The sequence continues at coordinate 73,687 of JADLSH010000257.1, forward strand.
GTGTAGGTTTATTAGGTAAAATCTCTTCGTTTGAACTCTTCAAAAGAGATTTCTCAATATGGTAAATAAACTGGAATCATTACAGTTGAAATTTTTTAAACGTATACTAGGAGTCCACTCTAAGAGTACAAACCTAGCAGTATATGATGAACTGGGTAAAGTTCCTATAATAGTACAGGTCTCTACTTTAGTGACAAAGTATTGGATACGAATTGAAACTCCGGATTATATGAACACTCTTGTAGGAGAGACAGCGAGTTTTAATATCCGATCAAATACTCAGGCTATTAAATTCACAAACTATGTTTTAAAAATGTGTGATTTGGAATCACTAAACGGTATTTCTCTCCCACTTGAAAGTTTACATAATCTAGGTAAATATTAAAAAAATAGGTTATTTGCCTACTTCACTGATTTCTGGAAAGATCAGATTGAACAAAGTCGTTACAGTGGTAAATTAAGAACCCTCGCACAAGTTAAGAATAAGGGGCTGATTACATGGACCGAGTTGTCCCGGCTAACCGAGTTGACCCGCTAAGGCGAGACGAGTTATAAATTGCAATTACATGAGCCGGGCTAGCTCGGCAAACCGGGCTGAAGTGAGCTCATTAAATTGAAAATGTTCAACAATTAAATAAGTTTTGCTAGTTTTAGAAAGAAAATTGTTTACATACTGCAATTAAGGGCTTCTTCACGTATAGGCTGGAGTTAGATGCTGTATTTACAATGAGAAATGCCCATAACATAGTTTTCTTCGGTTTTGTCTGGTAAAATGCAGTCGCTTCGCTCTTGAAAACTTTGAATCGCTTACTAAAGCACAAAAACATCATTTTGATACTAATTTGAGTTTCTTGTAACGTTATTTATCAATATTTTTAACAAAATGACCGCGCGTTGACCATATCTCAGCCCGGTTTGCCGAGTTGAAGCGATTACATGGCAATTTTCATCCCGCCTAAGCGAGTGACTCGGCAAGCCAAAGCGGGATCCCGGCTAGGCGGGACAACTCGCTAGCCATGTAATCGTAATGTCGAAATAATAGGGAATACATATACGAAGCGGGTCCACTCGGCAAAGCGAGCCAACTCGCTTAGCCGGGACAACTCGCCCATGTAATTAGGCCCTAAATTTGTATTTGAAAAATATCTCCATGAAGTATGTAATGTTAAACATCGTCAAGCAATAACAAAAATGAGAATATCCGCACACAAACTACCGGTTGAATATGGCCGATATAATAAAACGCCATACGATGAAAGGATTTGTACTGTATGTCAATCGAATGAAATTGGAGATGAATTCCACTATTTAATGTCATGCTCCAATAAAAAAATTGCAGAAACTCGAAACACTTTTAAATAATTTGTATAGTATCAAGAGCTCTTTCCGCTTATTTGATACAAATAATTTGTTCTTATATATTTTAAATATTCACGATAAGTCCATTATGAAAATAATAGCAAAGTATTTCCATGATATTCTCCTGCTATATGATAAACAGTACATTGCGTAAACATGCATATTAGTATGTATAATATAAAGAGTGTGATATTTTATAATCTTACAATATTTTATAGTTATTATAACGATACGTTTTGTATCTTCTTCATGTAATTTCATATGTGCCTGTATTGGTATTTGATGAATAAAGATTATTATATTATTATTCTTACCTTTTGAAATTATAATACAATAAAGAGCTTTGAAATCAGCACACTGACTATAGTCTTCACTCAAACTGCCAAACCTCTGACTGAGGACCGTTATCTTCGCTGTCCTTATATCCCAAACGATTTACAACGGAAAACGTATTGCGAAATTTTGAGACGTTCTTGTACGTCTTGTCTCCGAGTGGCTAAATGTATAATTCAAAGTAGGCGCTCCCGCTGGGACGGAAATTGCAAGAAAAAGGCCGTCATGAGTCACTGGTTATAATTCTCTTTCATTAAAAGAGAAAAATGTTTTGTAGATTGCTCCTAGAAACTTGAAAACATCCTAATTTTGTTACCAGCTACCAGGTGAGCATTTCGTGCTGTCAACTCGCAGCTGTTACCTCGTTTCTAAGGAGGGCTTCACAATGCGATAGGTTTTTAAGGAGTTCCATGTTGATAAGGCGTCATATCGGCTCGACAATTATCTTGATAAGTGCTCGCTCGAAACACGTCAACGTGTTGTCATGATTTCTTTCGCTTCACAATTTCCACTAACTTATTAAATAAACATATCCTACACAACGTATTTGTATTATTTCGTACTATCATCAACACCCGCGAAACGCACCTGCTTATGAAAGTGAGATAGTGCGAAAACCCGAACTAAAACTTGGACTTACCGGCTCGGAATTATTACGAGATTGACCCAGATCTAGTCCTAGACTGACCAAGGGTCGCTTGCTCGGAGTTTTATCCTCCTTCATTTTCTGTCCCCTGCCATGTCCACCGTCAGTTCCCTGATATTTAGATTTTCATTTACACAGTCTATCCTCTCTTATTCGGTCTTCCCCGTCCTCTGTTCCCTTTTATCTTCAACATAATAATTTATCTGTAAGGCTCTCCTTCATTTCGTCTTATTACGTGTCCATACCATCTCAGCCTTCCTTCCCTCACCTTCTCTACGATGTCTACCATCCCACCTCTTCTACTGATCTCTTCACTCCATAATGTCTCTGACTGGCTCTCCTTCATTTCTTCTTATTACGTGTCCATACCGTCGTCCATAACTGTAGTCATGTTTATTCACTATAAGTTTAATTCACGGCCAAATTCGGATTCGACTCCAACTCCAGTTTGTGTTATCAGAGTTCAGATTTCACAGTAGGCCTCTAAAATTGTTAGTCCCAGCAGTGATGCGTCATTAGAGACCTTAAGATTGAGGTTTAAAATTTTTACTTCAAACCTCAAACTGCAGTTTGAGGTTAGACGTCTGAGGTAATAAATCTTGAGGAGATTAAGATTGAAGTACAAACTCTGAGATGTCTTTGAGTATAACTCTGCCATCTTGTCTTGAAAGCTGTGCTTTATAGTTTTTTCCAAGCTTAGTTTATTGTTATTTGTTTCAAAATAAGTGCAATATGAAGCTAAGATGATGTTTTAAACATTTATTCTAGTAAAACTAAAATATAGGTTGATATTTTCGAAAAATATCCTCAGGGATTATTCATACGCGAAAACAATTTCTACACGTTGAAAACCTGAACATTTACCGCAAATTCGACCGCGGGAGTCTAGTCACGTGATCGCTAGCGGTTTGCGGTTTGAGGTATTCGTAAAAATACATCAATCTTAAGGTCTCGCAGCGAGCTTTGTCTTGAAAACATCATGCAGTAGCGGGAGTAATACTGTGTTTTTCGTTATCTCAATATAAACACAACTATAATTGTCACGAATGACCATATTTTGCCAAGGTTATTGTAACATCGTTCTCTGTCCGTTCGTTATATAAAATTTTCATCTTTCGGAAGCAATTCGCTAGCGTTGGCGACATTAACACGACAATATGTGAACCTGTATAAGCAATAAATTCTGCTTAATAATACATTGGCGATCAATTTAGCGGAGACCAAGCAAGTTTGGGTTAAGATATTAAATGGAAAATACCCTAAAAATGTCAGTTTTCCCTAACCGGTTAATACAATAAGCTTCGGGTTTTGGGATCAATCTACCTGAAAAATACAACAAGAACTTCGACGTTTCGACCGAAGGGCCTTCGTCTGGAAGTTAGTAGTCTGGAAGTTAGTATTTTTGGTTAATACATCAATCTGTCCAAATTCTTCAATGCGAATTTGGCGACTTTAGCTAGTTCACTGTACGATATGCTAAATGCGTTCGAGAAAGATGAATTGTATTCATTTGTTGTTTCTGAATTGAAAGGCACCTTCAAGAAATTTAAGACGAGTTTTAGCGACATGTTTGGATCAGTGGTGGATCCAGCCTACATTTTTTACGGGGGTGCAGCCGAGCAAGGGAGCATACCGAGCCCTGCACTGACAAGCAGTGTGCCGCCACGCCAGTAGGAAAATTTGTAAATATGGGTATTTTGAACTAGTGCTGCCTTGAATGAAAAAAATTAAGTTGGTCTAAGACCAGTAACAAATTTTGAATACTTCAAACGTTTTAAAAGTATAAAATTTTTTTGCACCCCCTTGCACCCGTAAGGTCAACAGGGGGGCACACCCCTGTGCACCCCCCTATAAATCGACCACTAGTTTGGATGTGATCAATTTCATGCTCGAAAATTGAATTTTAACATAATCTTATTACAACCGCTTAATGACCGAGTTAAAGTAACTAAATCACTTGGCGTAAAGATGGACGAAACTTTGTCATGGAATGCCCAAGTGAACCAAGTTACTAAAAAGGTCAATGCAGGCCTCAGCATCCTAAGACGGGTTCGAGAAATAGTGGATTATAGAACACTAATTACAATATATCAATCAATTATTCAACCTCACTTTGATTACTGCTCGCAAGTATGGGGTTGTCTAGGAAAAGGTTTATCAGACAAATTACAGAAGCTCCAAAATCGAGTATTTCGAATAATAACACGTGAAAACTACGAGATTCGATCTGTTGACATTTTGGAAAACGTAGGAGTTTCTAACTTACAAACCAGAAGAGAGCATCAATTAGCGATTCTAATGTACAAAGTCAAAAAAAAATGCTACCAAATGATTTAACTGAAATTTTCACCAACACGAATTCAATACATGATCATAATACGAGAAATAGCGAATTTAATTTCGCATTACCTAAGCCAAAAACAAATAATATGAAAAAGGCTTTTGCCTACAGGGGGGATGAGGCTTGGAATAACCTTTCCACTGCAATAAAATCATCGAAAAGCATCTCTAGCTTTAAAACCAAAATAAAGCGAATATACTAATACTGGAAATTCATTTTCAGTCACCTAATCTTTTGTAGACCATTGATATTTTATATAATATATTTGTAGTGCATGCACACAGCCTATTGGAAGATCACCTTTTTCTTTTTCTTTTTTTTTTTTAATTAACATCATTGTAAATAATTAATCAGGTGAAATAGTACCGTTTTTAATAAAGTCAATAAAGTCAATGTCAGACTGGTGACTGCGAGACAGCGGTTAGAAATCATTGTAATATAAAATACACCGAAAAATCAAGAAAGACGCAATATAGAAATCCCATGATATAATGGCTTATACAGTAATATACAAAATCAATATAAGATCTTGCATATTTAAATGAATTAGGTATTAATTATATAACCGTTGCTTGTTGCATTGACCCATAGGGGAAATAAATGTATCGACTCAAAGTGAACACTCGCAGTAATGATATAGTACGGAACATCAGAGACGGTTGACCCTCTAGCCCGTTAGTGCAAATGCTATTAGTTTGATTACAAAAACTTCTTAATCTCGACAGAGCAGTGCAAATGTCATTTGCTGAATACCACAGCAAAAGAAACTTTGTGGAACGGGTTCATGCGACAGAAGATAAATTGTTGTCCCGTCACGCAGGGGCGGATCTAGGGGTCGTCAAACCGGTCACGCGACTAACGTAAAAATTGCAAACTTAAGTCTTAAATATTCGAACAATAGTCCAGTTATCTTTTATCAGGCAGCTGCACCTTATAACAGTCCAGTATCTATTATCATGCAGCGCTAGTAATTAATATTCCAAACGAAGTGTAGTCCAGTGATCAAATTTCATACAGTGGCTGAGCCGACGAGCTTAGTCAAATCAATGAGCAGCTGACATACGCAAAGTCGGTCAGTCAAAAAGTCAAAATCCAGTGTTCTGATTGGTCTAGACGCTTATTTCCATGGAAACAAGCGATTTTTTGCGATTTTGACTGATCTGTGGGGAGTTCTGACTGATTTACAAAAGTCAGGGGCGCTCCATTAGTCGGAATATCATTTTAATGATACTAATATTCCAAATATTTGACGCGCGCTAAAGTCTTTCTGAGCGCTCGCTCATTCGAAGTGTCACGTTGGAGCTTTGTCGAAAGATTTCAATTCAAAGACTTCTACGGAAAATTCGGAAATGTCTGCTACTCCTTGTAGTATTTACGAAACGGTTCAATCCGCATTTGCGGTGAATGATTTAGCTGTCTTACAAGACTGTTGGGCTGATCTTGGGAGGAAAATCGACGCTATATCGGAGAGTTTGGTTGAGCAGTTGCTAGGCGCCATGAGTCGCGCGAACTACAGTTTTAGTAGAAGCTAAGTATTGGCGCCAAGATCTTTATTCCGAAGAGTGTGCGAGATCAAAAGGACAAGTCATGTACTGCAATAAGGTAAATTTAATGTGATATGTCGATCTTATTTCGTTTTAGGCAGTATAACAATATTTATAAGCGAACAAGAATAAGATGCGCGCCAATGTAAATACACGTATCTATTCTCGATTGAGATTTAGCTATGAATTTTGATTTACACAACAAATTTGCATATTTTTGCGGTTGAAGGAGCGTCAGAACTCAGAAGGCTATTAATATCGAGGATAACCGATATAAATGCAGTATACTGTATACATAAGATATAAAGGTCAGGTTTTATCAATGAATGGCTTTAATATTGATATAGATTTACAATATTTTTAATTTTTGTTTATGTCTATTTGAGTAATATGACACTGTAGTGATTACTAGTCTAGGTTAATTTTTTGTTGAAGCTGCTCTCAGAGTGCTGCAAATGGCGTTTCTGAGGTTCAAAAATCAAAAATTTCCTGGGGGATCATGCCCCCAGACCCCCCTAGGTGCCTCGCGCCTTCGGCGCTCGCACGAGAGTGTATCCTATATCTTTGACTAACGTACGAAAATTCCTGGATCCGCCCCTGCCGTCACGGTCCGTTTTCTTCGAGCGAAGTGCACAAGGATTGTAGCATTCAGCCTGGGTCAAAACAGCATTTGGAAAACATGGAAAAGATGTCCGAGAATGTGATAAACTGCATGCGTCAAGGACGGTACGATGGAAAATCACTTGAAGTTTTTAGAGGTGTGAAAAACGAGTGGGTTCTTTTTGACGACGAACTACAATTGAAGGATTTTTTATCGCGTACGGAGGAAGCTAAAGGTATCTGTGATTTGAAATATACTATACAGAAAGAGTCCCCTTTACTTCCAGATTTGGTTACAGTGTGGAACGTTGACGAGAATTTCGAAGGAGAATACATAGATGATTACAAAACATTGAGCAATACGAAAAATGTGGAAAATAGGACAGCGTGGAAAGATAAGTACATAACTGCGGTATACAGAGATGACAATGAATGGAAAGGAAGGCCTTTAACCAGACAAGAGTACCAAGCGATTCCCGACTACATTCGATGGGTACAGACGGCGAGTTGCACTACGTTTCTCTCGAGCGACTTCGACTTTTACTCGGCCATGGTAACCGGCAGGAAACGCCAGGCTTGTTTCGATCGGATCGTCTGCTCGACTTGCTCTTTACGCTTAACCACACACCACTAAGTAACGTTTATGCTTATTTGGCTGTTATAGTTTATTTGGCTACCTCAAAAAACTGTCGAGGATTACTTCCAACAAAAAAGAGAACAGATCCGTTACGATCTTGAGCAAGACAAACTGCGGGAGAAATGGAGGAAGCACCCACTTTATGCAAAAAAGGTGGAAGAGCTGTCATCGTTATGCAAGGGAAAAGGGCTTCCTACTAAAAGGCAAAAACGTCATCTGGTGAAACAACTAGCGGAACTTCTTGGTGATACTCAGGAAGAAAATAGTCCAGATTATGATGACCTTAACTCAGTTCCAACATCCATGTCTGAACTTCGAAAACTTTTCGTTGCAAGAATTCGGTACATTTTAAATTACCATGGCATTACTGTTTGTGGAACAAAAGAAGAACTTGTTTTTCGACTTTTTTTAGTGTGCCACGGTAATTATTATATATGTTTCCAGCAGGAAGAAAATGAGATACTGAAAACCATACGTTTAGCAGAAGAAATCGTTCAAGAGGAAAAACTACAGTTACTTTTAAACCGTGGCGATATCTACAGGAAAAGAACATACACAACGAAAACGAGCGAAAGCCAGTTACAAGTCCCATGCCATACAAACTTCGAAAATTTGCAAAGTGTTTTTGAGCCTGTAAAGAGTTATGTACAAATTCTCAGGCAAGTTAGGCATGAGAAGAGTAAGGAGTTATCTACTGCTATTGTAGGAAACAGTTCAGGCACACAATACCAACCAACGACAAACCATGAAGAGTATGAAGAATTCTTCTCTATTGCTACGAAAGTTAAAATACGGTGGACCAAGAGTGAGATAGGGGATAGTGGTTGGAGATCTGGGTGGTATACTGCCCAAATACAAGAGGGTCATTTGGAAGATGACAGCATTCAAGTATTGTATTTTTCAGAACAAGGTTGTGTGTACTCTGTGTGTGTGTCAGAATACTTGGAACCTAGGAAAATTGAAACTAGTATAATATATATGGGGGTTTTTTCAGGATTTTTTATGGGTCGATTTTCCTCCGGAAGATCTAGTTTACCTAAGTTAACGGCTGAAGCGTAATGTCTGCACGTAACAAAAATTACATACTACATATGTGCTGACATCCTTGTGATGTTTCTTCTTGTGTTCTGGGACAAATTGTATTTGGCACAACTCCATTCACACTACGCCGAAAGCTTTGATGAGATGCTTGACTTTCAAAACTCAACCTTCAGATTGACATTTTTGGCATGCTCACAAAATATCCTGAAATATTCCCTGCAATGTGGCTGTAGGAGTTCTTGCATGCACATAATATGCTAAGTCCTCGTTAAAGTAGCACTTTCAAATTTAGAGTCAGACAGAGACAAGCGCACCAAACTTAATTGATATTTACTTGATTGATATTTAGCAATTTTCTCAATTTCATTTCCCTGTTTTAATGGGAAAAATATACTATGTTGCAGCTGTTTTAAGTATAAAACTAATAATGGCTATATAGTATATATGCTACCAAAAATAATGTGCTAATACACTTTAGAAAACGTTTTTAGTGTTTAACTTAATACAATAAACACTTATTTCCCCACATCGAAGAAAGCTTGATGTTTTATCCCAACATCAACAGACCATGTGACTTTTTCCAGGGGGATATTTTTCTTATTTCCATGGAATTTCCAGGGAGGGTGTGCTATTCCAAGATATTTTCCATGGGGGTCTGGCAACAGAAATTTAGAAATTCCAAGGGACCCAGAAATTGATATTTTTCCAGGGGGACATTTTTCATATTTTCCATGGAATTTTCAGGGAGGGTGTGCTTTTCCAAGATATTTTCCATGGGGGTCTGGCAATACTGGCGAAAGTCAGTCGGTATCAAGTGAGACCGGATCTTTGAAATGGTTGGACCGCCTACCTCTGGTTGAAACGCCTAACGCGACAGGTAGTAACCCTATGCATATATCTCGAAGTGGGGCCGAACCCCTCGATAGGATAGGACGGTTGCCTCTACTTGTTAATTACTCGACTCATACGCCTCGCTCATGCCAGTCTCAAAGGAATGAAACAGGAAAGATGAACTGGCATACGTTTTTTCGGTCGCGAATCAGCCAGCAGGCAGACTGGTTGAATTACCTGGAGTTTGTCCGTCGCACATTGCAATAAACTTGGAGACTTCTGTCGTAGCTAGTAACAAAACTATAATCACTCTGGAACGAAACACTATACCAGTTAGAATCTCAACGAGAAATCGTCAACAAAGTCCAAAGCAAAGAATGCGTAATGACTGCATACCCGTGAGGAAAACCTTGCGTAGAAGAAACTTGAATAACTTAATACCAATTAATTGCAACTCATCGATCGCGAATGCTACGTCCTACTACAAAAAAAGTTCCTTACCCTCTTTGTTCCTTTCTAATACAAGATCACTCGTTAATAAAATTGAGGATCTGGACGTTGTCATTAACCAAAACGACGTGGATATAGTTTGTATTACAGAAACTTGGCTGACCAATAATATTTCCAACTCAGTAGTCGACATTAGTGATTACATGCTAGTACGGAAAGATCGAAGGGCTGATAAACGTGGTGGTGGTGTTTGCACGTACATCAAATCATCAATTGATTTCACAACAATTGACGAACTTAATGATTCCCCATTTGAATCTCTTTGGGTATACCTCCGTCCGAAGAGACTCCCACGAGGCTTTTCTTGCCTAATTATCAGTATTATATACCACCCACCACAAGACGATGATGCTACTTTTACGGATCACCTAATTTCATCATTGGATGCTGCTTTGAACAAATATCCTAATGCTGGAATTATGTTGGTTGGCGATTTTAATCGTTTAAATTATCGATATATTAGTAACCATTTTAACCTGCGACAAACCGTTAAAAATCCAACACGCGGTGCTGCAATCCTCGACCTAATTTTCACCAACCTGTTTCACCATTATAACACTCCTCAAATTCTACCCGGAATCGGCTTAAGTGACCATAACTCCTTACTTATCCGTCCTTTAAGGAGAACTCTCAAAACGAAAGTAGAATCAATTTTTAGAAGGAATGTAAAGCCAAGCATGAAGTCCTGTTTTGGAAGATGGTTAGCATCTACTGATTGGTCATTCCTTGAAACACTATCAAACTGTACGGAAAAACTCGCTGCATTCCAATCTCTGTTAAATTTTGCTATTGAAACTTTTTTCCAAGGCCTTGGATTACTCCTGAACTGAAGAGTCTAATCCAGCAACGACAACAAGCAATGTCCAAAGACCCTCCTGTTTACAAAAAATTGAGAAATAAAGTTAACAGGCTAAATAACAGTCTTAGGATTTCCTTTTTTGCAAATAAGGTAAAAAACTGTGACAATGCAGCTTCCTGGTGGAAATCCATTAAACAACTTGGAGGACTTCCTAAGAAATTACCAGTATCCAGTGTTTTTGTATCGGGCAAAGAATTCCATTCAACCGAATTAGCAACAAAAATTAACGAAAGCTTCCTGTGTATCACAAACCCTTTACCACCTCTAAACAGCCAATTGGAAAACGTTGAAACTGATCCTGCAGTAGTTAACGAAATTATTTCAAAATACCACATTTCTCCTGAAGATGTTTTTACGAAGCTCTCCAACCTCAAACGCACTAAAGCCTCGGGTCCTGACAACTTACCAAGTTGGGTCTTAAATGACTTTGCCATGGAACTCTCATCACCCGTTGCTGAAATTTTTAACGCGTCAATCCAAGAGAGAGTCGTACCCGTTTCATGGAAAGAAGCTGATGTAATACCTATCCGTAAAACAGATAAGGTTAAGGAAATTGAAAATGATCTACGCCCAATATCTCTAACACCAATTCTCTCAAAAACCTTGGAACATTTTGTCGCAGAGTGGATTATGTCACAGATCAGACACCTCGTTGACAGGAAGCAATTCGGATCACTCGCCGGCTTATCTACAACTCACGCTCTTCTATCCTTTTTTCATCATCTGTATGGAACTACCGACCAATCTGACCAATGCGTGCGTGTACTGCTTCTGGATTTTAGTAAAGCCTTCGACAGGATTGATCACCATATTCTGATCAAGAAGATGGAGGAAATGGCCATCGATCCCGTTCTTATCGCATGGGTAAAACAGTTTCTTACTGGCAGGAAACAGCGAGTGAAGATAGGTAAATACACCTCAAGTTTCGAACCAGTGAACGGTGGGGTTCCACAAGGCACTGTTTTAGGCCCGATTCTATTTATGATTATGATAAATGATTTGTTGGTTGATTGGGACGATAGATGGAAATATGTTGACGATTCGTCTGTTTCAGAAACCCTTTCTAGAAACCAAGATTCGAACTTTCAAACTATTTTAGAAGGGATTACGCAGTGGTGTGCAAGAAATAACATGTCCTTGAACCCCCGTAAATGCAAAGAAATCCTCGTTTGTTTTTGGAAAAATAATCCAAATTTCCCTCCAATGATCGTTGACGGACAGCCCATTGAAGTGGTGAAATCCGCTAAACTCCTTGGCTTAATTCTCAAAGACGACCTAAAGTGGAATGACCACGTGGCTTACATTGTGAAAAAATCCGCAAAACGCCTTTACATGCTTAGACTCCTCAAGCGAGCTCGTTGTGACACTAAAACATTGATATCAGTGTATTTCTCATGTGTAAGACCCATATTGGAGTATTCGCCCAAGTTTGGCATTTTAACATACCTGAATACATACCTGAATACCTGGAGTGGGGAAGCATTTAAAGTACATTCCGAAGAACGAGATTGCCACATCACTAGGACCTCAAACCTCCACCGCTTTCCTGTTTTTCCACGCATTAAGTGGCTGTGATACCACATCTTCGTTCAAAGGTAAAGGCAAGAAATCATTCAGCGAAACTTGGAAAAGAATGCCCAGCTTGACTCCAGTGTTTGAACGAGTAGCGACATCGGAAGGCGATATATGTGAAGCAGACAGATATCTTTTGGAACAGTTTGTTATAGCTCTTTATTGCAGCACCTTTGACGACGACAAGGTCAACGATGCAAGGCGATACCTTTTTACGAGCAAGGGAAAGACAATTGAGAATATACCCCCAACAGCTGCTGCATTGAACGAACACGTCAAACGATCTGCGTTCCAAGCACGAAAGTGGTACAACTGTCTCGTCACGTATCCCGAGTGACCGAAGGGCTGATTCGTTGTGGGTGCACCAAATGTGTTGTTGGTAGATGCAAATGCAAAACGAGTGTGGGTTGAAGTGTACAGAACTGTGTTATTATTATTATTATCTTCGAACACGAAGATAAGCTTCAGCACCACCTCATTTCACAAGGCTCATTCTTCTCCAATATCATTAAATATTCGACGCTCTCGTTCAACTCCATATGGTCCTCCGTACAAAGTAAACTTCCAAAGAATATATTTAACTTCACCATCCGGTACATAAATAACACGCTTCCGACTCGCAAAAACCTGTTAAAATGGGGAATATCATCTACATCTGAATGCTCGTTCTGTTTGGCACCCGAAACTTTACTTCACGTCGTCGCTGGATGCAAGACCTACCTAACTGAGGGACGTTTTACCTGGCGACATGATTCTGTTCTAAACTTTATTGCATCCACACTTAAATCCGTAGAACATGCTAACCTTTATGTTGACCTTCCAGGCTATATTAGTCCATCTGTTCTCACTGGAGATAGATTACGCCCTGATCTTTTGATAACTATTGAAAACAAATGTATTTACATACTCGAACTTACTGTCGGATTTGAATCTAATCTTCTAACTAATGCAACTCGGAAAAGACTAAAATATCAGGAACTGATTAAGGAACATCACAACAAATATGATAAGGTCAAATTTGTCAATTTATCTATCAGTTCACTAGGAGTTTTCAATCAATCCGCCTCACTAGACTTTGTTGAAATGTTGAAAGATCTGAAATTTGACGAGCAATGTAGAAAATATCTTGTTAGGAAAATTATTAACACTTGTATCAGGTCCTCATATTATATATTCTGTAAACGTAACAAAGAATGGGATAACCCACAACTAATGTCATACTAATATTTTTGTCATATAATTATATAGAATTAATTCAAGTAGACACTGGTAAACTACCTGTAAAGAGAGGTTTATCACTGTAGTATGTAAACATTTATCGTAATTAATAAAGTTTCCATTATTCCTTTAAATATTAATAATATATATATATAGCCTTATGTGATTTAAGTAGTCAATTGTAAGTTACCTCTAGAAGCGAGATTTACAATTGTATATATCTAAGAAAAAAAAGTTATATCAATAAAGTTTTCATTATTATTATTATTATTATTATTATTATTATTTAAACTTCTTTAAGCACACGGTGGCCTTTCAGTTGCCTGGTTTTCAAAGGGCCGTGTGATTTACATTATAAAATGTTAACTATTTACAAAAATTCTTTAATTAGGGTAATTAGGTATTTACAAATATTAAAATATATCAGTATAGTGTTTCGTACTTAATTATGATTATAATGGTTATTTAAATATAAGAGTTTATGGAGAGGCTCTCGCTTTCACTAATTAGTTCATCGGGTAGCCTATTCCGGAATACGGCTCCTCGATATGAAAAACTACGTTTCATGAAGTTAGTTTGATAAGTGGAGCATGCGATCATTGTTTCTTAGCTTGTACCTATCATTGTGGCGGAAGGTGAATAATTCGGATATGTAATTAGGCGTTGCTTTTTGTAGTGCTTTGAACGTCATTACATGTTCTCGCTTTTTAAGTGTGGTATCAATTGGTTCCCATTTCAAGTGCTCAAAAATTTCAGATGATCTAGTTTCGTAGTTTGCCCCTGTTATTACGCGAGCGGCTCTTTTTTGAAGTTTATATAATTTGTTCATATTAGTAACGTTGCCGTCATGCCAAACAGTGGAACAGTAGGTAAAGTGTGGAAGAACAAGTGAATTGTACATTGTCAATAGTGCGTCCTCTGTTACAAATTGTTTTGCTCTTCTTAAAAGGGCAACACATTTTGATATTTTCTTGCATTGACTGTCCACTTGTTCTTGCCATCTTAGCTGTTCGTCACAAGTTACCCCTAGAGTCTTTTTATCTGTCACTCTATTTATCATGTGATCCTCAATGGCCACAAGTGGGTCAACTGGTATCTCTCTCAGCCTTTGTCGGGATCCAATGACCATGTATCCTGTTTTGTTTTTGTTAAGTGTAAGTTTATTGGAAGTTAGCCAGTTTTGAATGTTGTCAAGTTCTATGTTCATTTTTGTCTCAATTTCTACTGATGAATTTCCTTGAGATGATATGTTTGTGTCATCAGCGAACATTGATGCCGATGTCGTTTCTAAACAGTTTGGTAAATCGTTTATGTAAAATAGAAACCGCAGTGGACCAAGATTTGATCCTTGGGGGACACCGCATGTAGTAGTTTAGATATTTGATTCAGAATGGTTGATTTTACATATTTGCTTACGTTCTGAAAGGTAAGATTTTAACCACTGTAAGGCTGTTCCACGCATTCCGTAACGCTCTAATTTGGCGATAAGTATTTCATGGTTGACTGTGTCAAAGGCTTTTTTTAGATCAAGAAATAGTATACCATTGATAAGTCCTTTATCCATATTGACAAGGCATTGATTTATAGTATGTAATAGGGAAGTTTCTGTTGAGTGCCCAGTTCGAAAGTCTGACTGTTGTGGCACTATTATATTTGTTTCCACTAAAAAGTTATTTATTTGGTCATAAACTAATTTTTCGAGTATTCCACGAGCATTCCACGCTTTATTTGGGTCGGTTTCGCAATATGGAATGGTGAACGCTTCTCTTAAATCTTGTTGAAATTGAGTTGTGTTGAAATGTTTAAATTGCCTTGTTTCGACTATCTTTGGTTTCTGTTTTGGAATACCAATTTTTCTGCATATGTAAACTAAACTGTGGTCACTTATTCCTAAGTGTATGACTCCCGAGTCCATAGTTTTTGAGTCGTCTATTTTAGTAAGTATTACATCTAGTAATGTTTGTGTGGTACTTGATATTCTAGTTGGTATGTTAATATGTTGCCGTAGTTGGTATACATCTATTAGATCTTTTAGTTTAATCGTGTGTGCATTGCTCTGTGTAGCAAGGAGGTTACAGTTAAGGTCTCCGGTTATTATTACTTCTTTTCTTTCATCGTCTAATTTTTGTAAAAGGTTTTCAAACGTGTCAAGTAAGTCGATGTTAGAGTTAGGTGGTCGGTACCAGGTCGAAATTAGCAAAGGTTTGCTTTTAGGTTTGTTTATCTCTAGACATATAGCTTCCAAGTTTCTATGCACGAGTTCGTCTCGTTCGGTGAATGAGATGGTATACGTATATAAAAAATAATGCTTCCACCGTTTCTATTCCTGCCTTTCCTTACTAAGTCATAACCTGATATTTTAACCTCATCACTTACTGAGTTATCAAGCCTCGTTTCGTTGATACCAATTACATCAAAGGATTGTTCATGCAAGAAAATTCTTAATTCTTCAATGTGTTTGACTAAACTAGCGATGTTAAGATGGCCAATTTTGAAGCCCTTTAGTTTTGGATATGGAGTTTTATTTGGCTGAGTATTTTGATTTATGGTAGTAGGAGCCGTTCCGGAGTTACATTGGTTATTTAGTCAATATTTACTTAGATACTGTTTAATATTTTTTGCAAGGGCCGATGTGCCCTGTTTATTTAGGTGTAGCCCGTAGTCATTTAAATGATTTGTTGTTATGTTGTTATGCTTTATAAGGCCCCAGTTGTGTTCTAAATATAGCTGGCCTAATCCCCTGTTATATTCGTTTACCTTATTTGCTAATGCTTCTTTGTCGCTTCTCATTATGATTTCCGACAGAACTAGTTCTATATCTTTGTTGTCGTGCATAACGCCTTCTCCAAGTGTTGGTACATGGGTCAACATTTCATTCGGCGTATTTCTTTGCAGACCATTTGTTCCTACGTGTATAATAAGCTTGCTTGGCGGTGTGAGTAGCGTTGGTTTAATATAGTGATTCATGTCTTCTACTCCTGCACCAGGAAATGTTTTGACTGCGACTTTTTGTTTTATTCCATGTTGAATTTTTCTGGTGTTAACGTGCTTGAGCATGGAATAACCTAAAATAGCAACTCTTGATTGACTGGCACGCGGAGTCCTTCGAGGTTCTTGGGTTCTCTCGTTGTTATTGTCTTTTTGCTGGTTGTTATCTGTCCGCTGTTTTGCATATGCAGAATAGTCGCGTTTTTTGTCTTGGTTGGACCTCCGGGTGTAATTAGGAGATTCAGCTTGATTTCTATTCTTGGGGATTTGTCTTTGAGATAGTATTTGAATCTCATTATCACTTTCATTATCACTAAGCACAGAATACTGGTTTGTTGTTTCCACTGTTCTATTGTGGTTCTTTTCCCCAGAGTGCTGACCACGTAATGTGTTTACACTCTGATTTGACTTTCGATTGTTGACGACATTCCATGTAGTTTCTTTACCACAATTCTCCTGATCACTTTGTAAAATTTTTATTGCCGTTATTTTTCATTTTCCAGCTCTTTAATTCTCGTGTTTAGATCGGATGTTATATACTTATAGTTATTGACTTGGTCTGATAGTGTGACGTTTTCTTCCTTTAGTTTTGTATGATCTTTTACCAGAAAATCTCGGTATTAATCAGTACTAGACACTTCAGTCGTCTTGGGCTGTCGAATTTCTTGCAAAAGTTCGTTGGTTTTATTTGTAAAGCGTAGTTCAAGGTTCCGTATACTTCGAGTACTTTATCGTAATTCGCTGCTTCGTGTGAAGTAGGGTTGTTTTTTATCATGCCATTGCTAGCGCTGTCACCGCTCTCGCTGTCGTTTTCTTCACACAGAACGGCTGATGCTTCGGTTTCTTTATCGACAAGCTTGGCCATTACTCGTAATTGAGATTTCATTTCCTCACTTGCTTCCCCTTTAATAGTTAAAGAATAATTGTTTGAGTACCATCGCATTTCTAAGCCTTCCGTCTCGAGTAGTTTGCAATAACCACCGGGTGACGACCATTTTACTTGCTTCTCGAGCAATTCATTCATTAGAGATTCGAGATTTTCGAATGAACCATCCCATCTGAGCTTCCCCTCCTCTGTAATTGTAAGATATTTCACAGCATTGGTGGTATTCATAATGATATGATGTTATGCTTGTGCTGTAGTTGCTAAGATTTTCGTTTGTGTTGTTTTACAGTTTTTGAAACGGAGCTCTGAAATACACATCTGCTCTCGCTGAAAGACGAGACAGTCCAAAAGTCGAGACAGTCCATGTGTGGATGTCAAGCGAAATGTTAGATACTGCCAAAACACTCATGTTCGGTCTCTTTGGTTAAAATTGATCATGGCAACGCTAGCAAACGTATGCTGACCTCGCTCACAGACATAAATGAATTTCAATTTCGCGACGTGCACATTTCATCTTTAAATGAGTATATAGCTCCTACCTTTGAGACATTGAAATTCCTTTATATTTGAGGGCGAAGTCCGCATACGTTTGTGAGCGTTGCCGTGATTTATTTTTCACAAAGGAGACCGCACAATGAGTGTTTTTGGTAGCAGGAGCTACCGCCACATTTCGCAAAATGTCACCACAGTTGAGGTATGTGTAAGTTGCTAAAATATTATCTATTTTGCTGCCAAAATAAATAGCACCAACAGATAGCAAGCTTAATATGATATTTTACCCTTTATATGATATATCACGGATAAAATATATCCAGGAAAAGCAGTAAAGCATTCAAATTTCAGGATAATGCGACTGCGCATGCGCACTACCATTTTTCTTAAATTTCCTTATTTCATGAGAATGCAACATATAATATTGTGCAAAAACTTTCTTAAACCTTCTCTCGCATGTATTTTTACTAGAATTGTCCATTTTCCACAGATGCGATGATTAAATGCGATAATTTTCCTCAAGGTGCATACCATATGTCAGCCATTTTGAAGGGCGAAATGGGCACTTTCCCCTGATCAAATTTTGGACAACCCTTCCATTCCATATTCGCGATGAGTGTCTGTGCCAAGTTTCAGAATGTGATCACAATTTGAAGGATTTTCTGTCTTAGCAGCTCTACTATGATAAACTATGTTCTTTACACTTGAGTTTCACAATGATGTGCATGTATAAATGAGACCTGTACTGTCATAATATAACAACAGTTCTCAATTTTATATTAAAGTAATATACAACCTTCCCTTTTCTTTTATCTCTATGAAAGTGCATGCAAAACTAGAATTAATCTTTTTAGACACTACAATTGTCCTATGGACATCAATTGTCCTTACTGTCCAGTAAGTAAATCAACCTGCATGGGTTGATCACTCCATCACTATTTCACAATTTAGCCCCCGAAAATTTGGCCGCCGTAAACATTTAAAAAAATATTATTTCAAATATTTGTCAGTTTGATCGGCAGCCGTTGGAAAATAATCGGATACCGAACAGTGGGTGCCATGATGCGCTGTTCTGTTTGGTGTTTAGAGCAAATACTGGGAATATAATGTCTAGAACAACCTGCCCGCCCCAATTATTTTCCAAATTAGTGATTAAAAACAGAAATACTTAGTATTTAATAGGCCTAAAACCCACCAATTCACAAGGTAAAATAAGGACAACAACATATAAAACATGGTTAGATACATTCTGAATGTTTTAAACACTTTTCTCATCTGGCTTCTTACTGTCATTGTCGTTGTTTGGCTATCTACTCGAGCTAAGCCACAACTTGTTGTTTTGGACGATGTTAAAATTTTCGATAGCGTATTCATATCTTCGGAACTAACAACTTTACCCGACAATCTTATTTTCATTTGGACATCAACGCGCGACACTTCTGTGCGGAAATTGAACTATCCTTGCAAGCTTCGTTATGGTTTACAGTTCAATATCAAACAAAAAAGCCTGCATTTAGTGTTGTGCATCCTCCTTGCTGGTGACATAGCTACGAACCCTGGTCCCACTACTATAGCAAATGCACAGTTTGGCAACTTATCTAGGTCACATATACAAGCTCCTGTGATTGAGCGCTCTAAAAATGAGTTTGGTCCATCCATCGCTCTCGCTAATATGATGTCTCTTGCGCCAAAGATTGACGAACTGAGACGTTTTGTTAACGATACAAAGCCTGATTTGATTTCACTAACTGAAACCTGGCTTAATGACTCTGTTAGCGAGCATCATATTAACATTCCTGGTTTTAATTTATTATTAAAGAACCGTAGCTCTGGTGTGCATGGAGGTGTTGGACTATACGTTAAAAATTCCATCCAGTTTAAGGCACTGACTGACATCTACCACCCTGAGCTTGAGGTGCTATGGACATACGTCAAACCCGCGCGACTTCCCAGAGGTATCCCTTGTATAGTATTTGGAACTGTGTATCACACCCACTATCCTGTAGGTGCCAGTGACAATGCGATGTTGGATTACCTCGCTTCATCGCTGATAACTATCGGAGGACGTTACCCTGGTTGTGGCATATTGCTAACTGGTGACTTTAATCGTTTGAACTTAAGTCGTCTCTTTAAGCAATTCAAGCTAAAACAACTCGTCCATGGTCCAACGAGAGGTGAGCGGACTCTCGACCTCATTATTACGAACATGCCTCAACTGTATGAGAAGAACTCGGTTCAAAGCTTTCCACCTTTCGGGTTGTCGGACCACTCGGTGTTATTGTTACAGCCTAAATCAAGAACCGTACGAAGTTGCAGCCGTCGTTTTATGACTCGGAGGGATACTCGATTAAGCCGAAGGCTTGAACTCGGGAGGTATCTTAGCTCGATTGACTGGTCGGTTGTTAATTCCATCACTGGATGTGAAAACAAGTTACTACTCTTTGATGATCTGATTAAAATGGTGTCGATATTCTCATGCCACTAAAGTCTGTAAAACTACACGTCAATGACGCTCCCTGGGTCACCCCTGATTTCAAATGTCTGATCAAACAACGCCAGAAAGCCTACGCTGAAGGTGCTCAAGTCAGGTATCGACAACTTCGTAACGTGGTTAATCGTGAACGAAAGAAGCTTCGCAGCCGGTATTACAACACTAGAGTTGCGAACCTGAAAAATACCAAACCAAGCATGTGGTGGAACGAGGTTAAAAAAATCTCGGGGATGGTCCCTGCAACGCCGAATGCTGATATTCGCTCGCAGCTTCACATTGGCGACATTGATGGAAAGTCAAATAAGTATGTTGCAGACCTTATTAACACCTCCCTCCTCGAACCCATGCAAGCATACCAACCACTTGCCTGTCTTCCTCCATTCGACGAAAAATCCGAGGTATTAAAGCTTGATGTTTATTCTGTGTATTCGAGATTACTAACGTTAAACCCCCGCAAAGCGTGTGGTCCGGACGAGGTGCCAAACTGGCTACTTAAAGAATACGCAGAATTTCTTGCAAACCCTGTTTGTAACATCTTAAACAGTTATTTTGAGGAACAAGCGCTTCCAGCATCATGGAAATATGCCAATATCACACCACTGTCTAAGACGAAACCGGTTACAATAATTGCCAAGCATATATAAGACCCATCTCGCTAACATCAGCTCTATCGAAGTTAGCTGAGGACTTTATTCTTAAGAATTATGTTGGACCTGCTGTTCTTGGAATCATCGATCCCAATCAATTTGGTGCCATCCCGAAGTCGTCTACTACTCAGGCTCTTATATCCATGATGCATGCGTGGACTTCTGCCACTGATGGAACAGGTGCAGCAGTGAGGATCATATTGCTAGACTATAAAAAAGCCTTTGATCTGATCGACCACCGCATTCTAGTTGACAAAGTCCTTTCCCTTCGAATGCCATGTGGTGTAGCTCGTTGGGTGTGTGATTTCCTATCAAACAGATTCCAACGTGTAAAGTTGTCAAATGATTGTTTCTCTGAATGGGGTGCTGCTCCATCTGGTGTCCCTCAGGGAACTAAACTAGGACCCTGGTTGTTCCTGTTAATGGTCAATGACCTCAATCCATCTGAAGCGCATGCTTGGAAGTATGTAGATGACACCACGTTAGCAGAAGTTGTTCCACGGAATGGCGAAACATTTATCCAGAACGCCGTTACCGATGTCGAGAGGTGGTCTAACGTCAACAAGCTCCAACTGAATGCTGACAAGTGTAAAGAAATGGTCATCGACTTTAAGAGACAGAAACAACAGTTTGACGCAATCACAATCAACTCCAAAGAACTCGAACTGGTGAGCAGTGCCAAGGTGTTAGGAGTTATCATATCCAGTTCACTCCAATGGGTTGACCATGTTAACGATGTAATCAAGAAAGCGAATAAACGTTTGTATTTCTTGATCTTGCTCAAGCGTGCTAACGTCCCTGCTTGTGATATTGTTAATTTCTACTGCACTGTTATTAGACCGGTTCTTGAGTATTGCGCTCCTGTTTTCCATCATGCTCTCCCTGTATACTTATGTGATGACCTTGAGCGCATTCAAAAGCGTGCGCTGTCCATAGTATCTCCGGGGTTATCATATACGGACAATCTTAGGAAATTGAATATCAGTTCCTTGAAAGACAGGCGGCTGAAACTATGTAAGAAACTATTTCTGTCAGTTGTATCTGATACCGAACACAAACTTCACCATCTTCTGCCACCCAAGAATATCTCAGCATATAATCTGAGAAGACAGCGACCTTTTGACTGTCCGACAACACGAACAAATCGTTTTAGGAACACTTTTGTCGTTTCTATGTCAAAGGAGTAGTTTAAAAGGATATGGGTGGGGTTCTGATATGATTTCCTGGTCCATTGCCGCTGCGTCGCGTTAACCTTTTGCTTTTATGCATGTTTTTGGGTTTTTAGTTGTGCTGTCAACCTTGGTTGATCTCTATTCTAGCGGTGGTGGTGATGGGGGACATATCTGAATTTGCGCTGATATCATATGATATGTAATATTATTACATTCAGTAATATGTAATTGTGCATGTGTTGTTGTTAATTTGTTTGTAATATGTAAGTTTTGTTAATTTTACGCAATTTTGCCAATTAGGCTGCCATGTAAAAATCTATTAAACTATCTATCTATCTATCTAATTAGAGCTTCTAAACTAGTTCACATGTTCGGTGTAATGTCTGAGACTGGGTGTACCATAATATAATATATTGTATACTGTACTAAAGTGAATCTTACTTAAGAATATCGTCAATACAGAGAGCACAAAATTGATGTCCACAATCTCTCACTTGCGCACGATCTTTCAAAATCTCCAGACATATAGCACATTCAAAATAATTTCTTGCTGCATTCTGATCTTTAAACCATTTCAATGGGTAACCTGAATTACCGTTTGTTGCCATTTTAACACAAAAAATAAATCGGGAAACATACTGCTTTAATATTAACGAAAGCAAAGTAGGCCGTAGGATGAGGGTCGAAAATATGCTTAGAAAACAGATTCCGTAGCACCCCTCGTGTAACTACATAATTTTTACATGAATCGATAGATTAGAACTTACTTAGTTAGGATCCACTTCCCCCCAAGAGAAATAGTTGCACACATTGAAGTACAACCTCTCCGAAGTTCGGGCTTCCTCATGTTTCGAAATCCATGAATTTTGACCACAAAACAGTTAATGCGCAAGCGCAGATAGGAAAAACTGATCTCAATAAAACACGCATATTCAAGATGGCTACTAATGACGATTGTCGAAAATTCGAATATCCTCATGTTTTATGCATTTTGAAGGCGTAACCGAGCAACTTTCCAAAGTTACTCGTCAAAGGCTTAAGAAATTTGTCGATTGCAGGACTAAATGGGCGAAACTTAATTGCCTGCCATACTTGGCAGAGAACACAAACGAAAGTTTTGATTTAGAATGGTACCACCACATGAAATGCTACAAGAAATTTAGCGATGAAGAAAAGATCCGTAGACAACAGAGAAAAGAGGAAAACGGAGCTAGTACAAGCACGGAAAAGGTCGCTAATACCATAGACTTCCATAGACCACACATGCCACATGGAACCAGCCGTGGAAGCCAGAAGAACGATTATACGCAATTCAGTTAAGGAACCAAGTAAAACCTTGCCTCAAAGAAACAAGCATGTACTACCAGAATGCTGCATTATTTGTGGAAGAGATTCGTCTTGGTTTTCAAGAGACATGGTATGATTATGTACAATTTCGTGTGTACAGTATCTTTATATTCAATGGACAACCTTTTGGTGGAAAAGTTGTCACATTGTGCCTTACTGCCTTGTGCATATACCTATATGATATTTTAGAGTACCTATTGGTGTGTTGGATCTTAATTGGTTAAATTATCCAGATTAATAAGTTTATTTAAACAGACATAATACAAGCTACTCTGGTTTGTAATGTTTATGAACACAATGTTCATAAACTTTACAAACCAGAGTAGCTTTATTTTAATACCTGGTTGCTGTGAATTTGTATCTTACTGAAGTTGGGTAATTTGTCAAATTTACTCTGCTTTAGTTGGTAAATGCCATTTTTAAACAGGCATTCTAAACTTGTATGTTTTGTGTAGAAAACACAAAAGAGAAGAAGAACACCACTAGTGTTGGCAAGTACAATTGATGCTGGCTTATTACGTTCAGCTGCTGAGAGGAAAAATGATGACAATTCTTATACAGAAACAGCTGCGAATTCTCAAATTAACGAGTTGCCAGTGTTAGTGTTATACAATGCAGCATTAATTCTTAAACAAAAGGTTCAAGAAATCCCCTTGAGCTTGATCTACCTTGGCCTCCATTAGCATCAGATCTGACAATGACTAATGTGAAGAAAGTGGTTCCATGTGAGTTTTTCAACACACTGACTGGCTTGGGTCTGTGAATTCTCGTCAAAACCCACAGTAAACTAATCAAAGGAATTCCACTCAGTTATACTTATATCTTTATTAAGTGGCTTGGAACATTGCATGTCTCACTCATTGTATTGCATGAAACAGCACTCGCACAGTTGAGTATATCTAAGGACTCTACTGTTCCTCCAGGTTTATTGGTAATGTACCAACTACACTTGCATGGGATAACGATGACTTTTCTGAAGAAACTAGATCTGGAAAGGGAACAACTCACATAAGTGGAGGAATTATCATTCAAAGGGATGCTGCTGTATCTTGTGATTCAGAGAGAAGAGAGAGTATTTCCCGAAAGAAATCAGTCCTAGCACCATCAAAGGATATTGAACCATATTTTCTTGGAAAAATAAAAACTGTTAAGGTGGTCCTCTACCAAAAAATATTTTCCTACGTTTTAATAGTATGAAGCTCATCTGTTACTATCTTGTGTGGCTCGATACTCTGACCAAAACAATATTTTGGTCCAGGACACTGTTGCCATGGTTACCGAGATAAAGCACCCCCTGTGGTGAAATTCATGCAATTTTATAAACACAATAACTAAATAAGCATTAATGATAAAATTCCGGAATAACTTTTATTTACTAACAAATAACATTGTCTAGGAGTTGAACTAAAACAATCAACATTGAAACATTATCACCAGTTTTATAGGTCAAAAACTGGAAAGGCATTTGACGACTCGCATGGAAACTGTCACCACTTCAAAACTACTCAACATAACTCAATTATTTTAGTTCAACTCCTAGAGCTTGATATGATGAGTATATGCTGAAAATTTCATCAAGATATCTTCAATGCCTCTTGAGATATCCTGCGCGCAATAATGGAAATCGGTAGTTTTGCTAATACGAGAAAAATGCATTTAAAGTTCAATGTTCGGTTTATCAACATGATCGTCACAATAAAGTGGTCTTCTACATTGAAAACAATTTTTCCTAATTTAATACTTTTTCCTCATTTTTACTCTAATATTATAGAATGTGGGTGGCTGACACAAAATCACTCACTGTTACAATTTGTGGATTAATGTTACAATTATTAGTGATAGATGGTTGATTATAGTTTATATATTCGGTATATAAATGTGCCCATATAGATATTTGGAAATTATGTAAAAGTTATATTTGTATATGCCAGTTTAAATAAACAACATATTTGCAAGTGTATGCGCCTTATATTGGGAAACCTTTTATTTACTTATATTATACGCACAAATGAAAAATTCGACATGGAGCTCCTTATATTTTCATATGCTCACAAAATATACTAACACTAATTCGGTATTGGTTCCCAGCTGTGACCTCCGCCGTTGCCGTCTTTAAAAAGACACCAATGTTTAACCCTTCGGTTCTTTGAAAGGTTATGACAGATCGACTTTCGTCGGACTTTACATGATGTCCTCAATCAGTCATAGCCTTGAAGTGGAACCGTAATTACACAAAATATATAGCATGAAAACAATTTCCTTTCACGTCATTATAACACCTCTCCCGCCTAAATATAACCGCTTGTACTTGGTGTAATTTGAAATAAAATCGTTTAAAATCACTATATAGCTACGGAGGGGTAGGTGGGTACTCATTTGGAGAAAACAACTTTTTCGTAAATGCTCCAATGCTCGCGATTTTCCAATAACATATCGTTGCTATGGTGGTTGCTACGGGACAAAATTTCAAACAACCTACAAAAATTAACACCAAAACACGAAAAAGGGATCATTAATGATGCATAATATGTCTAATTTCAAAATGGGATTTTCTTTTAAAATTTGGTATAGGACCACCTTAACTTGATTGATGCAATTTCTCTATTAAGCACCCCCCCCCCCCCCCTCTCCTGTAAGCAATTAATTAATAAAATCGTGAAAGTATTGTATTTTAAAGATAATTATGATATTTTACAGATACTTTGGTACGTAACATCACTGTACCCGATGTTGCATATTTATAAAAAATTAATAGAGAAATTACGGTATGTGTGTTCTAGAATGTTTAGGATTGTGGTAATATTTAAAGCCTGAAAACAGATATGCTTGCAAACGTCATGCAATATTGCTGTAGTATAAAATAACATACATTGCTTAGAATGTTTGGCGAACTCCATTAAAATGCACAGAACATAAAAATATATATTTTTAAAACACTCCGATGTCATCTTGTTTTACTTCAGCCCTGCTTTCGCACATTTCATATTTTTTTTCTTGTCCAGGTCTGAGTTGAGATCAGTTTTTCCTGTCTGCGCGTGCGCATTAAGTGTTTTGTGGTCAAGCGCATGCGTAGTTGTAACACAACAATGGCCGTTCGTGGATTTCGAAACACGAGGGAGCCCGAACTTTGGAGAGGTTGTACTTCAATTTGTGCAACTATTTCGCTTGGGGGGAAGTGGATTCTAACTAAGTAAGTCCTAATCTATCGATTCATGTAAAAATTATGTAGTTACACGAGGGGTGCTACGGAATTGAACATTTTCGACCCTCATCCCACGGCCTAAAGGTGCAATTCTATTGCAGAATATATATTTGACTATTGCGTACGTAAAATTGTTCATTTGATAATTTTATGGAATCTGCCAATCTGGTTCTTCGAATGATAATTACTTCCGTTTTATAGGTTGACTGATCTCAAAGTTGAAGCTGGATTGAGGAGAGTATGGAGTGGGAAGACAAAGGACCCCCCGCAAAAATAGTAACAGGAGCATAATAATAGTTCCATCTAGTCACAATGTACTGTAGTGATTAGAATCGGTCCCATTGTCTTTTCATTGTTTTGAAAATCCCACTGGCACTGTACATGTTCTCCTTGCCTCCCATTCTTCCAACAAAATTTACGAAAGTCTGCCTTTAAACCATCACGAGCTTGGCATTCAAATATCGGGAGCACCAGGTTATGTTTTTACGATTACAATTAAATCCCGTCAACTCGTTAAGACCCAGTAAACGTTTGGCCTGTAAAAACTGTTGAAACTACTGAGCGTTGATGTTTATATTAGTACAAACTACAAAGTATCCTCTAACCGCTGATCTTATGCTAACAAGACAAAAAGCAGTTTGGGTCATTATTCTCCTATGGTACGTTGGCTGCGCAATTCTTATAGCTTATAGCAATTCTTCGACAAACGACTATCCATTTTCAGTATTTATTGTTGTCCTTTTCTTGCTCGAAATTGCAGTAATGGCAGTGATAATTTTTACGATTTTGGTCATTTTGAACATGCGGAGAAATCGTCGAGAAATCGCGTAACTTATGCCGGAGGGTTCACAGAACGATGACGGACTGACTATGTCATTTCTGTTGCTTTTTGTTGTGTATTTGGTTACCGTGTTTCCATATCTAGTCGCAGAGCAACAGGGTTTTTTTTAACGTGCAGTTCTACACAAAATGTACAGTTCTAAATCAATTTGTGCAACTCTAAAAAATATTTTGTGCAGTTGAAAAAAATACGAACTTTCAGGATATGGATATTTATTGTAGAAAACTAAAGTAATCGAAGGAATAAATGGAATACATATAGCTTCAATAACAAAAGCAGTACCAGAATTTCTCATAACAAACTCAACAATATAATTTTTCTTGACAATTTTCAGCATCGTTTCTATTTGTAGGGATGAGAATCAGTTAATGAAAGTTTAATAAGAAAAAAAAATGGTGCCATTTGCGCGAGTTGAATTTCATGCTATGACATGTCGCAGGGCCTTTTTTAATTAATATACTGGGGGGCCAAAGCCCCCAGCTAATGTTAGCCCCAGTAAACTATCCTCCCAGTGAAGGTCCCTTTTGTCCAAAATATAAGCAAAAGTTCTTAAGTTAGATCAGAAGAAAGTTATGATATTCTCATAACAAAGCATTGCTTTTACACCAAAAGCTCAGTCTGTTTAGATGGGATATTTCAAAAAATGTCTCTGAAAATGCAGGAAATCAAGCCACAGAAACTCAAAAATACAAAAATTTTCTGGGGAGGACCCCCAGACCCCCAACTACATCCACACACCCTCAATATACCACATTCTTGTTAGGTCCCTTTTCGTTGATGCCCCCCCCCCACTAACCATTTCTTAAAAAAGGCCCTGGCGTGTTGGGACAGTATGACAAAATGTGCAGTTCTAAATTTTTCTTAAAAAAAAACCTGCAGAGCAAGCAGGGGAGAAACTAGACTTGCTACAAGTCGACTCGCATAATGACTGGGTTAATACGGACTGAGTTTACTGGGTTAATACGGTTAATATACAGACTAAGGGCGAGCTTGAGCTCCCGAGCGAAGCGAGGGAGCCAGAGCGAGACGACTTGTCGCGCTTGCAGGAAATCGCATCTCCTTGGCGCGAAAAATTACAGCGGGCGGAGCCAAATGGGTTTTCCCTGCAAAACTTGAGTGTTGTTTTGACAGAATGAACTGACAGGTTTGCTACACGAGATAAGACTCGTGTTACAAACTTGCTACACTTTTCATGCTATGCGACAAATATGTGAATGGCAACGCCAACTAAAATTGTCTCAAGAACGAACGTTTCTCCCAAAACCAAGGAATTTAATTAGTCGTAAACAAGCGGAGCAATGTGAAAAGTAAGGCTTTTGCCAGACCCAGTTGGCGAGAGTGCGAGACCATCAAAACATCACGGCCGGAGAGATATGCTTCTACAACTTGCCGTTGATTTTCTCTTATTTGTTCCAATCCAACCTTCCTAAGGCTATAACTTATAGCATCTTTGATTGAATACATGATGCTACGAATAAAAAACTCACAAAATATCTAAAAGTTATAGCTTGAATGTTCACCAATGCAGTAGACTGTAGAGATAAACCTTTGGATAAACAAACACGGGAATAGGAAAAATCATCGATACTTGAGTGTTGACAGGTACACGTACGTATAGCCAATTCTCAAATCTGATTGGCTAACACGCACCGACTAGGATTCGAGCCTAAAATTTGGTAAAATTTGGCGCGCTGCAAGAGCGACAAGTCGACTCCTCGGCCCTTATCAAGTGGCCAATGTCCGACTCGCGTTTTCGTTGAATTGGGCTTAACTGCGCGTCTGAGCTTTACCGCGCGTCAATGGAGTCGACTTGTAGCAAGTCTAGGGAGAAACTTAAGGGAGAGTATGGAGGGGGGTGGGGGTGTGACACCCCCCAAAATAAAAATAAAAACCGATTATTGGCAGGGCAATCAAAGGTCTTGCTGGGCAACCAAGTTATGGTGCAGTTGCGGAAAGGATTTAAAAAAAGAAAGAAAGACCAAAAGAACAGGATTAGTGGAACTAAAAATTCATTTGCCATGTGATATTTTAAGTTTTACGTAAGAACCTTTTGATTCTGTATTGACTTTGTACAGATCAATACAAAATACGATGAATACTGTTCCAAAACATATCAATTATAATAATTAGTATACGAGTTGTCAATAAGTGACCTTAGCACCTGCTCACAGCGGTATATACATTACATGCTGAATTTTTACCTATAACTGTCATACATATTGTGATTTCTAGTAGAATAGACATATTGTAATTTTTCACAACCATAAAGAAGACATTATGAAGCTATGTCTTAGGCTAATTGTTTATTTAAATCTAGCAATAGCGGGGAATCGTCGGACTTTTGGCGCGGATTTTCAGATCGATTTTTTAAAATTCTATGACATAAAAATATCGAATTGATTTTTTTCGACAAAATGAAATATCCATATGTATAATATAACCTGGCAAAATTTCAAATCAATCTGTTTTATACTCTGCAATATCAGGTTAAAGTTACTATCTGCAATAACAAGTTAAAGTTAGCTAAATTACCGCTAAATGTGCGAATATATTTTGCGCGGTCAAAGGACGTTTCATATAGCCTGTAACGTAGGCGTATGGATATGTCTCGCTGTTATAGATTTGCAAGTATGGCGGAATCACAGAAAGCTCCTGTAAAGCGAGGCGGAAGATGGTATAAGTTGTAAAAATACTACGCATACACCGGGAATATTTATGCACAAATTCCCTTCTGAAAGAGCTAGACCAGACGAACGAAGATTGTGGACAAAATTTGTGAGGAGACATCGCGCAAATTTCTCACCCACACAATACTCTGTTGTGTGCTCTTCGCATTTTCACCCATCGTATTATCCGCAGTGCTATTCTCTGGATATCCGAGAATATCTAAGACCAAAGACAAGGTATTTAAAGCCGGATGCTGCTCCCACAATCGATGGTAAATATATCTCATTCTCAATAAATAGCCGTGTGTTAATTATATGTTAGTCTCTTAATGCTTTCAATTGACATGTATGCTTTCAATTGACATGTAAATCGTTGTGTTTTTATTTACATATATAGCATAAACCCAGTTTGCAAAGTTGGGCAATACTCAACGAGATCTCGCGCGTGCAAACACGATTTAGTGGCGTGCATCGCTTGCAAGCAGACAGGTTTTCGCGTGCATACTTATTCTTGGAGTACTTGGCGATCTTTTAGGTCAAAAACTATATTTATTAAAAATATGTTTATAAAAAATCAAGTCAATCAAGCAGCCACTATATATTGTTAGATCTTTGTTCTTGTTTGAATATAAAGTCATATTACCTATAACCAGTTAAAAAACTCATTAATAATTCATGAGGAAAACACAAAGAAAAATCATGACCGTATCGTGGTTTTATGTGATAAAAAATCCTCCTGATTTACACAAACTTTAGCTTCGATTTTCTCGGCTTATACAACGTTATTTTTCAAAATTACTATGCCAACGAACTTACCAAATGGTGATCGTTTTCTAAGCTATTCAAAACACTCGCAACACGTGTTTTATTAGATATAAAACACTCGACTTCGCCTCGCGTTAAATCTGATAAAACACTCCTGCTCGTGTGTTAAATATTACTTACAAACTTGCCACACCCTATTCTTTTGTTTTTCGTCGGTTTTTAACTTCTCCGTAATAACCTCCAATTTAAAAGCACGCGGTGGTATTTGATTTCTCCCGGGGAAATGCGGCGTTGAAGGTTATTACGGAAAAATAATAACCTAGTACCAAGTTATTACCGAAAAATAATAGCCTGGGATAACTTTACGTTAAAAATTAGCATAATTAACAAAACGCATTTAAATTAAGTATCTCAAACAAAATCACCCGCCCAAGCATACACAAAACTTCAATCAAATACATACAACTATTCTACGCACAAAGTAAAAATCAAGTTTGTCACGACAGGTTAAAGTTAATAGTAATATTATGAGGAGTTGTTTTCTTATCTGTTTTTTTGGTACTCATATCTTCATGCAACTTCGTTTCCTCCTCTTTAACAGCTTCTTCAGGTTTGGTCTCCTTTACTTGAACTGCCATCTTTTTTGACGGTGTTGAATGCCCGTACACTACGGACGAAACGCTCTCCTCCAGTTCTTTGCTTGTTCTTTTGTATGCTCGTACAGCCAAACTTCGATGTCCTTCAATAAAAGACGACGTATAAGTCTTAAAAATTTCCAAAATATTAATCAGCATCCGAACGATTCGTCAAAACTGAATAACCTGTTTTTTCACATATTAGTTGTTCGTCAACTTTTGCGTCGTATAATCTTGTTGCCGCTGTAGCCCGTAAACTGTGGTTTGTTTTAAAACCAGTAATTCCTCCAGCGTCACAAAGTCGCTTTACCGTTCTTGATAACTTATTATGGCCCAACGGAACACCAGAATACCAACAGTCAGGCTTGGTTTTTTCAACGGGGTGAGGTAGAACGCGTCGTTATTTCTTTCTTTTGGACTATAACGAGAAAATTCATACATTACACTTTGACAAGCGGTCTTAATTACATCAAAACGATAAAATACTCTATAGTACAATCAAACAAAACAAGCTCTTACCAAAGCCTACAATATTTTTCGTATAAACGCACTATGCATCTCGTCGAATCAGTATTTTAATATGCCCAAGTAACTTTCGGTTTAGTTTTTCTTTCTTTAAGCCCACCGGAGTTGGTTTTACTAACATCCTCGCTGTATTCAAGATATTTCTTGCCCTGATCATCGTACTTCAAAGCAATTTGCGAATGCAAAATGCAAAGCAATTTGTGTGAATTCATTCATGCACACAACACTTAAAAATAATTGATTTAAAAATCGTAATAACACAATTGAATTTTCAAATCCCTAATTGCTCTTTTTCAAAAACAAACTATGTATTAGCTTGAATTTCTAATGTAGAAACCTCCGAAAAACAAAAGAATAGGCTGTGGCAAGTATATAAACAAGTTAAAGCACTCGGGAGTCGGTTTTTATTTAACTGTAAAGACCTCGCGCTTCGCGCTCGGTCTTCACAGTTAAATAAAAACCTCTCCCTCGTGCTTTAACCTTTATGTAAAGTACTTCGTTTAGCATGCATCAATACGGAATCCAAGCGCCCACGGTGAATTTGCTCAGTAAGTACGTCTTTATTTTAAGTTTCAAAATTTGTTTCAACTTCCAAGCAATCTTTCAAGCAATATTTTTAACTTTCAAGTGATGTAAGTACTAATATTTTTTGTACTAGGAATACCTTTTTAAGTAAATAACTATAAATGGTTGTTTTATTGATCTTTCGTGTATATACTGTATTCTATATTCAATATGCATAATTATAATGCATGCATTTTATGCGTCCTATTAAAAGTACGCATTTTATATTAGTACTTATCTATTTTGCAACTCAGACAAAACTTTTTCTTTGATGTTAAATTTTCAATTTTAACCCTAATTGAAACAAACTAACGTTTTACGGTATTGTATAATAATCAATAATAGCAATAATCATTTATTTAAAAAAGGGTTTTGGTTGAAAAAATGTCTTCAAGTGATGAAAATAGCAGTGACAATGAGTCCAATGTTGAGAGTGAACAGATTGGTGCAAAGTCGAGCAAGCTCTCAAATGAGCGAAAATTTTGGCAGTATATTTTCAAACAGCTTCCAAGAAATTTTGAGAAGGTTGTAATGATCCACAGGTTCCTAAAAGTGCGACACGTATACAACCTGGAACTAACAAGAAAAGAGTGCAACAAGACCTTCACTTTTGCTTGGTCTGTAATAAGACGATTTCCCGTGGTAATCAAGCATCAATGGAAAGACATGCTGCTTCTAACCACAAAAATGATCCTGGCTTCAACTTTTCAAAATCAATTGTTCCAATAAATCATCAAGCAGCTGTTGCAGAAAAAAGAAAAAAGAAAATAACATATTGTGTGAAAGTGAAGACACAGAAGAAGGAATGGAAATAGAAATTCCTCAGACACCAATACTAAATCTCTATCATGCAACAACCACGCAAGATGAAAGCAAGCGCCCTATTCAATTAACTCTTAATTTCACCTCGAACGAAAATTCGGAACAGGCAAAAAGAGATTGTGATTCAACATAAACTTGACAAGCTTCTAGAAAGGATGGAAATAACTCCTTCAGAAAATAAGTGTGTGGTCAACAGTGAAACTGAAGCAGCAGTACAGATTTAATCTTCTTGTCGTTCAGACATTGCTGGCTCCGGTTTTAACTTCTATCCTGATACGTTTGGTGGGGGAATTGTGAGATGCGAAACATGTTTTGAGATGATATGTGACAACAGTCCTGCTCTTCTGGACAAATATCCATTACAAGTTCAACGAAAGATAGAGAAATCGCCTGGAAATTCATTAGGAGCTGGACTAATGATTCAAAAAGAAAAAGTGGAAAAAACGTGGATGACAGGAGGCAATCAACCATGGTACATTTTTAAAAACATGATGTTAGAACATGCAAGCTGTACAACTAGAAATGGAGGAAATGGACACTACAGAGCACTTATTACTCGAAAAAGGCGACGTGTTATCAAAGAAAGATCGATGGATGTATTGTGTAATCAATTAAAGTCAGCTCTCCTTACCGTCAAAATAAAAGCTGCATCACTACATTACGAAAATGTGATTGGCTTGGGTCATGGCAGAAATCAAGTGAAAGCCATAGTTCAAGCTTTTGAATGCTATTTACACAAGCGAACGCGTGATGTCCTCACAACGCCTTTACCATCAACAAAACTGCCACCACACTTTGGAACTATACGCGCCATCCAGTCGATGCTCCGCCCGTGTACTCATTTTCTGAAGCAGGTCTTGAAGGAGGCACAGCTGAGGATTTAGCAGAACAGGTGATCTCTGCACTGGTTAAAACTTTAAAGCTTCCAAATAATGCTTTGTCGTCGTTGATGGCCCATAAGGCTGATGGTCAATACCAGGCAAGAATGTTTTTGCAAACATTGAAATCATCTGCACACGGCGACAATGAACACGAACTGGTGGATATCCGTGAGAATAGGGAGTTCTTGCGGCGCTTCATCAAAAGTGCAAACCAATTTAATACGATGTTTGGCAGAGGAAAGGGGCATGCTGAATACCAGGGCTTTGCAAAACAAAGTTCCTTGAAAGCGCATGTCACTAAAGTGTACGCAACAACACGATTCGCAAGTAGCTCATTTTCCCAATTTGAGAGCGTATACGAAAGTTATGAAGCGCTGTGCAAAGCATTTTCAGAGATGAGGGAAACGGATGATGAAGACGAGGAAATGAAGTATATGGTGAAAGGTTGGGATTTCTGCTTAGATCTATGTGGAGTCATAGGCATTCTGTCAAAGCCCATGGAGATGATGATGAAGGCTCAATCCTTGGACCAGTATCTGTGGTCTGTTACCAAATGGTGGCCAAAAGTAAAAGCCATTCTTCTGGCCATGAAGCGAGATCTGAAACCGCAGCTGTCTGACATTCAGAAAGTAACCGTACGAAAGGAACTGTTCCCGAAACTCTGGGAACATTATAAAGATATCAATAAAGAAGATAGCGAAGCTTGTTTTTAAAGGGGTTCAGTTATTACCAGGTTGGATGGTCGTGGATATGACAGAACAGGTCGACAGCATTTCCAAAAAGAAGAGAAAGGTCATTGAATGGAACGATAGAACGGTGGAAGAGTCTAGGTATGCCACAAGTGCCTCCAAAGCAGCACACATATTAGGATGTTGCTTTCATTTACCAGACGTCTTATCCTTGGTACAAGGTTTAAACGGCAGATCCACTGCACGTCAGGTGGCTGCTCGTGATGCGAGTGAGTGAGTTCCACTCCTTCTACACCTACGTTTGTTCCTTGGCCCATATCAAAAGATTGGCAGAAGAAGAGGAGGAATTGAAGTTGCTTCCAGCTCTATCAAACCACGTGCATTGTCAGTTCAGGACGTAGTTTTTCAAGTTGTCTGGAGGGATCTTGGCGGGTGCAGAAAGTATTGGTTTCATCCTGTAAAAGGAACACACAGTCAAGCACAGTTAAAGGAATTTAAAGTAAAGAGCGAAGAGCATGAAATAGACGAAACGTTCGTTTTCACTTGTGATGATTGTGTTTGCAATGCCAGACTGGACCAGGCCAGGCAGGTACGGTCGGTAGGTGGTGGTCAGCAGCTTTTCGTTCAACCAAATATTTTGGAAAGAATTCTTGTGACATTGCTCTTAAATCTTCCCCCAAAGTGCATGAAATGGCATTTCAGAGGCTGTCGATTTCTGGAGGAGGATGCGCCCATACCCCCCTAAAGGTCTCGCTCCTTCAGCACTCGATACTATTGTCACTGCAGTGTCGGAGATCTTTAGCCCTCTCAATTAGAGGCAGCAACGAGAACAGTTTACCTGTGTAAAATTTGAGGAATTATAAATATTGTTTAAAGTGCATGCCAAACAACTGTAGACTTTATTCTTATAGCTTATAAGAACTAGTTATCAAAGAATTAACATTCCATTTAATGAATTTATATAGATTATAGTAGTTTATATTTCTTTCGTGATATATATCTTTGCGGACGGCAGAAAGAAAAATAGGGATTTGCAATTCAGTAGTATATTTAAGTAAGTCTATTACACAGGGTGTGGTACCCAATTCACCCGAGCCAGAGGCTCATGTTAGGCCTAATTGTTAGTATTGGGGAGGCAGGAAAACTGGAGTACCCGGACAAAAACCCAGGAAAGAACCAACCACAAACAACCCCAGTTATATGAGTTTTCAAGTGCAGGGAAGTTACCCAACATATTGTATAAATAAAGCATTAACCATTTTACTTTGAAAAATCTGCACTGGACCGTGGATTGTAAAGTACCCTAAACAGTAAACCTAGAATGGCTAGATACAATTTTTGCACTATTTTTGGTTGTAATAAATATTATTTAATCTAATAGAATATGGTGCTAAACAGTTAAATTTTGTAGAGTTAAACAGTTAAAGTACAGATTAAAGTGTTGAACTGTCGATATCTTACAGAAAGTACAGATTAAAGTGTTGAACTGTCGATATCTTACAGAATGTTTTTACATGTTCGCTTACGGTTCTTCAAAATGGAATTTATTCCACAACTGGTACCTGAGTTCGTATTAAGAGAACAACATGGTTTAAGATTCTACCATGATTTTGATGTACATAGCGTGGTCTCTAATGTATTGACGAGTGCGTAGAGTTGAATGTTTAACAATTCAGGAAAACCACGACCCCCATGGCCATTCAGCTCCCGGTGTCCAGGTCTCCAATACAGCAATACTCCTTCTGTCCATTTGGAACTTCTGTTACTGTACCTTAATGTTCTGTCTGTGACTAAGATCATCTTGTTGGTCAACTAGAACAAACGTGCAACGCTTTGTGAAAGGCCAAGGTAGAGTTGCATCTCGATAACTTTTCAGCAAGCGTACCAGTGGCGTGGTGGCCGGGAAGGGGGGGGGCATGGCCCCCAGCGATGGTTTCAAGAGGGGCGCCGTAATGCAGGCTGGGCGCCAAAATCACCAAAGAGGGATTAGTATTTAATTCTAAAATTTAAATTTTTAAATTAAAATGCTCAAACAATAAAGCGCGATACTATTGCGGCACAACAACATATTTTTTATATAGTTCCTGTTGTTACGACAATCTACCTGGCGAAGAAAGTGTCTCTATAACTTAACAGTTTTAGCTGCGACTGCAAAAACTACCGTTTTAAACAATGACAGAGACGGGATGAAAACAAATTAAAACTGTTTTCGAGATGTTAGCGACAATTTTATCCAGGGGCTTACCGAGCGGTGGATTAATGTGGGGTGTGACACCCCCCACCTTTCTGAAAACGGTCGGTAGATTGATATCAGATTGATGATGGTCGGTTTTTGAAACCAAAGCGGGAAGCGGCGGATCGGTAATTGTTCATACTCTAGCTATTTCTTGCAGAGCCAACTACAATCATCTCATCTCGAATAGTTTGTCGTTACTTTCACATTGTGTATATATGTATAAAAAGGAACAAAACCAATGTTCTTAACACTGACGCATTTAATTGTATACGGAGCAAATATTATTTCAAAACTTGGGGATGAGGTTGTAAAAAGTTAAAAAGTGAAAAAGTGCGTTGCAAACCTTGAATTCTTAGGTGTAAAAACTCCACAATTTTTTATTTAATATCCTCTCAGGAAGCACGAAAAATGCACTTCTTTGGCTTCAAAAATGCAAAGTTTTCCTGATGGGGCATGCCCCAGACCCCCTAGGTTAAACCCGCAATAACAATTTGCTGAACCAAAATGCGAGACGGACAAGTAACGTTGTGCGCTCGCTGAGGCTTTTTTTGCACTTTAAATTCAGGGGGGGGGAGTAATTAAATTAGATCATTTATCTTCTTCGTTGTCCAAAACTTTAGATATATTAGATAAATAAAAAATTACGACATGCAACTGTGCGAATTCATTCTTCAAACAACACGTTGGCGGTTTTTGAACAAGTACAGTGGCGGAAATTTCGGTCGAGTAGGGGGGGGGGGGGGGAGGCAACTGCCCATCGCCTTTACGGAAAATGGACAATTTGTCGGAAATTTTGACCATAAAAAGAGCTAAAAACAGCAGATTTTTAGTGCAAATGGGTTAGTTTCCGGAAATTCAGAATCTTTTTGTCGGAAATTTACGAAGTTTTAGGAGGCTTTGCCTCCCCATCAGAAAAAGCCACTGCTACTGAACACGTAGTCGTAGAACACAACTCGAGAAATATATATATTATTATTGGTACATTTTATTACTATATTATTTATTATTATTACTACTAGTCTACTACTCAAGTTTATTAACTTGAGTAAAAGAGTCGAAGGGTTTCACAAACAAATGCATTTCTAGGCAGTAGGAATGCCCTTGATGGGAACTTCTAGTTTATTGTAATGTCCATTACCTTTGCATTCAGTCAGTGACAATACATCAGTATCAAATGCGCAATGGCCTTGGCGTTTCCTGCATGTTACCAAACATTAATCAGTCTCATAAATCTCATGAAACACAAAATACAGACGCTTGACAACTAATTACAACTATATATTTCTTACTTGTCAAAAAGTTTAAGCTGACCTTTGACTTGAATTACTTTAACTCATTTTCATGTGGCAACATTTATAGAAATCATAAAACGTACAAAACATGTAAACGTAGGCGTACGGTCCCAAATTTTTAGGGGGGCAGAGAACATTTCCCCCAACTAGCACTGAAAATGTCCGACTTTTAATTCAACATTACTCCACCCTCCCCCCCCAATATAAGTTCCTAGTTGTTCAATAATACTTTTATTTCCAAATTACACAGACTAGATTGCTTTGGTTAATTTTTTTGCTTTTCCATTTAGTTCTCCCCATATTTTTTGCCCGGCTTGGGCTGAAAATGTTCCCAACTTGTCGACCTTTAAATTTTTCTGGGGGGGCAGCTGCTTCGAAATGTTGCTTTCAGAATTTTGCTATTATTTTCTACGTTGTTCATGTTGAAAATTTCATGTCATATGCTGCTACTTTGTTCTCAATATATTGTCATATCAACACAATGTTGTTTGTCATAGAAGCCAATTGTATTTATACCAAGCAGCAATTACCTTAAATTTATGTTCTTTCATAGACTTGATATCTTGTTCATGGTATAGATTTTTACAGAAATTACTAGTCAAACAATTGTAAAACATAAAATCAATAAAACAGACTACAAATCACACATTATTACCTTCTTTTCCAAAGTTGAAACTTTCCACACAAGAGTTTCAAGTTTTTGTTCAAGTCTTCCCACATCCAGTTGATGACCATTATCGCCACTACGGATCAAAAGTTGTAGCTATGCTGATGATCCTAGATTGAAATTAGCCTGATACAAAAGCCTGCTTTTCACTATAAGAAAACAATGTGAAACAAAAGGCAAAACAGCAAAGTTAACGTACCTGTAGAAGAGAACTGAGGCATCCCTGCCAGATACAACCTTCATTACAATGATCTTCAAATATCTAGCATAGTACGAGTTAAAGTAAACCATAGTTGCAAGTAATGCACACTGACACTAATGGGAGCAAGGAAGGGCAACTTGAATTTTTGAAAAAAACTTCATGCATTTCCAAATATAACTTTGGGTTAAGTATAGCCTTGAATAACCAATGCAAACAGTGGTGGAAATTCACTTTTTTCCGGTGGGAGGGAGGGGGGACAGGCTCCTAAATTTCCAACAAAATCTTCTAAATTTCAGACAAACCCCCCACTTACACTCAAAATTGTCTGTTTTTAGCACTTTTTAGGTCAAAATTTCAGACAAATTGTCTATTTTTTGTTGACCCCCCACCCTGAAATTTCCCCCACTGAATGCAAGGGCATTATTACGCCTGCATTTGCAGGTAAAGGGCTGCTTTAATTTCCATTGTTCAGCCACCCTTAGGCCCCGTCCACACGTAGCTGGATAAGTTTGTATCTGCAAACATTTTGCTGCGGATTCAACGCATTTGATCATATTTTAGCCTCAAACTAACCCTTCCATCGTAGCTGTGCTCCCCGATCAGACATGAGTCATACGGTGGCTGCCAGTGGCGCCTTTAATAAGCCTTCGACTCGATTTAGCCAGGCTGCGTCCTTCGCAATTCAGCTCAGCTCTCAGCTGCAAGTAAGGATGATTAGCACCTCCCCGCTTACTAATAATACACTAGAACCGCTTACAGAGCATGCGCTATATCGAACTCAGCGTAGTGATATTAGCGTGGGTGGATCTCAAATTTCATCAATATGCGACATCCTTTTCAAAAAGTTGCGGTTACAGTGCATCCACACGTATCCGGATAAGTTGTGGTTTCAAAAGTTTCCACTCTGGAGACTGTTTTCAAAAAGTTGTGGTTACGTTTGTATTCGCAAACATTTTGTTCCGGTTACGTGTGGACGGATCGAAGGTGTAACCGCAACAAAATGTTTGCGGAAACAAACTTATCCGGCTACGTGTGGACGATGTCAACTACCAACTATGTAAAATTCTATATTATACTATATAACATACCATTGCATTCTATTCTGCATGACGGACACCAAGGACCTATCCTGTTTAAATTAATATATGTTGCTGTCTTTTCAATAATTTCTCACCTTTCATAGGTTTCACTAAGCACTATCGTGCAGCAGATATGGACATATGGTGGTCAACCCACAGTTATCTGCGTAAGAAAATGTAATTTCTTTTCATTACATATAGTAGTCTTGTATTTGGCGGCAAATAAATATAATTGAGACAACATTTCTGAAGTTGGCCAATGAAGTGAATCTTACTTAATTTTAAGAATATCGTCAATACAGAGCGCACAAAATTTATGTCCACAATCTCTCACTTGAACAAGATCTTTCAAAACTTCCAAACATATAGCACATTCCCAGGCATGTCTTGCTGCATTCTGATATTAAACCACTTCAATGGGTAGCCTGAGTGACCGTTTGTTGCCATTTCAACGCCCAAGATCAATCGGGAAACATACTTTAATATTAACGAAAGCAAAGACGCAATAAAAAGTACTTTGTGCAATTCTATTGTGCAGTGTGCATAAAATATAATTCATGAATCATCAGAGAATCATGATATATATAATTTTGTGGAACTATGGTTTGAATGATAATTACTTACTCTGATCTCCAAATTACAAGCTGGATGGATAGGAGAAGCGGAGAGGGAAAGCCGGGCTACCCCTCCCCCACCACACTGCGACGAAAGTGGACATTGATTTATTTTTCAAATTGAATATATATTAGTAGCACAGTACAGAAGAAGGGGGGGGGGGGATGGTGGGCGCCAAGGAACTCCACCCCTGTAAGAGGGATCTTTTACTGTCAGTGCAACAGAACAGTTTTATACAAGTGAAAAATCAGAGGAATTATATACAGTCTATTCATATTTTAGGTAAAACGTATATTCGCAGAGAAATTGTAAGTACAAATCTCACAGTATTTTGCCGATATTTTTCCTGCTAAACATGCCCAGAAGGCACCAAAGAAATGAACGAGAATGATAATATCGGTGGAGTGAAACGCGGGCCATGTTCACTAGTTGTTTTTCTGTGCGTACATTTCTACATAACATGGCTCTGACCAAACATAACGTTCAAAACAGACCCAACAATGTTGCAAGCAACAATGCAGGATGATGTCGGACCAACCGACCATTGGCGACCAACACGTTGGACTAATTTGAACGGGCCTTAGTGGACAAAACTTAACTTTGACTTAACGTTCCCCGTCTGATAGCCAGAGCCAGAAGTCCGACTGATGATAAGTTTTAGATATTATTTTTATTATAAAGTAACATGATCCAGAATAACAATGCAATAACAATGTAATGTTTTGTCTTTGACTAAGATCATCTTGCTGATCAACAAGAATAAATGTGTAACGCTTTGTGAAAGGCCAGGTAGAGTGCCACCTCGATCACTTTTCATTACCTTGCGTAACCAGATGACGCATCATTTAAGTAGGCACAGAGCTTTATTTTGTTCCCATGACTGGAGAACAAAGGTTCACTTCCAACATCACCGTAATCGTTGTCGTATTTTGCTTGAGCAAGCTTTCTTGTAAAGCAAACTATCTTCCAAGTGTACGCTGGTTCAGGTTCTTGGTGAGGTAAAGGTATCTGGACTATCTGTGGAGCATGCGCAAGTGGCATTGTTCGTGACATTAAGATTTCTTGTCTGAGAACTCTTACATCTTCATCATGCTAGAGCAATTAAATTGAGAATTTGTTTTCTTTAAATTTCTATAAAATTACAGCTCTTGGACTACATCTATTTCTTACTGGGCAAAAAAGTTAAACTAACCTTTAACTTGAATTGCTTCAACTCGTTTACAGACTTTTCATGCTGTAATGTTAGAAAGAGCAAAATAGGTCACAATTGCTGCTTAATGGTTTAAAAGTAATTTGGCTGTATTTTTTGTTGCTTTAAATCAATGAGTTATTAAAAAAAAACGACGACAATAACAACATTTATCTATTTATCGCATTCTGCTTAGTACATACTGTATTATATAATTTATATCAGTTTACAAGAATTAGAAGAGAAGATAGCAGATATTGGGGTTGGTAATGCAAGGGACTGGTCATAATTTAGCAGGGGGATGAGGGGTGTAATTAAAGATTTCTAGGACAAAAACTGGGTAACCCTGTCTTGTCTAAAGCATGAAAAATGATGACCCTCCTCTTGCTCACGACAGTGAAAAATGTCTACGCCAATCTTGCGAGATTCACAAATACATAAGATGCCGATGGGCTATGAAACCAAACGAACATTTTTGGTGGGCTTTGAATTCATACTGCAAACTTTTGCAGGGTTACGAATTTTTTTTTGGAAATTTTTATGTTTCCTTGCAGCCCCCTCCTGGGTAGAATTGATGACACCTCCCTAAAGTGCCGTTTGGTTACAAGAACGCTGCGAATCTCGATGCTTGAAATTATGGCTTATTTAGTTATTTCGTCTGCTTGTTTACACTTCTATATTATCGCGCATGCGTTGTCATGCCAGACCATACGGAAGTAGTTTCCCGCGCATAATTAATAAGACAAAATGCTGCATTTTGATTAGTCTAACGATAATAATTTCGTTCGGGTTAAAGCGCGCAGCCACAGAGTAGACACTATACAGAGATCTCACTTCAGGCAAAATGCGTAACCGGCCGCTATTCTGTCTGATGATGACTTTAAAATAGAGTGGAAAATTTACAGTCTCTCAAACTCGTCTTGTTTTATTCATATTTTGAATTTCAAAATGACATTGAAAATGACAATTTCAAAAGGGTGAAAGCCTCTCCTTTGCGCACTGGCTAAGCATCGGTTACGCTCAAAACATTAGGATTTGATACACAGTGAGACCTCTTTATAGTGTCTACTCTGTGGCGCAGCTGTAAGTGGGGAGCGAGGTAAGGAGTGAACCCGCGAACAGGCTGCGAAGGAGACTAACGGACTTGCGGCACTCGGTGAAAATACAACATGAAAGAGGACTCGTAAACAGAACTAAAAGCAAGACGTATGTTGCAACACAATAAAACAAGACGTTTTGACGTGCTAATAGGAAGATTTAGATTCAGGACCGCAACGCGACCGCTACGTCAAACATGCCGTGGAAATGGCGTGTGGTCTGCTGACGTGTATGTAAAGAAAATACAGGAGTGTCATCAGCAGACGCGTTATTTTCACGTCCTGTTTCACGTCGCGGTCGAAGTGAGTACGAAGCGAACGAGTCGTACTTTTGTAGTGAAGTACAATGGAAATGTTTTCATGAATATTATTAACAGGTAATACCATGTTTTTCGTGCAAATTTGAGAAACATGCACTCGTAAGTTATTCAAATGCCTAAACTTTACGACGAGGCAGTGAGGTTTGTGAGAAAAACCAAAAGTCAGTTTCTTCCAGTCACAAAACTATCTAGTCTTTATCAAAGAAAATTAGAACACAATTTAAAACAGATTATACCGATATACAGTCGTGATACCCGCATACATACCCACATATAAGTACTTCCATATTAGTTTGTGCACCTAAAGAAAAACATAAATAAACTTTGAAGACTTCGATTGAGTTACAAACAAATCAAAAGACAGGTAATGCAGGACTCTCGACAGAATGCATGCTAGATTCACTAAATTAAAGACCCTGTCAAATGAGGATGAGAGTTGAAATTC
The DNA here is from genome assembly GCA_016169945.1 of Trachythela sp. YZ-2020. Lineage (NCBI taxonomy): Eukaryota > Metazoa > Cnidaria > Anthozoa > Malacalcyonacea > Clavulariidae > Trachythela > Trachythela sp. YZ-2020. The sequence continues at coordinate 117,933 of JADLSH010000257.1, forward strand.
TCGCTCACGTTTGACCGCCAACTCTAATCAACTCGCATGCACTTTCATCAACTCTCACCAACTATGAGCTGGTTCCAATTTTGAGGAGAGTCAACAAGAGATTTTGCTCATTTGACCTGCTACGCGCGGTAATATCCAGTCAACGCTCATGCAACTCTTGTTTTCGTTTGACCGGGACGAGAGAGTCGATGAAACGCTCATGCAAACTCTCGCTTACCAACTCTCATCGACTCTCATCCTCGTTTCACCAGGGCTTGACTACATATTTCGACCAATATTTTCGGAATCACTCTGGGCGCTTAACTTAGTTTTGCCCCCCCCCCCCCATCTATAGTTTTGCCCCCCCCCCCATCTATGCCCTCCATTTTGAAATGTTCGTACTCCACAAACTGGTTTAGACTCTTTTGCACCTTTGTCAACACCTTTGGCTCCTGTAATCAGCGAGCTCAAATAATTATAAAATTATGGCGTGTATACGGATTCGACATTATAACGCGGGAATTCCTTTATAATCTGTTTTCGTTCGTATGTAGACAAAATTTTATCAATGAATAGAACATTTACAAGACTCGAAAGTTCTTCCGAAGCTTCCCATCGTCCAGCAGACACAGTACTATCATCGTTTTGTTCAATGAATTCGCCAGAAACATTCTTATTTCGCCTTTTGTGAAGGAGGTTCATTGTCTTCCATTATCTCTTCTACGTCGTCATCGTCCACAGATTGTTCATTTTGTTCTTTACAGCCTTGTGTTGTCCCGGCGGCTAACCGGGAAGATTGACGTTTTCGTGAGCCTTGTGTTGACCCGGCGGTTAACCGGAGATTGTCTGCTAACACAATTTTTCTCTCTCGAAAGGAGTTGACTTCGTCAATATAGGCGAAATTTGATCTTGCACAGCTTTTGAAATTAGCTCAATAGTTGAACTAGTACTAGGTAATGAAGATGAGTTAGGATTACTTTGTGATGCATTAGGATTCGACTTACTTTTCGATACGCAAATATCGTCTCCGTGAACGTGACCACTGGTCGCCATTGTGAGCGAAGAAAAAAGGCAACGTTGAGAAGGGGGCGCCAGCGGTTATGTTCAGGGCAGCCTCGTTTTTAGTTAAAGTTGTATTTTAAATTAACTGTAAAACGCTGTTGACAGTAGAGTTATATCGAGTCGAGTATTATGAGTACAATACATACTATACTAAACTCTCATCTTTACCCCCAACGGACGGGGGGGGGGGCTATGAAATGGTATAAAGTTACGATATATGTTCCTAAGTTTTTAGTAAAGATTGTACGTAATGTTAAACTTACCAAAGCTTAAGCTTCTTTCCGGATTTCCTTTCCAAAGCTTTCAAAGTTACACTGAGGGGGGATACTAAGGAGAAAATGAAATCTCTACTTAGGTCCTCAAATACCCCGACGACCTGCCCCCAAGCACGACCTTCGGAGTCAAACACTAGGGCACCAGAATCACCTTTCTTAGCAAATGGTTCTAGACGCTTTCGGATCATAAAGCAATTATGCGCCCAAAACGACGTTATTTCTCCTCCGCTTTCAAACTCTTTGCCGCATTTAGCACAGCACTTCGATCCGTTCTTATCTTTCTGATGGATATATTTTTCACTGCTATCTGATTGCTTACAGTCCTTACAGTAATTCAACGGAACGTGGGATAATGAAGCAGCGCATGGCTTGTCCTGCGGAACAGAAATGCAGTTTATAAACAAATGTCTGCTCGTATTATTATCAACAAAACCCAAATCGGTAAATCCTGTTGTTCGTCCAATTTTCATGAATGTCAATGCCGTGTCATGCGTAGAAAGTTCTGCATCAAATTTTTCCATATCAACAACTCTACCGTCAGGGGAACAACAGCCGTTGTGTTTTTTAAAACCATAAAGAGGACAACGATTGGTCGTGGCATTGGCTTTATTGTCCATGGACTCTTTTAATTGAATAACACGAACCTGCTTTGAGTCCAGTTTGGCAATGGCTGCGTCGACGAAAATTTTAGCAGTTCCTTTGCCCAAATTTACCATTTCGTTATCTTGCAAACCATCAACGTACTCTCCAATTTGTCTTGGTTCGTTACTCACAACGTTGTCTAATTTTTCTTTTGCTATCTTTGCATCTTTTTTGGTTTTTAAGACCAAATCACGAAAATCCGGATCCGCTTCAGTTAGCTCTTCTTGTGTAATATTAGGAACTTTCCCTCCAAATATATGTAAATTGTCCTTGTATTCCTTATATTCTAATTCGGCTTTTTCAACCATCTTGAGATAATCCGATTCAGCAGGCTGAACGATGATCTTCGATGATGTTCCATGCCCCATTTGTTTTGGACGAAGAACGTGCTGACATGAAAGAATGTAACGTTGCCCGTCTTCGTCTTCCAAAAATCCTCCCAGTGTTCCAACACCATCTTTGTCGCCTTCGACGCCAATTCCAACTCCGCCACGTAATGGATATGCATACGACATCAGACTGCTGCATGCCGGTTGGTAATACCCTTCGGCAATGTCATATGGATAAGTATTTAGTTTTTCTATCTCGTCAAAGTTGATTTCCCCAGCAGGAATTTTACCTTTTCCTAAAACAAACACTGTAACACAGAGCTCATCTTTCTCGTTGGAGTCTGTCACTTTATATGCAGCCTGAACAGCTGTGACGTTTAGCCGGTTTTCAAACACGTGAAGATTTCCCTCGATAATCTTTGACAGATCTGAAAATTTTTTCTCTCTCTTTTTTTCACTCGACGGGAGTCGCGTAACAATCCTATTTAGAGGGCGTCGTTGAAGGTCGTCAAATTCAATTTGATAATCATCGTCGAACATTTCTTTCGCGGCATCTTCCACATCTTTTGGAATTCCTTCGCCATCAGTATGCATGTATAAATGCATAGTTAAGAATTTCTCTTGCGCTTCTTTGCCGTCATTTTCATACGGGACAGCTCTAACACAACAAGAGTAGGCAGACATGAATTGTAAAGCTAATGATCTGGCGTTTACGATCTAGGAGTAAAAGAATGAGAAAACTGCTATTTATATAATGTAACATTATTCCTCAACTTTAAATTCTTGATTAAATAAATCATTTTTGAACAACTAAGTCCAACAGAAGTTTGTTTGTCTTTCTGTTTTAGAGCTGCTCCCATCGGTTTCAATCCGTAATCGATTAATCGTTGTCAATAATCGATTAATCGTATTGAATACATTACATCATGATTATCCACCGTGGTTTGTCCCTTCAAAGATAAGGGTGTGTTTTAATGGTTTTAGAATTTCGAACGTATTAATTTAGGAATGTTGAATAATCGATTGCCAAAAAATAATCGATTAATCGATCAATCGGCAGTAGCTCTATTCTGTTTTTGCAACTGAACCTACCTTTTCTTTTTTTGAAATTTCCACAGGTTCCTTGGACATTTCCACAGACTCTTTAGTTTTCGTAATGCAATTATGGTAATATCTCGTACTTGTACCACGAAAATTTTCAGATCACCTATATAGTTAATACAATTGACGACTTAGAAACTCGATGGAAGTACAACATAAGTAATTATATCAATGTTGGTCTAAATTTATGCAAAAATATGGTCCTTTGTAGTCTCCCTCGCAGCCGCTCTTTGTGTCGTACCTCCCCACGAGCGGCTGCTTACTTGCACACAACATTCCATTCCCTATTGTGTTAGCTTGACCAATCACAACGCGTTTTGTGAAATTACGCGCGAAGCTATTGCAGGAGTGGCGATGCGACAATTCATAATTTACATATAGGATGGACGAAGGAACGTTAGTTTTCTTGTTTTTATGTAAAAGTTTTCTTAAAGTGAAAAAGAATTTAAAGAAAGATAAAGCTTAACTCTTAAACACAAGCATCTAGTAACGTGTGTCGTATGCGAAAGCATTTATATTTTATTTCAACCGCTACGTTTGCCGCTTTGTGGTAAAATGTACACAAACCACTACAAGATTCTAATTTTCTAATAACGATTGTGTGAATTGTGTAATTATTTTGAAATATCGTCGACGAAGATGAGCTTCTGAAACAGTTAGTTATTAGAAGATTTTAAAGGAGACAAAATACTGCAATAATTTTGCCAGTTTCAAGTCGACGATATCTATATTTTGATTGAATTGCGTTCTTTGTAGTTAGTGTAGTTTGTATTCATATGCAGTCGATCATGACCTGCATATTATGCCTTGGCTGTATTATTGCAAAATTTATAGTACAAAATATGGAAATCTTATACTATTTTTGTTTCTTACTGTAGAAAATAATAATATATATATTCATGATAAATATAAAATAGACACTTCAAATAAATCTGTCTAGATCTGTGTCTGTTTCGAGGCTACAGCCTGAATTAGGATAGCCCGCATGCAGGAAAGGATTTTGTTAAGACTTATGATAGTAATATTGTTATATAGTTTGCTAAACATTCATGATTTTCTGGACTCAAAGGACTTATAAAGCAACCGGACAGGCTCACGAAAATTGTAAGTCGTACCAGATCGGTAGTTTTATCTTTTGAAGTAATGTAATGTATTTTGTTTATAGTTGACTCTTCGTGTTTGTATTTGTATTAAAAATATATTATCAAAAGAATACAGCGAGTGTAAAACAAGTGTGGTCTACGTCCGTGGCAACGTCCAAATCCAGTAGCACTCCAAGACGAGGGTGCGAAACAGTGCCGTTGACATATAGTCAAAACTTTATACTGTAGTTTGGTTTGGTACAAAGTATATTTAAATAATTCTCGATAAAATATTGGCCAAGCGATAATTTCAAAATAATATAATATATAGACAGTATCACACTTGTCGCTCGGCATGGTTCGTACAGCACCGAATCAAACAAATGTCACAAATATATTTTACAATAAACGCCGTCGCTTACTTCAGGGACATCTCACACACAAACGCAAATGCAATATTCTATAATATAAACGATCAAACACAAGTTTACAACGGTAATGATGACCAAACCATTGATTTATTAAACCAAGTAATAAGCAAATTAAAGAAGTTATAACTTATAAATCAACAACGAACTCGAAATTCCAAATTTCGATTATTAGAGGTGCTTATTCAAAGTACCTTGAAAACCACTGATCTTATATACATGCCCCCTTTCTGACTGTCTTATTTGGAATTGTTCTGGTGACTAGCGCATTGCTGTCTGTTTTTATTCAATCTCAACGTTAGTGACTGTTTAGTTGAGGGTCCTTCGATTAAGCATCCTATTGATGAAAAGAAATGCAACTAATACTATAATATGCAAGAAAATGAGTGATTTTAAAAAAGGTCCCTTCACTAGGCCTCAGCCTCGGGAGGTTTGTAAAAGTCCCGAAAGCCGTACAAATACAAACTTCCTGCAATGCGCCATAATGCGCCCTATTTTCGTTATTTTCACCAGACAATTCTACTCATTGAACGTTAATGGCTCGTTTACTGCATTTGACAGCAGAGAATATACCTGTACCGAGGGGAGAGGGTGCAGAAGCAGTAACTGACCCTTCTCTGCATTGCATAAACACACACATCAGGTGAAACTGCGAAAATTGAATATGTATAAATTAAGCACAGTGGCCTGTTGCACAATAAAATATCTCATTTGGGGAAATACAGACTACTATATGTGTTAGGGTTGCCAGCATACCTAATGTCTATATATGAACAGGCTTTGTGATTGGTTGATTATGACAATAAACTATACATAGATATCATCTTTTTAAAGAACGAGTCATAAACACTGGTCACTTTTTTCAGAAACCATACAATCACAAAACATGTACATACCATCTTGGCCCAGCACTGAAACCTACTCGGCCAAAGAAAACAATAAAATCTCTGACATCCAGCCAACTCATAATCGTATTAAACAGTGAAGAAGACTATGAATCATGATGAGTTAATTTGGAAAAACAGCATTAATGTTCTGCACCAGAATGCATTAGTGAGCAAGACTTGTTCACAATAATAAATTTTGAAATAAAGTAGGAAACAAACTCCGAATATAATTTCCATCTTGAAAATCAATATTTGAGAACACAAACAAGAGGAGAAGGTACTGTATACAAATCCAAATTTTCGGCAAATTGTCATCAGTAATTTGAATTAGAACTTGTTTCAGAGGAATTGTATATTTGTATTTACGTTTTAGTTTACTGAGTTAGGATATCCATTCCAAGACATGAATGACTTAATATTTTTGATTTGGTTATTGAAAATTTTTTTGGTGCTGCAAATTCTGCAAAAACGTGGAAATAGAAATTACTAAAATCTTATTAATTTAAAGTCAGCTTCATTCTTTGAAACAATTACTGATCTTCTAATTGTGCCTGCTTTGTTTCGTGTTATCATAAATGGCCATGCCTTTAAACTAATGACTTCTAAGTATGTAAACGCTACAGTTATGTAAATTTTTACCTTAGCCCAGAGGAGGTTGGACAGCTGTCACGTGAATTTCTCGACCAATGAAATCGCGCTATTTTTCCATCGTGTTTGTGAAGATTTTAGGCTGCCTAATTTGCATTGGGCGCAAAAACACTTGAAAAATACATACTAATATTTTAAAAATTCTATAAAAAACCAAGCGTGGCCTTCATATTATACAAGAACTTGTGGTATCTGTAAAAAATTCTGAGGTAAGCATTATTGTTTAAACTTATTTTGATGATTAAAGTTCGTCGTGTCATCGCAACGTGATGACTCGAGGCCGCGTCTGTTTACAACTTTCAAACTAAAATATCTGGAGTTCCCATGGTTCGATTTTCGTAATTTTTGCAAAAATATCAAGATAAATGTATATACTAAAAATCTGCTGGAGGGATCCCGGGGATCCCCCGGCAGTTTTCGAGATAATCGGTTTTGAAGTGACCATACTCATTTCAACTTTTGCCAAAATGGCACCTTATTGCGCCTGACGACATTGCGCCACCAAAGCTTGTTTTTCCCAATGAATCTTGAAACTAAAGAGCGTTATTCTTTAGAGTAAGCGTTAAAGTACTTTTGAATGAATTTTAGGAGATTTAGGAGTTATTTGCGTGTTGTTTAGAGATTTTATATCTGGGCTAGTGTCTGGCTCTGTCTGCAATTTTGTTGTCTGTTGTATGCTCGACTCGCAAATATCGAATATTTTGTCATTGTTATTCATTTTTTTCCTGGAATGCATCCATGCTATTTCAATAACTATTGACCTACCTATGTGAGCAGTATTTTGTATGGTAAACGTTATTTTGATCTTTTATGTAGGCTGTACGTCATCATATTGTAGTAATCGGATGCCATTTCTGTCAACAATCTCGTTGAACATCTCGAATTTCCACAATTGACGCAGTGTTGCTCGTATTTTTATGAAGAAATGGACTTTACTGTTTAAAATAAGTGCTGAGTTTTAGTAAAATTTGTTGTTATTAAGTAAAATTTGTTGTTTATTTACAGATTTGTGTTTTTGGTTTGAATTCTATCATTGTATTGTTAATTTGCCTTCTTGGTGAATATTTGCTTTCTTTAATATTTATTTATATATGTAGAGAATGAGCAGAGATATTATTATATTTTATGCATGTGCTATGTATTTTCAATAAAAATGGAACTGTATATTACTGTAAATTTGTTTTGTCTACATTTCACCAGTAATTTCTGTTGCAAAAGTATATGTTTAAGCTGTCAGGAATAGAAGTTCTTTGACAACCCCAATATGGGGGTTTTCAGTAGTTACAATGTGCTATTGGGATAAATAAATAACTAAATACATATTAAAAGTCGAACCTTTGATGCCAGCAGAATAATCAATCTGGCCAATAAATATTTAGTTAACTGTCTGCAGTACTATACTCCTGTATACTCCTCACTAGTTGCACAATGTACATTACAAATACAGACGATCCAGGCAGTGCCAGTGGGTCAGCTTAGTATATAAAATGCAATATACGTGCAACACTGAACAAAGTGTCCACAAATACATATAGAATTTTCAACACATGAACATTTATATTGACCACAAGACCAGTTGATCACACGCAGCCTTTGAGATTTCTGCACAAATAAATCCATTAAACGGACTCAAAGAGCCTTGTTATACATCGATACACAAACACTAAACACATCCATAATGATGGCATTGAGTCTCTGTATCAATAGCGTCCATTTTCGCAGAATTTGCTATGGCCAGAGATGTTGACTTCACGGCGGTCAACGCATAAATGAGGCCGCACGTGGAACATACGCTCGTTACCCATGATGCTTTGCGGCCTGCTGTCCAACCTCCTCTGACCTTAGCCTTACGATAATTTAAATGCCTCTGAGTTATAGTACCTTAAATAATAGGTGATGACTCATAAAATAACTAGTGATCCAAGGATAGTGCAAAGTTTTAAAAGACAAATGCTATGTTGTTACATGGTTTATAGTGCGTACGTAATTGTTGTGCATCCATGTTGTGTTGTGTTGATATTTGCATATCACGTATTTACACGAGCAATTTTTATTTGGCAATTATTTTTACCTTTACTATTTTTATTTGTCCTTGAAAATTGATGAAATGTGACAAGCTTTTGAAAAGCTAGCATGCCAGTTTTTCAACAAGTACACTTGTCAATGGAAAGCTTGTAATATTTCATCATTCGTAATTCTAAATTCGCGATGAGTGATTTATGTTTTTGCCAATATATTATAGTAAGCAGATAAAATTGTCTTTTGTTTACGGTTGCAATATTTGATTAGTTTTATTCAACTAATTACAAATATGTCAAACTCAACTTCGATTATTTCAAATTTTATTTATTTATTATTTCATCGTGTATATAAAATTTCGAGAGTACGGTTGTACACAGACTACTAAAATAAAGGCTAAGCAAAACTAGAAAGTATATAGAATGCAACATACATCATAGTTATATATACAGACGCATCCTCATCAAAATGCCATTCGCATTTGTAAACAACAGAGATGTGTTCTATTAATATTGTATAACAAATGTCAAATTTCAAAATTATGCAGTTCATACTACACTCTACTACTCTAGTGACTCTACAAATTACACTCTACGAGTCTACGGACAGAGTATAGCAACTTCTACTATCTATAAAATTCGCCAGAAACAATACAGTAGCCGTATTATTGTGTATAAATTGTACGCAAGTCGACTTACCTTAGATCGCTGGTAAAATCCAATGCTGTATACTATAACTAACATATTCGATATTTACGGTAAGGCCAAAGGAATCTCATCGGGTCTTGAATCTTGTATTTGAATTTTTTTATATATAACCAGCACCAACTACCAAGTCCAAAATATGTGACATGTTTGAGGCGAAACTTACGCTTCGGAATTTATAAAAATATTGCAATAATGAATATTCGACCCATTCAGCATTGTCTATTGAATATATAAATGACAAAACGCACTACTAATCCAAAAGGCCAAAATGAAAACGTTTATTTATAAATTTGATCGTATTTCCATCACATTCCCACTCCCAGCTGCCACCATTGTGCGGTAAATGTTTCGAAATTTCGTATTTTCGTTCCATGATATTATTAGATCAGTGGACTTGAACGCACGTGTTCATAGCTACCGGGGGAGTTAGCAACCCAATATTATATATAAAACGATTGTTATGATGTAGACGTTTAATACCACAACCCAAATCTAATTAAACACTGCATCAATACAACCGAATTGAGCTATAAGATAACTTGAAAGTGCTTAAACGAGAAATAGAGCGAAACGAGACTATATATAATATGCAAGCGACAAGCGTTAAAACATTGGAAAAAAATCCGTGATAATGAAATTACATGCACTCAATGCGTGACCCCCCGGAAAGTTTACACTATGATGCCTGATGCCTGACTCATATGAATTTTCGCCACTCATCACAATACTGCAAAGTTTCCAAGAAACTTTGCACTAAAAATGGTGATCTAAAACCATATATACACCCCACTATAGGACGTACCATTCGAGAAATAATTTAACTTATGTGAGACTGATGTGTTTTGTTGTTGCCTAATGCCCGAATGTTGGGCCGACATCAAGGAAAACATCTTTCCAGGGAGCAAACTAATAGATATATTCTTAACAATACTGATACATAATTTACATTGCTGTGTGAGGAAAAACCCACACGTGTATCCCGGGCTTAATACCAGCTATCCCCCAAAAGTCAAAAATATAATCTTTCTTGTTACTACTTGGTTTTTTACAATGCTACCAATTGTTGTTTTCAAGCAATATATTGGGGCCGACTGCATTTAATTAAATGATGACTCTTCCTTTTACAAAGTTTCCAGTTGTTGTTGCTAATTCATCTGATAAACACTTTCTAAAAATGGACATCAAGTTCTCACCCATACAATATATTTAGCATTTGAATGTCAAAGCCTGTTATCCTTTGTTTTGAACCAACAATACCCTTGTTTAAACGATGACTCATTGGATAATCAATTGTCAGGGCTCTATGTAATATATAATCTGGTAAGCAAAATACATTCATTTTCAAACTTCTCAAACCAACAACTATGTCAGAGTCACGTTCACAAGTTATGTTGACATGTCTTTGTTTTTGTGTATTGAATGCAACCAACCTGTAAGGCCCTGGCAACAAGCTCTCGAGTGCTAGGGTTGTGGTGAGTGGCAGCACTGAACATGCAACACTGGTGTTTCTCAACAGCAATACCGTTCAGCAGATATTGATTGGCGCTGCACATTGTGCTCTATAAACCTCCATGCTCTTGTTGCTGAGAGTACAGCAGTTGAAATGATATCATTCATGCAGTTGACACCCCCAGGATCTTGTGTTTCCGGAGCAGCCTCGGTCCTGAAGCAGCGTCTCATTCTCAAACAGGATCTGGTCTCGAACCAGCAAATGGTACCAAACAACCACTTGAGCCTGAACCAAGTTATAGTTACATGGTAAAAATTACTATAAACGAAAATTCCAGCACTATAAACTGTTATATACGAAAATCCAAGTGCTGTTGTAGCATGTAAAATAAAGACAAATAGCTATAAAATGAACAAGTAAACCTGATGCTGTGGAGCCGGCTGTGACGGTTGTTGCAGCTGGACAGAAGCTTAGCCATTTGCTGAGTTTCCTGTGATATTTGTTTCACGAACATCTATGTCCATGGCCCGCCTGTCAATTCTACTATCACTTCCATATGAACTTGTTGGGACTGGACTGGTTGATCGATACTGTAGCGGCTCAGCTGCAACACACGGTTGTATTGCAACACCCTTAGAAACTCCTAGGCTTCCCTCTTGCCAGAGCGAAATGGTGAAATGATGAAAACTGGGCACAGAGTGGGAATTACCCCACTGTGAATAGTTCAGCCGACAGAACATCAAACAAAAACAAAAATATTTTTTACCCCATCCACCCTCATTTAAAGCTAAGCAAATAACTTGGATCAAATAGCTGGGTAAATGTTTTTTCTTGCTTATTAATTCGTCATTTTAGCTGCAAAATACAGTACACCGCAATACCTAATAAAATAATTGTTTGATTTGAAATTATTCTGTGAGCCAAGTTGGTTTTTGACTGGGCTGAGTTGGCATTGTGGCTGCCAGGGCGAGTTGGTAATTGGTTGGGCCGAGTTCAGTTGGTGGGCCAAGTTGGTGGGCTAAGTTGGTGGGCCAAGATGGTGGGCCGAGTTGGTAAGTGGACCAAGTTGACTGTAAAGCCTGAAGTCGTGTAAATAGCTTGTTACCACAAAGCTCTACACTTACCTTGGATCTTTTATAGTACTTGCTCTCAATAAGCAAATAGAATTTAACTCTTTATCAGTGGGAATAAGTTGACTCTTGCCTAGTACAGCCGACGTCATATTAAAGTTAAAGCTCAGTATATGAGTAATATACCTCGAATATATATTCAAACTCAGGCGAAATTAACCACAAATATCAAAATATGTCGTAAACAATATCTTTGCCAGTGCTTCCACTTTGGCAAAGTAAAATTTCTCGTTTTTGTCCTTTTTTTTCGCAGAATTTCCTTCCCAAAATCCTAAATTTCCTTCCATTTTTCCTTCCAATTTTTTTTAAAATAGTATAATAAATTTTGTATTGTACTGTACTCCCGATGTAAATTGAAGGTGTACTGCAGTATTCAAATAGTGAATCTCTAATTTAATATTAGAAAAATAATTAACCATTGTACGGTACAAAATTCATGATCAAGTATCCAACATTAGTGTTCCAGATCACTACAGAGTAGAGTAGTATATAGTCATTAGTCTATACCGTTCAAAATTAATTTGAATAAGGATAATTAACCTGGAAAAACATCTTCTGATGAGCTTGACTCAGAAGTTGACTCAATATAAGCCATCATAATTTACAATTTTTGGTTTAGAAATAAGAAATTACAGTTTCCCTTTTTTCGACTGTTTGTTTTTAGTTTATAAAAACCCGCGAAAAAAATTGAGCCCGTGTTATTTATGTACAAGTACTCTACTCACCCACTGAAGACCTGTTAAGTCCCAAATTACCCCCATTCATCCTTGATGGTTATGTAAATATTCGATGTATTATTTTTATACATGTTTTTTAACTCAAAAGTTCATAATAAAGTGCTTAACCATTATTAAATTACTAGAAATTACTGAAAAAGTTTAAATTGTAAAATTTCCTTCCCTTTTCCTTCGAAATGGCCAAATTTCCTTCCAATTTCCTTCCAAATCTCATTTCCTCTTATTTTTCCTTCCAAATGCCAAAATATCCTTTTGGAAGGAAATTTCCTTCCGAGTGGAAGCTCTGATCTTTGCAAAAGGTGGGAAAATTGTCTGCGCATGCGCGATGCTTTGTAACCTCCCTACCACGAAACGTGCGTGTAGTGCGTGTAATAGGGAGCTTTAGCAATGACTACGAGTACGACTACGAGTACGAGATTCGTCATTTTCGCGTGTTGTTTGCATACGCCATCTCGCAAAAGTCGTAGTCGTTGGACTTTTGAGTACGAGATTTATCAAAAATCTCGTAGTCAAAAGCCCAACGACTACGACTTTTGCGAGATGGCGTATACAAACAACACGGCGTTTGGCGCGAAAATGACGAATCTCGCACTCGTAGTCATTGCTAAAGCTCCCTAATATGCGGGACGCTACCAGTGGACGCTACAGACTACAGTATTTGTTTTCGCGGGGTATTTAAAAACAAAAACAAAGTGTCGTAAAAAATTTCTGTAAAATTGTTCTTTCCATGGACCAATGTAAAATTTGCGGCCACAAAAAACAACATGCTGAAGTATTTTTTAATATCGGCAATGTATTGAACCTTGTTTTGGCGTTGAAGATAATTTGCAGCTGCTGTGTTTATAGCCTGTAAACCACTAAACTTCAGAGGGCCTTGAAGAAGATTCAACACAAGAAATAAGTGGGAGACAGAGAAAACATGCTATGGCACGATACGGCTTGGAGCTAACGGAGAAGTCTTATCGCCGGAAGGCGTATTTGAAAACATGGAAATGTTTTTAGGTACAATGTATGCAGGTTTTCATTAGAGAAGTTTCCTATTATAAACGCTTCAAACAATATTATGATTTTTACAGTTTTAGTACAAATGTTTTACACAGTGAGAAATTGTTAATGTGTAAAACTCATCTTATAAATAACACATTCACGAGGTTCGTCTCCAGTGTGTGCTCTTTTATGTTGCACCAAGCTTTAACTGGGTATCTTTTACATTCCACTAAGCTGTTAAATGGCCTTAACTGGGCAATCCTCTTCTTACAAACATAGCATTCATAAGGTTTTTTCCCTTATAAAGGGGGTTGCATGCACAATTTCTTGTCTAGAAGCTTCGTTTTGTAAGTATACACTATCTGCATGCTCCTTCTGGTGTGCTACAGCTAATTACGTAGCCATTTTATACACCAATCTGAACTTGCTCTAAATGAATTAAACTGGAAGCCTCTGAGCGAACGCAGAACCCAGTTTGTGGCAAGTCTTATGTATAAAATTACTCATGATCTAGCGCCCTTACGACTTACTGATATTTTTCAAAAGACGTCTTCCTCCCAGTATTATAATTTGCGGGGCTCTTCCACTAAACTCCATTTGCCCAAGCCTAAGACTGAATATCTTAAAAAAAGTCTTAGCTATAGAGGGGCCAAATTGTGGAATAGTCTCCCAAATGAATTAAGAGGAAAAGAATCACTAGCTATATTCAATAAAAACGTATGACACCTGGCTACTAATTAGAGTTTTTAAACCCATATTTACCTTGACTATTTAATCTATTAATATTTACTATTATGTATGTATGTATGTACTGTATGTACTATTATCTATCTAATTATGTATGTAATTGTAATAACTGCATGTAAGTAATTGTATTTGTATGTTTAACTTTTCTAAATTTTTAATGTAAATTTAATGCTACGCCCCCCTTGGAAATCAGCTTTCGCTGTTGGGGTTAGCATAGTAAAATAAAGTTTTACCTACCTACCATTGTTGTTGGCAATATGTTGACTTCTAAGACAGTGCAGAAAGTAGGGCACATGCACAGAAATTATATGTATTCATGACAAAATATTCTAGTCTACTAAAACATCCATGCATGGTGCATGATTATTATAGTCTAGTATTTATAATAGCATTGTTCGAAACATGCAATTTGTCTGAAGCAATTATGAATATAAACGTTTGGCAATCTACATAAATTTCTTATCTTTTCATTCAACAGGATGTGATATGAGAAATGAAATATTAATTATTAAGAACTATAAGAAGAAGGAATTCGTTGACAAAAAGAGAAACCCAGAGTATAGTCCTGAAATATTTCGGTTGAAGTGTATCTCTGCAGGAGCTCCAGCATTGTTTGGCACAACTCCACGTCATTCTGCAGAAAGAATTGAAACCTAAACAAAAAAATAATTGTGTATATGATCTATAAATTATGTTATTGTCTGAGTCAACAATGTAATCTGTTGCAGGTTGACCATGGGCTCTACTCTCACAGCAGCCATATAAGTCAAGAAGCTCTTGATACACAACACATATTAGGCAATAGTTGTTCCAGAAGGTCAATAACAAATTTTTGAACACTTTAGCAGGGCAACACAGACAGAAACTTGAGGCATTATTACATGAAGCATGCACAAATGAATGGTTATTAGTTTTGATATATAAAATGACTACACAACAGTTCATACACATCGCCGACCAAAAACATCTAAATTATCCAGTTTAAACAGCATGTGCGCCATAGTGATCAAGCTAGGCATTCAAGCATCTGAGAGATTAAAGATTTTCGCTCACGTCCGTCATCTTTCTCGATCGCTGGAAGCTCTTGCTGAAAAAATCAATAAAATACATTTTAGATACGTGCGAATATCCGCTTCATATAGGCGCATGCTTGCGCTTATATACGAGGAAGTATAGCAATAATGGCGCCAAGAGAGCATATTCTTCCAGTTTTGAGTCAGCAGAATAAACATATCACAGTATATTATAAAAGAGCACAATGTATATATATAGGCCACTTACTGAGTAGGCAGACTTTCCAGCTTCGCCTGTACAATAGGAGCCTCGGACGAGAGAATGACAACAAGCGTAACCCATTTACCATCAACCCAATACGAGCCCAAAACACTCTGGAATAATTGAATGTATAATGATTTAACAGTAACGGGCACGTCAATGAATTACATGCAGAATTACTTCTCATCAAGGTCGTAGTGAATTGGCTGAAACATACTTCTCAACAATTTTTTTATCTTCTAGATTCAACTACTAAAGGTCAACCAAACTGCAAATACTCGAACAATAATATACAGTGTACATGCAACACAAAAGTTAATAACTCACTGTGTGGTTGTTTCTAATTGACCTAGACAGAGTTTTAGCATTATTATGTATATTTCACACGACGTGTTGTGATGATAAAAGCACAATGTGGTAATTTATATTCACAATTAATCACTTGTTGTCAGACAAATACTTTTGACCACTTCGCCTGCCTTGAATATTCAACATAATTTTCCTGTTTAAAGACGATATTGCTATATATTTACACTGGATTTTTCCCATTAAGGCGATATTACACGGGACGACTTTTAACGGCAACTCGCAATGCAAATGAGGTTATACGAAATTTGATTGGTTCTGTAACGACTTGCATTGCGAGTTGTCGCTAAAACTTCTCCCGTGTAACATCGCCTTTAGCAACACTAGTCGAGCACTCGAGCTGTTTTGATCGGCTATTCAACATCTATCCTGCATTATTCAGGACAAAATATAACAATGATATACTTACCGTTTGTGCAAACAGCAATTCTTTCGGAGGTACGTTTAGATGTTCTTCACCGCCATACTAGAAACACAAAAGAAAAGATGCGTGAAAAATGTGCCATGTGGCAATCAACTAATTATTTTACACAATTAATGACTTGATTCTTTTCTTTACCTATAAAAATCAGCGCAAATTGTAGTAATAACGCAAATTGTAGTAATAACGCAATTTATAAGTAAGTAATTAAGTTAATTACCTTTTCTAATACTCCGCCCTTCAAGTCTTGTTTGAAGTCCTCTTTCTTTAACTTTATATTCACGATGAAGAAGTTCTAACTTGGTTGGATCTGCTTGCAGATGTACGTCTGTTCCTTTCTCATACGCTTCCCATAAATCATTGAACGAAATAGACAATAAATACTTTGTGATAAGAAGGTTTACGGCATACGAAGTCTTTTGAATATTTTTCAGGTAGTTGAGACACACGACGACAGCTTATTGTAGAATACTACCTACACTGGACCACCATGTTTGAAATATCCTTTTCAGGTAGTTCAGACACGAATCACGACAGCTATTTGTTGAATACTACCTACACTGTACCTCCACTTTGAGATATCTTTCTCAGGTAGTTCAGACACTAATTACGACGGCCTATTATAGAATAATACCTACACTGGACCCACACCACGTTTGAGATAACTATTTCAGGTAGTTCAGAAACAAACCACGGCAGCTTATTGTAGAATACGCTTGCTGAAAAATATCTATATAATAATTACAAGTTGAAAACTTACATTGTGTATTTGCCATCTTCCGTGTATCGCCTGAGTGGCAAACAAAGTTATCGCCTTGGTATGTTACAGCTCTATATACAAAACAAAACAAAACAAAACGTTAATAAAGAACACAACATTACAAAACAAAGTTAAATATCATAAATTATATCAGACTTACTTTCCAGAGATATCTTTCTATACCAGTCACGATTTAGGAAGAGGGTATTTGCGTTGGGTTTTCTGTTGGCCCAACAAAACCCAACGCCTAATTAATTATTCTAGAATTAATCTATATATACCTAAAAGCTATACTTCATGTAAGCCTGTCCGAAATGCTAAAGTTACTCAGTCGACGTCAGTAAAAAATAACACATATAAATGAAGTTGGCTCAAAACCATGAAAAAAAAGATCATGGAAAAAAGTAATGGAGGAAAAATAAAACCCAACACCCAACAAAATCCAACACCCAACAAAACCCAACAGCCCAAAAAAATCCAACAGCCCAAAAAAATCCAACAGCCCAACAAAACCCAACATCCAACAAGATCCAACAGCCCAACAAGACCCAACAGCCAACAAGACCCAACAACCCAACAAAACCCAACATCCAACAAGACCCAACAGCCCAACAAAATCCAACAGCCCAACAAAACCCAACATCCAACAAGACCCAACAGCCAACAAGACCCAACAACCCAACAAAACCCAACATCCAACAGCCCAACAAAATCCAACAGCCCAACAAAACCCAACATCCAACAAGACCCAACATCCAACAAGACCCAACAGCCCAACAAAATCCAACACCCAACAAGACCCAACAACCCAACATCCAACAAGACCCAACAGCCCAACAAAATCCAACATCCAACAAGACCCAACAGCCCAACAGAACCCAACAGCCAACAAGACCCAACACCCAACAGCTCAACATCCAACAAGACCCAACATCCAACAAGACCCAACACCCAACAGCCCAACATCCAACAAGACCCAACAGCCCAACAAGACCCAACAACCAACAAGACCCAACAGCCCAACAAAACCCAACACCCAACAAGACCCAACATCCAACAAGACCCAACAGCCCAACATCCATCAAGACCCAACAGCCCAACAAGACCCAACAACCAACAAGACCCAACAGCCCAACAAAACCCAACACCACAACAAAACCCAAGACCCAACAGAACCCAACAGCCAACAAGACCCAACACCCAACAAGACCCAACAGAACTCAACAGCCAACAAGACCCAACAGCCCAACAAAACCCAACACCCAACAGCCCAACAACACCCAACAGCCAACAAGACCCAACAGCCCAACAAAACCCAACACCCAACAAAACCCAACACCCAACAAGACCCAACAGAACCCAACAGCCAACAAGACCCAACAGCCCAACAAAACCCAACACCCAACAGCCCAACAACACCCAACAAGACCCAACAGAACCCAACAGCCCAACAAAATCCAACACCCAACAGCCCAACAAAACCCAACACCCAACAGCCCAACAAAACCCAACATCCAACAAAACCCAACAGCCCAACAAAAGTTACAAAACCCAAGACCCAACAGAACCCAACAGCCAACAAGACCTAACACCCAACAGCCCAACAAAACCCAACAGCCCAACAAAACCCAACACACTCGTTCCCATGCCTTTATCGTAACCGCAACCTTTGATCGAAAATTTCCATCATAGTGGTTTCAAATTTCAAATATTGAAAACAAAAGTATACAAAAAAATAAATAGATAAATAATGATATGGAAATATCTATTTAAGAGAAACTGTGCGATATATATAACACTCAACAATCCATTGGTTCGGTAATTTTCGTTTATTTATAACACACGTGTGAACTCTGAGCACATGTGATCAAGCACATCATTCAAAAAAACTCTTTGGACGAAATAATTATCTTTTCTACTTCGACATACAGACTCAAAATGCGCAGGTAAATATTAATCTTCATCTCCTACTCTCCTTTTGATAACTTTACGAAATATTTCTGACAAAACGAAACACTATTCAAAAAATATACTTTAAGTCTAAAGTCACTATATTGTCTATTTCTCTTAATTATTTGGAAACATCTTAGCAATATATCAATATTTGTGGTATAGAATCGAAAGATAATTGTTTTGATTAATATTATGAAGTATATAACCTGGAGTGATCTGCTTAGTTACTTAACTACAATTTGGGATGGACTTCTAGTTTTAACTGCATGGCGATATGACTTGCTAAATCCGAACGCAACTTATGTTAAGCAGTATACCGATATGCTTGAGTCTTTCAATTTACACCAGCGCTAGCATGTAAATAAACCGACACGCACGACGCCAGCTTCGCAAACCCTAATCGATCACATCATCAGTAATATGCCTAATCGCATTACGCATTGTGTTGCCTTGCCTTACCATCAGTGACTACGATGCGCCATATATCTGTATTAATGTAAGGGTTTGCAGATTTCAACCTCGTTACAAGTTCTTGCGTAATGAAAAAAGATTAAATGAAAAGGCGTTCGTAGAAGACTTCCCCACATTACCGCTCAATCTTGTCATGGTGTTGATGACCCAGATGAAAAGCTCGAGATTTTCAAGTCATGCCTTGAAAGGCATGCTCCGTTACGTAGAGTCAAAGTTACGCGCCCACCTGCACCATGGCTCAACACGGATGATATTCGTCAGCTGCAGAAAGAACGAAATCAGCTCAGACAACTTGCTCATAAAACAAAACCGCCATCAACAGACGTACGGTAGAAATTTCGTCAAGTGCGTAACAAGATAAAACAAAGATTAAGCAAATAAAACGACGCTTTTATGAGAAAGCTCTGTCCTCGAATAAACCTAAAGAGTTATGGCAAACTATCCATCGTCTACTTCATCCAAATCCTCAACCTATTAAGGCCGACCCAAATGTGTTGAACAAGCGCTTTAGTTCTACTTCGCAGCGCCTGTTCAATTCCAAACCTCACACCCAGGACGATCTCCAGAACCTTATTAATTCTCTGCCACCAGATTGCAACGTGAGTAAATTTAATCTACGCCTCGTCACGTACAATGAGATACTCAATAATTTGAAATCACTAAGATCCGACTGCTCATCTGGGGCCGACCAAATACCTGTGAAATATTTAAAGCTCGTTGCGGGAATGTTGACAGGGTGGGTTGGGTTTAACCCCTAACTGGCCCTTCCACCGTAGCTGTGCTCCGTGATGGCGAGCAAAAGGTGGCTGCCATATGCGCGCCTAGAAAGCCTTCGACTTGGTCACGTTGAGCTGTGTCCTTCGCAATTCAGCTTAGCTCTCAGCTGCAAGTAAGGATAATAAGCACACCCCCTTACTTACTATCAGACTTGATTGCTTCGCCATTCAAGTTCGTCTTTTCCGGCAGCATGGAAAATAGCGCGTATTTCACCAATACCAAAGATCGATCTACCAACTGAGTCCGACCATTATAGACCCATATCCATACTCCCTGCATTGTCGAAGGTCTTCGAGCGATTGATCCTTCAGCAGATGTCGCACTATCTTAACCAACATGAGGTTCTTCAAAAGTCAATTACTGGATACCGTAACGGTCATTCTACCATTGACAACGGTACTTTTACGAATAAGAGACGATATCATCAAAGCCATAAAGAAAGGCGAGGTTACCTCAGAGCGTTTGCTGATTTCTCGAAGGCTTTCGACACCGTCGACTACTCCACAGTGTTGCGAAAACTCCATGCTATAGGTTTTTCGCGTGCGTCCTTAAATTGAGTCATGAATTATTTGACATCTCGTAAACAATTTGTTCAGATAAACGATAAACAGTCGGACCTTGAGAGTGTACGTTTTGGCGTTCCGCAGGGTTCCATCTTGGGACCAGTTCTTTTTAACCTGTATGTGAATGACTTACAAGGAATTTCTGAATGTTGTTGTTTTCAATATGCGGATGATACGACTGTGTACAATCATTGTTCACCGAAAGATCTCAGATCAGGCATTCAAACAATGAGCAATGCAACACCATATGTAATTTGGAACGATGGGCTATGAACTCAAATCTATTATTAAATGGGGAAAAAACGAAGCAAATGCTGGTTACAACACCACAAATGTCAAGAGTACATGGTCTTGGTGAGATTGTACCCCCTATTGTCGCTAAGGATCAAAACATAGAAAGAGTCACAACATTTAAGCTCTTGGGGACTTGGTTCAATGAACATCTTAAATGGTCAGATCATGTAAAGCATGTTGTATCATCATGTTACAGCGTCCTTTCGACTCTGCGTAGAGTGAAGAATATGACTCCGCAAAACACCAAGAAACAAATAGCAGAAAGCCTAGTATTATCCAAGCTAACTTACAACGATATGGTTCTCTACCCGCTGCCTGTTTACTTGCAGAATTCAACGAGTTCAAAATGCACAGAGAAGGATGTAGTGAAGTTGGGATGGCTTCCCACTTTGGAGAGAACTCAATTTAACTTACTGAGGAGCAGTGTTGTAAATACTCGTTACTAAAGTAACGCGTTACTAATTACTTTTTGAGTAATTTTTCGGTAATTTGTTACTTTCTGTACGAAAGTAATTTGTAACGTAATTAATTACTTTTTGAAGGTAACGAGTAACATTTTTCAAAAGTAATTTTGCGTTACTTCTGTGTACTTCTTCTTATTTTCCAACCTTACAAATTCCGCATTTAGACGATTTCGTCCATGTGTAATAAAGTTTGTTTCAGTGTTGAAAATCGTTTTATTCCCTTGAATTTTCGTTAATAGATTTTTCGATAATTACGTCATTTGGCCTGGGAGCCTCACTCCCACGAACAGTGGGCCAATCACGTTTCGTCTTGATGCACGAAAGCGAGGATCCCAGGCCAAATAGGCGGATGTGACGTAATTATCGAAAGAGTCTATTGTTTTTACTTGAAGAGGCCTGCGGTGTTACTGATCAGCGATCATAGAACATGGTAAATACTTCATGACATTGTATTATTGTGTAGCAGTGCGAAAGCAACATATAAAAAAAAAAATTATCTTATTAATATCATTATTAACAATTTTCCTCGTTTCTGATTGGCTAAGAACATCAAAATTTTCTCTTAATTCTTTTTACTATGGGTATTTGGGAGAAAATACCACATGCGGTATTTTCTCCCAAATACCCCTAGTAAAAATTGAGCAACGTCAATTGAGTAAAATTGAGTAAAAATTGAGTAAAAATTGTTAATAATAATATTAATACGAAATAGCACTTGTTCTCGAAGTATTAATGAAAAATTGCACTTGTGTTTGGCGAAATATTCGTAATACCGCTCGTGCTTCGCACTCGCGGTATTAAGAATATTTCGCCAAACACGCGTGCAATTTTTCACTAATACTTCTCGAACCGTGCTATTTCCTATACAAATAAAAAGTAATCTGAAAGTAATTAGTAATTAATTACTTTTTAACAAGTAATTAGTAATTTGTAATTGGTTACTTTTGAAAGAAAGTAATTAGTAATTTGTAATAATTACTTTTTCGGTGAAGTACTCACTACTTGTTTTTGGTAATTTTTACAACACTGCTGAGGAGCGCCCATAAGTCAATTTATAATCCCTCGTGGCCTAAATATCTGGCATTAGAAATGCATGAACCAATCAAGGTGTTTACGCTCCAGTTCTGCCCCCCAATTTACTATACTCTATGATTAAGAACACATTTCAGGATTGTGTCGCAAGTTTGTTTAATAATCTGCCTGCAGACATTCGATCATGTTCTGACGAACATTGTTTTAATCGTCAAGTTAGAGCAATTTTAATGGATAACGCAAAGCAAAGACTGACTTTTTGACAGCTTTCACTTTTATTAACATTATTTTAGTATTATAAGTAGGTTAAAATATACATAGTTAACTTAGATTAATTTAGATAGATAATTATAGTTAGTATCGCGCATGTAGAGCTACCATGTAGAGATGCTGTGATTAAACCGTTATTATTATTATCAATATAAAATAGTTTACAGCTAGTACAATTTATTTACGCCTTTTGCCTGAAACTTGTTCATTTCTTGAAAGGGCATCTGTTAGTTTGGCAATCTC
The DNA here is from genome assembly GCA_016169945.1 of Trachythela sp. YZ-2020. NCBI lineage: Eukaryota > Metazoa > Cnidaria > Anthozoa > Malacalcyonacea > Clavulariidae > Trachythela > Trachythela sp. YZ-2020. Next base: position 141,032 of record JADLSH010000257.1, read on the forward strand.
CCTCTTTCTTTGGTTATCACGATTTTGTTGACGGTTAGGTATGGTGCTGTGGGCTATATGGGGTGCCATATCCGCCAATATTATATAATCAGTTATGAAATTAGCCAGCATTTTTCTTATGCATAGACAGTCTTCGTTAACTTTAGCAGACATTTTTGCTTATTATTCAACCTTGTTGGCAAAATTAGCCAGCATTTTTTTATTATTCAGCTCTTGCGGCAACATTAGCCAGTTATTTTTCTATTATTATATACACAAGCTCTGGATATGAGGTATTCTGCAATCTGATTGGTTCTCTACTAGCAGGATATTAGCTCATATCCTGCTAGTAGAGAAAAGTAGAAATATGGCTGGCAGATTTGGACAATTAAATGAAGAGGAAATTCAAGTTTTACTTGAAAAAAGTAAATACCAGATCCAGAGCTTGTGTATATAATAAAACAGTTATTCTAATCACTCTCGTCGTATATGACTGACAGCCGACTCGGCGCTATCGCGCCTCGTCGGCTATCAGCTCATTTCGTAGAATAACTGTTAATTGTTCAGCACTTGCTGCAACATTAGCCAGCTATTTCTATATTATTTAGCGCTTGCTATAACATTAGCCAGCTATATATTTTTATTATTCTATGTTAAACATTAGCCAGCTATTTCTATATTGTTCAGCGCTTACTGTAACATTAGCCAGCTATTTTTTTATTATTCAGCATTTGCTGTAACATTAGCCAGCTACTTCTATATTATTCAGCGCTTGCTGCAACATTAGCCAGCTATTTTTTACTATTCAGCACTTGCTGCAACATTAGCCAGCTATTTTTTACTATTCAGCACTTGCTGCAACATTAGCCAGCTATTTTTTACTATTCAGCACTTGCTGCAACATTAGCCAGCTAGTTTTTACTATTCAGCACTTGCTGCAACATTAGCCAGCTATTTTTTACTATTCAGCACTTGCTGCAACATTAGCCAGCTATTTTTTACTATTCAGCACTTGCTGCAACATTAGCCAGCTATTTTTTTATTATTCAGCATTTGCTGTAACATTAGCCAGCTACTTCTATATTATTCAGCGCTTGCTGCAACATTAGCCAGCTATTTTTATATTATTCAGCACTTGGAAAATTAGCTACTGAAAATAACCTTTTAAACAGATAATCGTGCGGGAAAATTGTATCAGAAATGTCTCAACTAAAATATACTTATTACATCGAACCAAAAAATAGACGTATTACGTAATTTAAGGAGTCGGCTCGGAAAAAGCGTGTAATCAATAAAAATAGACGTATTATAAGTTACTTCCGAAGGAGCATGTAACGAATAAAAATAAACATATAAGAAAATCATAAGTGCAGGTAGAGATAGACCATATATTCGAGGGTGTGTAGGATCCGGCTACCTGGAAAATAAGACAAGAACTTTGACGTTTCCAGCGAGAGCCCTTTGTCTCGAAGTTATAGTATAGTTAACTAACTTCCAGGTAATTGAATAAAAAAGGAATCATTTTATTGATTATAATTAAACCACAGTGTTGTGGAACTAAATTCATAACTAGGGGGGGCTCTCTAGACGAGCATATTACCAAGGGCGAAAACATTGGGGAATGAATGACGTCATAAGTATCCCCCACAATGGCATCTTTGGGCGTTTTCTATTAACACGGTCAGACCGATCAAATTGTTAAATCGAACACAAAACGTTTGGGCTTACGACCGGTCTGACCGGAAAATTTGGATCAAATCAAAATGAGGTCCATTTTAGCCAGATTTTCAAAAAATCTGGACCAGATCTCTCCATCAATACAGAGACAGAAATCTGGTCTGACCGGTCTGGCCATTAAATGGAAAGCATCCTTTATACCATATTCATGCCTGAAATAGTCGTAAGTGATACTTGGAGAATGAAAACTATGGAAAAATTAAATCATTTCAAGCATTCTTGCGAAAAAGAAGGGAAGCTCAGCCCCCCAAGTGTGAGGAAAGGTCCACTCTCAAGCTACACCACTGATTAACCATTTCTGAAAGTGTTATTGATCGATTACAAAAGACTGCGGAATGGCGGAAATACCTGAAAAGTGTGGGCACCGCCATTAAGGGGATCCTTTTAGTGACGTACCCACGGTCTTTTCTTCGCAGGGGTTAGGGTACCAATGGTAGGTTCAAATGTAATGAAGAAGCATTGTAATGAGTTAGGACAAGGCATGCTTGCACGAATCTGAAAGGCAGCTGCGTTCTACAGAGGCACTTTTAACCTCATTTTAAGGTCATAAGTAAATGGACGGTGGATTTTGTATATCACGGGAAAAGAGCACTTTCAATCGAGAAAGTATATATCTTCATTCCACAAAAAGAACACTTTTTCCATTTTAAGAATTAGGGGAGCACATGCCTCCAGTGAATCGCAGTCCCAGTCAAGGACAATCTATTTATGAACAATATTTATATTGTTTTTATTGAAACCTGTTGGGCGGTATTCAGATTTGTAGTAGTCTCGAGTTTCGGAAAACGAAAGCTCAGTCAATTAAATATTTACAATGCTGTATCACAGTGCTGTCGGAAGTAAATTATTATGGGGGCAATCTGGGGGGTCGGCGGCATACTCCCCCTGGAACATGGTGCATTTTCGAGCTCTCAAAGATACATTTCCGCGATTCCTGAGAGGAATTTTTATCTTAGTTGTGAGTTTTTACACCTCAGATATTCAAGATTTGGTAACACTTTAACATTTTACAACCTCATCCTCAAGTTTTGAAATAACATCGTGTACAATTACACACATCAATTATTTGGTTTTATTCCTATTGATATATACACAATATCAAAGTAACGACAAACTATTACAGATAATTTGATTGTAGTTGGCCTTGCATGAAAACCTACATAGTATGAATAGAAAATCCTAGAAGTAAAATGAGGAAATTCCCCCCCCAGCCCCCCGCTAGGTAATGAACGAAAAAATTCCTTCAGCCTTGAGCTACAGAGGAGTTTGTTGTGCTAAATGCTCTAATAATATGCTAAGGGCCTCATACGAGAAGCAACAATAACAGGGAAGAAATGATGATATAAGAAATTGGCAGTAGCAACCGTTCGCATTGTAATATTTCTGCGTTTAAAAATTAATGCTCTTCTAATCAGCAATCACACAGATCATAAGCAGTCAATAACAGATATAATCCATTTTAAATGGCACTAAAACCATTAACTGGTAAGTACCCGATCCTGAAGAGTACAATCATCTGGTGTTTGTTCAATTTGCCCACTGCAACACTTGCAAAAGCTTTATGTCAGTTAATCCATTAGCTTACAATGCAACCAGATGCACCCTACTTTAGTATTTTACTCCGTCTAATGCCAGACAATTTTACTGGTCAGTGGTGTGGTACTGCCAGTTAAAACTAATTAGGCTATAGCTCAAGTAAATGTTATCTAACCAACATGAAGGTGTTGAGAAGTTCTAAAATCTGCATCAACCAAGGGTGGCATTAAGTTGGAAACTTATATTGGAACTCCCAACACACACTCAAGTTGTCTAAGTATTTTAGAGACAAAGCTTTAAGCTGCTGTTTTCACAGTATTTAAACAAGAAAACAAACTAACACATTTTTATTGTATGCCCAAAGCATATGTCCTTGTTAATATTACATATTATTGTATCAACATTAGTATTATTCATAAACAGATATTTTTATACATATCTGTCATCTAGGACAGTTAAAAGCTTGAAAATGTTTATGATCCTGACAATCCCTTTATAAATTTTGATCTAATAATCAAATAAGTAATAGATAAAACATGAGCAGTCGATCTTTATCTGTGAACGTCTTATCATACTTATCAAACGCATACATATAAATGTTCATGTTTATCAACTATTTTAAAGATATAAGCTGAGAAAATCGAGAAACTTATGTAAATCAGGACAAAATCGATTTACAGACATTGATTAAACATTCGTTTCTTTTGAATTTACTTCATGAACTATTAATGAGTTTGATAAGATTATTTAAAAATCATATTATATTAGAGTCCATTGTCTGTAACCTTATCAATTGTTTGGCGTTGATTTTAATTAATCTGTTATCACCATAATCAGTGTCTTCAATACTTTCACAGAGAGACAGACAGTGCTGCAGATATTTTGTTCCTTCGATAACCCAATACCTTCGGTGGTGCAGTCGTCAGAGCAAGCGCCTTTCACCTCTGAGTCTTGAGTTCGATTCTCGTTGAGGACACTCATCACACTCATGTGAAAAGAGTAAGTCAACGCTCTGTCGAAAGTCGTGGGTTTTCTCCGGGCACTCCGGTTTCCTCCCACAGGGAAAGTTGACTGGGTGGGTTAGGATAGACAGATTAGGAAAGTAATATCACAATTGTAAAAATAAATAATGTAGGTTAAGTACATAATATAGGTAAGCTAGATACTTCATGTAATCGGTCACTGAAAAGCCCCAATGGGGAGTGAGCTGAATAATGTATGTATGTATGTATACCATAATCTTGCTAAGATATTTGCAAATACAGTAAGAGAAATAAATAACAGAGAATTAATTTCAAACTGTTTTAAGCTGTATCTAACCTGGCATTGTGCAATCCATTAAAATCGATATTTACAAAGCCAATCGATGAATCAAAATCAATCAATAGCAATTAACTAATCAATATTGATTAGTATTCGCCAATCAATGACCAATTGATAGTCACAAAATTCAGTCTGTCAATCAATAATCATTGATTGCTATGCAATCAGTATTTGTCGATTGCTATCGATTTTTATCATATTTTTAAAAAATCAGTGACGGAAACAATAAATCTGCTTGTGGCTGATGGGGCAAATTTGGTAATGTCAATCTCGCCCACAGTGTGCACTATTAAAATGATCTATCGAAACATTAATTGAATCATCAAATTAACAAACAACTTAGAGAACTTAAGAATATATAGAAGAACTAAAAACAAAGATGCAGCCTGGTTTACGAGAGTGTTATGGCACAAAGTCTTAAAAACTCTAGTGGGCTTTTATCTTCATTTCAACAAGCCAGAACTGACGATCAAGATAACTCTTGCCTGTTGACTGCTATATTTTACCAAGATCACAAATCTATACCAACCGAAAGCTGTATGTTCATCAATTGTTATTGATAATCAATATCAATCCCACACGATTGGTCTATTGACTGTTATCAATAATCAATACCGATCAAGAAAACCACAAAAAACTTAACCATCAACTGTTTATTGATTTTGAAAGTCAATTGATTCATTATATTGTCTTATATTATAAATTGATATCAATTTTGTTGATCATCGATTCAATGATTGCAGTGCTCATATCATACCAGTTACCAACTCACATTTCACAAGCCAAATATTTATCATAAAAATATGGCAAACAGTCATGGTTCCAGGTTGAAGTACTGTTATATTACTGGGCAAAAAAAGATAAGATAAAAGTGAATCCAAACTAATATCGAATTGTATTTACATGTAAGACAACGAGCGAAAATTGATTGACTTTTAACCATCCTTCGAATGGAAATAACGAATTTATACACAAATAACTTTTCTACTATACTCAGTTGTGCTATCGGTTGCGTTTAAAGTTCCAGTGTTGAATTTAGTACATTGAACTTATCTAAAATGGCAGCTGTTACTGTAGTTCCTGAGCACATGTTATTAATATATTTGTATTTATATCTGCCAACAAATACATTGAACTACAACTTACCGAACTGTTGAATTGTTGTCAGTTGGGTATTAAATGTCGCACAGTTTTCAATACTTAAATATTGTTTATTTCAGCAGTAAAACAGCTTTTCTATGTTAATTTCTGTTTTGTTATATTGTTACATAATAAATTTATATAATATTGGTGCGCGCGATACTCGCGGGCCTGGAGCGAGTGTGTTGGCCTTTTGTTGGGCCAACAAAAATCCCAACGCTAATACTCTATTCCTAATTCCTGACTCATATGTATCTTTCTGACCAAATAGATTGAATTGGATCTCATTGATCTCGTTTTCGGATCATAATACGACGAATTAATTTGGATCCAAGTTGTACAAATACAATTGGAAACAAAAATATTACAATAACTTAATATGATTCCATACAACTTATTTAATACAGGCAACCGATCCTACACATGGAAAAATCTCACACATACTGTCAACAAGATGTGTTCGCAACAGACCTGTAGCAAGCTTGTCAACAAGTTGTAACAATGTTGTCATTTTATCAAGTTGCTACAAGGTTGTCACTCACAACTTGTTAAAAAGTTGTAACAAGTCTGTTGAGTCAAAAATCCTGTAGCAAGTTGTCAACAAGCCGTCGACAACTTGTCAACAAGCTGGGAACAAGCAGTGCGAACACATACTGATATAACAAGTTGATGAGACAGTTCATATACCTTCGCAGGCTTCGCCGTATCCTCTCGGATACGTAAATTTCGGACAGTTGTTCTTCTACATAACAAATGTTCATAGAATTAGAGAGATGTTCTGTTCAGCTTGTAAGAAGAGTCTAGTTTTCTGTAAGAAATAATGTCCCTCTTAACTTAATATGCTACATTGGGACACTAGCTCTGGATTACCTCTTGCTGTCAAACTTCTGTCGAGGTGGATTGACACCATCAGCATATTTGTCTTCATCTTCCTCGTCGTCGTCACTTAACTTTTCCTAAAAACGACAAATGATTCTGTTGTTTGAATTTGAATTTGAATATATAATGTTTATTATAGGAAAGTGATCGTATCGATTATTGACTGTATTGAATATCGATTGCAACCCATGCGTTGACCTCAATGGCATTGAAAAAGGTCCAAATATTGAGGGGGGGAGGGTGCGTTGTTGTAGCATTGTTACACAGTTATTCAAGGTTGGAGGGCACCACACCGCAGTATCTTTCACTACCCATGTTGACCCCAAGACTGTCGAGAACAAAACGGGTAAATGGCCACCCATGCTTGTTCACTGTCAAGTTTAAAATCATTGTTACCTTCAATTTTCTTTCCATCCATCAAGTCTTGATGTAGTTTATCAGACTTTAGTTGTTGCTTTGCCTAACAAAACAAAATACTGTGACTTTAGTCCAAGCTAGAAAAAAGCTTAATTTACATAAAACGCCCATTTTCTCGGCTTAGAAAACGTTGAATTCCAAAATTACTTCGCCAATAGCCTATCAAATGTTCGCTTTTGAAGCAATTCAATGCACATTACAAGATCTTTAACGCTCGACAATCGCCGCGCATTTTAAATCTGATAAAGAATTATAGACAAATGATTTTGTGCAGAAAGAATTATAGACAAATGATTATACATATTAAAAGTTAAGCAGTTCAGGATTGGTCCACTCCTTGTTTCTACAGCAGAAAACATAATATGTCGTTCTAATTACGATGGACATTATCTTTTTCATGCAATATTGTTGGTGTTTTTTATCCAAGCCTACATTGTCAAACATTTTTATAAAGGAAAGCATTCTTTATCGAAAACACCGAGAGAGCTGATTGACAAGTTTACAAATTCAACGGATGGCTCGCGTTGTTCTTCAATTAAATATTTGTATTTGGCTTTCTTGCGTTCAACGTTGTTGTGTAGGTTAGTTTCAAATCCAACAGTAAGTTCGAGGATATAGAGAGATTCATTAGGAGTAATTAGTAGTAAATCTGGCAGATATATATCACCAGTTATTATTGAAGGGCTTCTAAATCCAGGTAGGTCAGCATATAGTTTATACGTATTTACAGTTTGAAATGTTTTTGCGAGAAAGTTCAATACAGAATCATGTCTCGATGTAAAATAATAATAATAATAATCTGGCTAGGTCTAAAAATGTATACAAATTTCCGTTCGAGTATTCCGTCTACTAACACTTTAAACTAAACTAAACTAAACTAAACTAAACTAAACTAAACTAAACTAAACTAAACTAAACTAAATACTGTACCTATCTCTTTTGCCATCCGGCTTGATGTGATCGGTGAAACTTCGTCCCAACACGCCGAGGTCGCTAGAGAATGATGAATTCACTATATGAAATATACAAAACTGAAGAAACTTTATTGTATTTACACTGGATAGCTTTAACAGTTCTTTCTAATTTGTTCTCCCTAGAGAAAATATGGAAAGCAGGAGCCTAGGAGCATCTCCACCATGTTGGACGATCCTTGGAGCAACGTTGTATCCCTGGAGTATATAACAAGCTATGGTATGACTTTAGATCAAACTAGATGAAGACACTAGACTGGAGTGTCAAAACGTTGGGTCGTGAAATGTAATTTGTTCAAGGGATTACATTCAGTAGCGAGCAAAATATATGCTGAATAATGACGGCATCACAAACCTCTAAACAGCCCTTCTTTTTACGAGTCATCGCTCCACAATTACCAGACGCTCCTTTACGATATTTTATTGCAGAAGTCTAATAATATAAAAGAATCATCATAAAACCTTTCTCGCCAATAATTTCACGTGAAATCGATCCCCTCTCGTCTTTCCTGTAAATTTTGTGTTTCGAGGTGGGACGTTTAATCTTGTCTAACACAACAGGAACCATGAGCACAATATACCTATACCTCTTTTGTCCCTCGTTTCATATACGAAGCGTCTATTTGTGCAAATCGTTGCTGCTTCTCCTCTTGGGGTCTTTGTCTCTTTGATGCTTGAGAGTTGGTACACAAGAAAACGACGATTAACTTTTTGCCACGTTACATGAGGCAGTTTTTGCTGCAACTTGCAACGCAATTTCTACACTGAGCCATGTTATGCAGAAATGTACGCACAGAAAAACAGTGAACATGGCCCGCGTTTCACTCCACCGATATTATCATTCTCATTCATTTCTTTGTTGCCTTCTGAGCATGTTTAGCAAGAAAAATATCGGCAAAGTGAAACGAGATTCATGTTCACAATTTTTCGGCGAATATACATTTTTTTGGATGTTTCACAAACCAAAACAAATCCTATACATTGCCATGCAAAAAGCATGCGAAGAACTTTTAAAATAGAATGAATTAAGAAAAACAAACTGGTAATAATGAAATGATTTTAAGAAAATTCTTAAATGATGTTTCACGCACGCAGCAAATTAATTGGAAAAAAACGCGCGCGCATAGTTAATCATCCAATTACTTGTCATCACAGTTGCTTCTCAAACGTGATTGGCCAAACGCGCGTTCATTAGCTATTGTTTCACGCTAATTGCTTCATTTCGAGAGTTCATTTCGAGAGTTCACAGCGAAATTCTGAGAGTTGCGAGATTGCTTTTGTATACAATTATATATATAGTCTGAGAGTTACATTGTTTTCTATTATATATATTTGGATATATATCTTCTATTCTGTCGGTATGTTCTGGTTCCGACGAGAAGAAGAAAAAGAAGAAGAAATTGAAGTATGGAAAGACACGGTCGACATCACACCTTGAGGAAATACTTTTTGCAAGGGACCAGCCTACATTAATGGGAATGCCAGCAGCAAGTGATGTAAGTGATATATTGTTCTATATGTTTGTGTTGTGCGTTCGTATTTTTGCGCCTTGGTCAAACGAGGATAAGAGTTGCAAACGAGGATGAGAGTTGATGAGAGTTAGCAAGCGGGAGTTTGCATGAGTGTTTCATCAACTCTGATGCCCCGGTCAAACGAGAACAAGAGTTGCATGAGAGTTGACTGTATCACAGAGTAGACACTATACAGAGGTCTCACTTCAGGCAAAATGCGTAACCGGACGCTATTCTGTCTGATGATGACTTTAAAATAGAGTGGAAAATTCACAGTCTCTCAAACTCGTCTTGTTTTATTCCTATTTTGAATTTCCAAATGACATTATTCTCCGATTTTTTGTTTTTTTTTTCTTTATTTTCTTAAATTATCGGCCGGCCGCCACGTTCCTAGCCAGTGCGGTAACGAGAGGCCTTCACCCCCCCGAACAAGATGGCGGCCGATATTTTCGGAAAATAACCGGCATAAGAAACCCTTGTTACTTTCTTTATAACGGTTTACCTTGACTGAAGTTGTGATTAACAACATTAAATAGTTAAATCGAATTTTTGCGGTATTTTTACGTCTAAAAATGCCCTCCATTTTGAATGTTTTCGGGGGGGTGAGAGCCTCTCCTTTGCGCACTGGCTAAGCATCGGTTACGCTCAAAACATTAGGATTTGATACACAGTGAAACCTCTTTATAGTGTCTACTCTGTGACTGTACTGTATATTACCACGCGTACCTGTCAAACGAGCAAAAACATTAAGTCAAAATTTAAACCAGCTCAAAGTTAATGAGAGTTGGTGGACAAACGCGAACGGGAGTTGCGACTTTCTTTGTCCTTCATCAACTCTCATCCTCGCGGGGCTTTATATTTAGACGCAATACTGTAGAAGTTTTTACTAAAACGCGCGAAAAATAGGGATATTTAAATAGGGCCAGTTTAATCTATTCTCCAATATGGATATTATTTAAAACGTAATTAGTTTAAGCACGGTACAATATGTGTAAATAAAATCAAAAAATCTTATCAAAGCATTTCTGTTCTTGTGTGTATGGGGGGTATTATTACAGGGGGAGGGGGCTTATTAGGGAGGAAGGCTTAAAATATATTCACCTAAATGGGGAGCTGGGTAGAAAGGGGGTACATATGGTACTATTTGGTAGGGGGGAGGTTATTATAGAAGTGGGATTAAATATTTCTTCACCTAAAAGGGGACTAGTTAGAAAGGTGAGATGTATTTAATAGGGGGAGGGGGGTATTATATAGGTGGGATTAAATATTTATTCACCTAAAAGGGGACTAGCTAGAAAGGTGAGATGTATTTGATAGGGGGAGCGGGGAGTGGAATTAAATATTTCTTCATCTAAAAGGGGGATTATATACAGAGCGGGGACTTAGTTCATAGCGAGAGGAGGCGTACTAGGATGAATGCTTAAAGACTTCTTCATCTAAAAGGAGGGCTAGTTAGAAAGGAGGACGTATTTGATAGGAGGTTATGAGAGAAGAGGGCTTCAAAATAATTATTGATATTGTAGCCGCATTGTTTAATACACTACAAGGGTAATACAAATAAATTAATTGAATTAATGGATGTTTATACCAGTTAAAACAACTCATTAAGGAACCTACACGCGCAACAGCTAACACAAGAACATTGATAGATGTTATTATAACTCAATTGGGAAATATACGAACGTTACTGCTTCTGGAGTCATATAGCGACCATAGTCTAGTGTATACTTGCCGCAAAATTACTACGCTAAAAGGAAAACCAAAAATTGTTGAAACTAGGCAATTTAAAAATTTTAACAGTCGAGCATTTGAAAGTGATTTGAAACAAGCCTTTGAAACAAGCCTTTGGTAATAATGTTTATCATCGTGATGACCCAAATGAGACTTGGAATGTATGGAAAACTATATTTCTCTCTTTAGCTAATAAGCATGCACCTCTAAGACAAAGGAAAGTTAGAAGCACTTACAACCCCTGGATAACTACGGAAATTAAAGCGGTCACCCATAACTCAATCTATTATTTTAATGAGTATAAACATTGTAGGAACAACTTAAATAAAACAATCAAAGAAACAAAAAGCCATTATTATAAAAGTAAACTAAATGCATGCAAGGACCACAAAGAGAATTGGAAATTGATAAACGAACTGCTGAACAATGCATCAAAAACTACTATAATTAATGAATTGATTGTTGATGAAGGAAAAATTGTGGGAGATGATAATATTGGTAATGAATTCAATAGTTTCTTTTCGCGCATAGGTACACGTTTGGTCGAGAATATAGACCCAAGCGATGTCGATCCACTGTCCTTTGCAACACCTACACCACACAACTTTGTATTTCAAACTATATCCCATGATAAAGTTAGGGAGGAAATTAGGAAAATGAAAACTGCTAAATCATCGGGCTATAACAAATTTCTGTAAAACTATTGCAGGCCGCTGGTAGTGCAATTGTTGAGCCACTGACGTATATATTTAACCGATCTCTTAAGACAGGTATTTTTCCAGATGACTGGAAAATTGCCAAAGTAACACCTATATCCATAAATCAGAAGAGAAAACTCCATGCAGTAATTATAGGCCGATTTCTGTCATTTCTGTAGTTCCCAAAGTATTTGAGAAAGTTGTGCATGTACAATTGATGAACTACATGGAACACCACCAAATAATATCTAAATTTAGTCTGGTTTTCGAGCAAATCATTCAACTGAAACATCATTACTTCATGTAACTAACAGCTGGTTAGCAAACATGGATGCTGGCTTGATTAATTGTGTCTTATTCCTGGACCTCAAAAAAGCTTTTGATACAATAAACCATAAAATTCTATTATCCAAATTAGAATGTTATGGGATTCGTGGATTAGCACTGTCATGGTTTCAGTCGTATCTTAGTAACAGGAAACAAGTATGCAAAGTAAGTAACTCGCTATCAACCTTCCAAAACATTTCATGCGACATCCCACAAGGATCTAACCTTGGGGGCCACTCCTATTTACAATTTATATAAATGATTTACCAAATAGTTTAGAAATAACTGAACCCGCCATGTTTGCTGATGATACAAGTTTGACTACAACTGGAGAGTCTTCTTCCGAAATTGAATATAAATTGGGACTGGAAATCCAAAACGTTAAGACTTGGTTAGATGCAAACAAATTAACGTTGAATGGAGAAAAAACCGAGTATATGCCAATCGGCTCAGAAAAGCGCCTAAAACAGATAGAAAATGATCCTATTATTAAAATTAGAGATCATATAATCAAACGAGTTTACAAGAAAAAGGTCCTAGGCTTAGAAATAGACGACAAATTACAATGGGCAAAACATGTAGAAAAAGATTTCTTGTTCTATAGCTATGTTACGAAAGATAAAGCCTTACGTACCTCAAACAACCCTACAGATGATGTACAAGTCACTTGTACTCCCTTATTTCAACTACTGCTCAACTATATGGCATGATGGTAATAAAACGCATGCACGCCGAAAAAAATGTCAGTTTAAACTACAAAAGCGTGCAGCACGGGTCATTACTAGTTCAGGCTTAGACGAACGATCTTCTAAAATCTTTCAAATGCTCAAATGGACAAGAATGCAATCAATACTTAAAAAGCGAGAATTGGTGATGACTTTCAAAGCATTTAAGGGTATGGCTCCAGAATATTTAACACAGATGTTTAATATCTCTGTCAACCAAACTTACCACTACGAAATAAATCCTTCAAAGCTTTGCAAAACCTAAAAAAAATTTGTGAATTTGTGATTTGAATCCAACGCGCGCGTGATTTAAATCCAGCGCCCGCCAAATATGAATCCAACGCGCGCGTGATTTGGATCCACTGCGCGCGTGATTTGAATCTAGCGCGCGCCAAATTTTGTAATGCGTGCAAGCACAACATAAATTATTATTATTATTATTATTAAACTTTATTTAAACACAGTACTATTTCACAAAAATACATACAAAAAAAAGTGATGTTCCAACAGGTCGTGTAACTAAGTGCTTTTTTCAGGGAGTTTGTTTTAGGCTTTGGTTGTAGGAAATCGTGTTTGGCTTGTCTCGTTTGGTATTCATGGGTCTTGGATTCATGTTGATTTCTTCTTGTTTCAAGGTTAGGCAGACCAAGTTGCTTTAGTAGGTTTACAGATCGAACTTCGTATCCACTCTTTGTAATAATACGAACAGCTCTATTTTGTAATCGCTGTAGTCGATCACAAAGTGTGGTACCGAAGCCTCCCCAAACCTGGGAACAATAATCGAAATATGGTTGTACTAAAGTTTGATACACGGTAGTCAATATTTTTATGTCAAAGAACTTCCGTAATCTCCTAATGGCATTCAAGCCCTTATTTACTTTTTTCGTAATTAATTTTACCTGCTCATCCCAGGTTAGAGTCTCATCTATCATTAATCCAAGCGATTTTGTAACTTTAACTCTTTTTATATGATCATTGTCCAAAGTGATTGGTGGATCATTTTGAGTTTGGTGAAGTCTTTTATGAGAACCTATAACCATGTATTCTGTTTTACTTGCATTTAGACTTAATTTATTTGCTTTCATCCAATCAGAAACGTTTGCCAAGTCTTTATTCAATATGTTAGCAATCGCATCAATATTACTGCTAGATGTATCAATTTGTGTATCATCAGCGAACATGTTACATCTAGTATATTTTAAACAATTGGGAAGGTATATTAGAAACAGTGGTGGTCCAAGTATGGATCCTTGAGGTATACCGCTGACCATTTCTAGTGGATGGGAAAGGTGGTCATTTACCTGGCAATATTGTTTTCTGTTTGATAGGTGAGATCTGAATCAATTGAGAGCAGATCCTTTCACCCCATAAAGGTTTAATTTTTTAGTAGTATTTCGTGATCTACTGTATCGAAAGCCTTCTTAAGGTCAAGGAAAACCCCCCAATTTAGTTGGCCGATTTGCATCTGTGTATTGTTCAAGATTTAAAGTGCTGAGCAATCTCATGTCGTCTAGAGATGCTCCTTCGTTCAAATTTTAAAAGTACAAGTGAAAGCCTAACCTCAAAAACATTGCAAATAAAGATTCGAAGGGAAAAGTAAAGTTTAAAAAATCTGAATTTATTATCAATATATTTGTTATCAATATTTGTGGTATCGCTGGTTTCATTTTTTGTCCGGTATAGAAACGTGTATCTCCTCAATAACCCAAAAAATTTACTTCTACGCTCATAGGGAATTTCTAGGGGAATTTCAATATGGAACAGCATATGTACAGTAGTGCATTGTTAAGAACGTCATGATCTTAGTATATCAGACAAACATTTTCATACATTCTTGATTCTGCTACAAGATTTGGCAACAATCATGAACAAAATCAATAAGGATGTAGCGAAATTAGTAAGTCATTTATCTCAATTTTGCATTGTATAGAATGCATGATCTCACTAAGCACTTTTAGAACGCTTCTACTGGCGCAACTGTATAAAACACATATTTTTGGATAGCTTGCTGAGGATATTGCGGTGGCAATGATCGGTATATGGTATGGAAGTGTAGGTGTGAATAAACTCAGCAGCGAGGCCCCGTTTCATAAATTAGAAAAGGCTTACTATTAAAAGTGCATATGTCACAATTACCATTTTTTTCAAAAATCAGCCGTGACGAGACAATTCGAATGATATATAGGCTGAGTACGAATAGCCGCGATGACGTCAAGTCGGGAAGTCATGTTTTGTTTACATTATAAAACAATATAAAATATAGTCATGTTGGAAGCGAAAAACTGCCGAAATATTCAATTTTCTGGCATATTCGTTTGGAATTCGCTTCAGGATTTTACGCAATAGAAAGGTGAACATTGCCGTTCCCAGAATTTGGTAAAATATTTTCTATAATGGAGAGAACTCAAACGGTGTGAGTCTAAAATGTCGGCTGCAAATGAAGTCATGGACCCGTGCTGGAATTCGGCAAATTTACTCAAGTAATTTACATGAAGAAAATTAAAAGGATAAAGGTGCTTAAACGAGTAAATACGACAACTCGAAGTTCGATACGAATGTCGACTTAGGTCTGTATGCACAGGATATCTGATATGATTCTATCCGATGATGACTTTGAAATAAAGTTGAAAATTTACAGTTTGATAAACTCGTCTTGTACTATTCATATTTTGAATTTCAAGATGACATTATTCTTCGGAATTTTTTAATTTTATTTATATAAAATTGTCGGCTGGCGGTAGTTTGTAACTTTATGGCGTTTATTATCGGGATTCTTAGGAGTAATTTGCTTAGCCCAGAATTTCGACGAATTGAGTTATGGATTTCACAGCCCATCCCATGTTCAGGCGTAGGTTCCGGCGATTCTTGGCCATTGGAAATAATAATTTTAATTATATTTAACTTGAAAGCTAAAAATTTAATTGTCTGGTTAAGGTAAAGAGTCCCATTGTAAGATATTAACTTTGGTTCGTCATGGTTCCATGAAATTAATAACTTTATAGTCTTTATACTATTGACGTTCAATTTTTTTAGTTTTAATCTTTTCCACAAGCCATTTCAATTTCCTTTCTGTAACATTTGCTCGTGTCGCAACAAACTGTCCATTCCTGCAAACGTGATGAGGTTTGTCGATAGAACCTTCGCCATAAAATTTAATCAAGAGTGAACCAGAGTTACTGGGACAGCGTGTTATTATGCCTGCAAATGAACAATATTTGATCGGGGTTATCTCCCGTCCGTCAAACTGTATGTCTGGATATGGAATGTAGACTGGGCCCTTTTTGTATAGATAGACATCAAGAAAATTGTACTGGCCTAGTATTATACGAGCGGCCGGGGATACAATTGAACATGGGTCCATCTTTGTGTCCACCAAAACTCCTTTACAATTCATTCTTTTTCCGTTGGCAACACTCCAAGGAATGATTAAGTGAGGTTGTTTATCTCTTACTTTGATTGGACGTTTGGATTCCAGTTTTATTAAACGTGGGAAATCCTTTTCATGAAGACATATATCTATATCGTGGTCGTAAGGTATAAAATCCCCAGTACGTTGGTAACCTAGCAATGAGCCGTAACATAAGAAATATTCTAAGTTCCTATGCATCACTAATTTAATCCAATATCTTAAGAGTTTCTGCAGACGTCGATGAAATGGGTTACCGCCACATCCAGGGCCATAGATGGTTTCCGCTGTGGGTTTATTGCCTCGATTAGAAACTGGCTTCAATGCTGCTTCCAAAAACGATATCTTCTCCAGATCCTTTGTTGTAATATTACTATAATTTTTCTGGTACAAGTTTCCTGACCGAACAAGCTGAAACTTAGTACTAAAAGTAACTGGATATTTCAATATGATATCGCCATGAATATCACCCAGTTCAGCTGTTGAATGCAAGTTTGCGTTATGTACAGCATAGTTGTACGTAAGCCAAGTTATCCAAGTGTAAAAGAGAAAGAACAGCACAATAAGCACTCTCATCGATACTTTGTACTTTAACAATATTGATACCGTCATATTATAGCACTTTAGTTTTTACAATAACAATTTGAAGCGATAATAATATAATTAATATATAGCAAAATATATAATACATAGTTGCCCTGGCTGCATGTGTGAAAACACCCGTCGCACTTGACGCCTAAGGCCCCTTCTCCACCAGGCGAATTTGTTCGCGCGAAGCGAAGCAAAAAAAAATTCGGCAACGTGATTGGCTAGCGAAAAATTTCGCCGCGAAAAAGTAGAAAGCGATCCCACTTTTTCGCGGCGAATTGTTTCGCTAGCTGGAGGTTTAGTGCCGTACATTACCATGTGACTACTCACCCTCCAGCTATTCACAAATAGCACTGACACTCAAGGAAAGCTCAGATTGAACCTCCATTCTTTGAGTGTGAGAGAGCTTTCAGCATACAGGTGTTAGTCTTTACAATGATCTGGTCATGTTCTGGTGGCGTTTTCGTTTCATTTCTTTTGTTGTAAACTGAACTAAAAGAGTTGTGCAAATGAAAAGATAGAAAGTTCACTTACCAATATGACATTCAATTCTTTAAACATTCATATTAAAGTGCTTATTAAACTTTAACTGACTGAGCCTGCACGGCAGACGGTCTGCCCGCGGTGGGACACCCAAAAAACGGGCGAGGCGAACTGAGCAGGCACCAGGAAGCCAGGCTACCTGAACTAGAAAATCTCATAAGAAAGATTAATAAAGATTTATGTAGCTGTAGCAATGTTTGTTATCGGGATTTTTAGGAGTAATTTGCTTAGCCCAGAGTTTCAACGAATTGAGTTATGGATTTCACAGCCCATCCCATGTTCAGGCGTAGGTTCCGGCGATTCTTGGCTATTGGAAATAATAATTTTAATTCTGTTTAACTTAAAAGTTAAAAATATAATTGTCTGGTTAAGGTAAAGAGTCCCATTGTAATTTAGCTTTGGTTCCTCATGGTTCTATGAAATTAATAACATAGTCTTTATACTATTTACGTTCAATTTTTTTAGTTTTAATCTTTTCCACAAGCCATTTCAATTTCCTTTCTGTAACATTTGCTCGTGTCGCAACAAACTGTCCATTCCTGCAAACGTGATGAGGTTTGTCGATAGAGCCTTTGCCATAAAATTTTATCAAGAGCGAACCAGAGTTACTGGGACAGCGCGTTCTTATGCCTGCAAATGAACAATATTTGATCGGGGTTATCTCTCGTCCGTCAAACTGTATGTCTGGATATGGAATGTAGACTGGGCCCTTTTTGTATAGATAGACATCAAGAAAATTGTACTGGCCTAGTATTATATACGAGCGGCCGGGGATACAATTGAACATGGGTCCATCTTTGTGTCCACCAAAACTCCTTTACAATTCATTCTTTTTCCGTTGGCAACATTCCAAGGAATGATTAAGTGAGGTTGTTTATCTCTTACTTTGATTGGACGTTTGGATTCCAGTTTTATTAAACGTGGGAAATCCTTTTCATGAAGACATATATCTATATCGTGGTCGTAAGGTATAAAATCCCCAGTACGTTGATAACCTAGCAATGAGCCGTAACATAAGAAATATTCTAGGTTCCTATGCATCACTAATTTAATCCAATATCTTAAGAGTTTCTGCAGACGTCGATGAAATGGGTTACCGCCACATCCAGGGCCATAGATGGTTTCCGCTGTGGGTTTATTACCTCGATTAAAAACTGGCTTCAATGCTGCTTCCAAAAACGATATCTTCTCCAGATCCTTTGTTGTAATATTACTATAATTTTTCTGGTACAAGTTTCCTGACCGAACAAGCTGAAACTTAGTACTAAAAGTAACTGGATATTTCAATATGATATCGCCATGAATATCACCGAGTTCAGCTGTTGAATGAAAGTTTGCGTTATGTACAGCATAGTTGTACGTAAGCCATGTTATCCAAGTGTAAAAGAGAAAGAACAGCACAATAAGCACTCTCATCGATACTTTGTACTTTAACAATATTGATACCGTCATATTATAGCACTTTAGTTTTTACAATAACAATTTGAAGCGATAATAATATAATTAATATATAGCAAAATATATAATACATAGTTGCCTTGGCTGCATGTGTGAAAACAGCCGTCACACTTGACGCCTAAAGCCCCTTCTCCACCAGGCAAATTTGTTCGTGCGAAGCAAAGCGAAAAACAAATTTCGGCAACGTGATTGGCTAGCGAAAAAATTCGCCGCGAAAAAGTAGAAAACGATCCTACTTTTTCGCGGCGAATTGTTTCGCTAGCTGGAGGTTTAGTGCCGTACCTTACCATGTGACTACTCACCCTCCAGCTATTCACAAATAGCACTGACACTCAAGGAAAGCTCAGATTGAACCTCCATTCTTTGAGTGTGAGTGTGAGAGAGCTTTCAGCATACAGGTGTTAGTCTTTACAATGATCTGGTCATGTTCTGGTGGCGTTTTCGTTTCATTTCTTTTGTTGTAAACTGAACTAAAAGAGTTGTGCAAATGAAAAGATAGAAAGTTCACTTACCAATATGACATTCAATTCTTTAAACATTCATATTAAAGTGCTTATTAAACTTTAACTGACTGAGCCTGCACGGCAGACGGTCTGCCCGCGGTGGGACACCCAAAAGGCGGGCGAGGCGAACTGAGGAGGCACCAGGCAGCCAGGCTACCTGAACTAGAAAATTTCAAAAGAAAGATTAATAAAGATTTATGTAGCTGTAGCAACGCGTCTAATAGCAAATACATATTATATTTAAGAAATAAAAAAATTTTCCGTGTCTCTATACAGTCATATAGAAACACGCGGGGGAGTTTGGGAGAACGTTATTTCACTGAATTCAAACATGCATGACAATACCACGATTAAGCATCCTGCCATGGCTTGTTCAAGCACCAATTCTTTACGAAATCCTATTTCGTAATCCGTATATAAATTATAAAATTTATCAAAAACTATCAGTGCAACATGAAATATTGACAGTTCAACTTCTGAAGTGTGCATTGGAAAAACAAAATCTTTATCTTAGCCAATCACGAGCTTAATAGCGGAGTCGATTTAGTACCTCTCGCGAAGGGCTTATCCCCGGGGATAAATCTTTTCGTTTCTTTACTTATAAGGTCACGAAGAAATGTAGATTTAACGGGCCGCACCAGGGGCCGGTTATATAAAAAAGTAGTTAATTAAGTTAACTATAGTTAGTGCGAAAGTAAACCAATCAGAATCGGGAATTTTAGAGTTAACTACTATTTAACCACAACACGAGTAGTTAAAATGTAGTTAAGACTTTTATACAACCGGCCCCTGAACTTTAACTGACTGAGCCTGCACGGCAGACAGTCTGCCCGCGGGGGAGCACCCAAAAGGCGGGCGAGGAGAACTGAGGAGGCGCCAGGCAGCCAGGCTACCTGATCTAGAAAATCTCAAAAAAGGGATTAATAAAGATTTATGTATTATATTTAAGAAATAAAAAACAGAGTTCAGTTGCCAAGAGCTAGCGACAAGTTCATGTGTATATATATATACGTCGGGTAAGTATTGAAATTTTCATATGTTCTGTATTTGGAGAAAACAAAAAGATTCATGCAGGCCTATCAATTGAGATGCCATCCTTTATTCACCCCTTTTAGTGAAGGAACTCCGTTGCCAGTCAGAGAGGATGAGGGATATTGTGTCGTCATCTTTATGCAATATTTGTTTCTTAAAGTGGCCACCTGCCCTTATTGTACGGGCACTTTGAAGAAAATACGTTCTTACTTAGGAGAACATCAACCGCTTAGCAGAATTTATTATACCCCTGCCCAGGGGCGGTCTGAGCTTATTGAACATATGTAGCACAGATTAAACAAGGGTTGCAACATACCAATACTGCCGCCAAAAGTGCCATAAAGTGCATCATTAGGATAGGATAGGATAATTTTATTTAAACTGGCTGGCCTCATCAACTACATAGCTGGTATTCCTTGGGGGCCTGTATTAAAAAAAAATAACGGAAAAGTAACAATACTTAAAAATAGAAAAATACAAACAATAGCATGCAATTATGTCTAGGAATATCACTCCTGACCTACCTAGCTCTCACTCACTGATTACGACTGACTAATACTTCCATGTCAGTTTTTATATCTCTTCTCTCTCTTAATTTACTGTTCTTCTTGCTTTCCATTCTCTCTTCTTTTTTCTATTCTATATTTCTGTTGTTCTGTTTGTACTGTCATGTCTAATGGTGAGCACCATGCATGGAACCTGATCTCGTTTGTGCTTCGCCACTTTTGGCACCTTCTTACATAGTATTATGTTTCTATATTAGCCTGTGTAGTTATGTACATGAGTACATGTTTATGTACAATGTCACCAATACACAATGCATTTTAGACTATGCCACGCCCATTTGATGCCTCCAGATATGGAGCTTAAAACTAGTAAAGGAAGAGGTCTCTTTCACATTGGCAGGCAGTTTATTGTACTGGTGTGGTCCATTAAACCTTGGTAAATGAAGGTCTTTCTTTCTTCTTGTATTATAACTATAAATATTGCAATTTTGAAGGCATATTTAACCTTGGCTCTGCCAGCCGTAGTAATTATATACACCTCGTCCCAATGGGAATATTTGTCCCTAGTAGAATCGTGCTATTGTTGCTTTATTGTGTTTGCTTCCTTTGCAAAATGGCGCCCGTAATTACGAAATTGCCTATTGTTGAATATTACTCCTTCATGGGCAACTGTGGCATCACTATGAGAAGATACATGTACGCTTAGCGTACCTATTTTTTTAATTACTTTGCCGAAGGATATTTAAACTCATGCTAGCTGCGTGAAATGAATTTTAAAACAAAACAAACACTTGAAAGCGTGGGGCTTATCTTGATATTTTTCCGCAATCGAAGCTAAACTAAGAATTTTTTTATATTTTTGACACGTCGCACTTTTATAGGCGCACGTACGGTTTACGCATAACCAGAGAGAATCGAAACAGCCATCACGATGAAGTGTTGGACAATTCTAGCCTTGCTGATTGCAGTCTGTGCTATGTGATGTTGGACACACAAAAGAAACCGAAGATGATTTTAGAGAATAGGCTTCGAAAGACAACGAAGAAGACTTTGTAGCTATTTGTATTTTATTCATTCCATATTATCCCTGGCTATTAGCTACTTATTTTAAAAAATATTAAATTTAATTCTCAGGTTGGATTATAATATAATAGCACGCAAAACCATATACTAATCCATACCACACCAAATCATCCCACATGGCATGGCAAGGCAAGGCATGCCACACGGTCGAGAATAAAAGTACCCAAACGTGATGGCCAGCACATTTTACCTGGTATATCGTATAATTCAATGAATCATTATTAGGACATAAAGTACGCTTACGTAATCATGCACTTGGCACTTTCAAACAATATTTTTGTCGACCTGTCTTTCTTGCATCATTAATGGCACATAAACTTTTAACTGGTTTCATTAATAAATAAAAGTAATGTTATACCATATTCGTGGAAACGATCTCACTTTCCCAAACTGGAGTGAAAATAATCCCAATGTTAATAGAGATGGAACTCCTTATTTATATGCTACACCCAAATGTCGCATTTTGTCAACAAGAAGTGTTCGCCACAGACTTGTAGCAAGCTTGTCAACAAGTTGTAACAAATTAACAATGTTGTCATTTTATCAAGTTGCTACAAGGTTGTCATTTTATCAAGTTGCTACAAGGCTGTCACTAACATTGTAACAACTTGACAACAAGTTGTTGAATTTGCAGGACGATAATAATTGGTTTTGGAACATCTTGTAGCAAGCCTGTCGAGTCAACAACCTTGTCGACAACTGATCAGTATAAGCTGAGCACAAGCAGTGCGACTCGGCACAGCCTGATAACAAATTGTTGAAACAGCATTAGATTATATTTTCAGTGCTGTAGTTGGACTGGAAGGGATAGGCTCTTACTGGACCTCTACGGAGACCAGTTTAGTACTGATAGAGCTATTAAATCAGTACGTAAAAAGTGAGTTTAGGTAAAAGATCCTCCTGCAGTAACACTGGACCAATAGAAGATCGATCTTACTTGAAGACCTCTAAGGAGACCAGTTTAGAACTGACAAAGCTATCTAGTATAAATATAGTTAGTTTGGTGAGTATACAGTAGATCTGGTTGTCTCGTTTATGAATACAAAGAAGTATTAAACTTGATCAAAAATATTGTAGACCGTGTGGGCGAGTTGATTAGTTTGTTTTGTTTTTCCCCTCGCGAAGTGCGTCCAACTTTCTCATAGAGGATTTCCTGTTACAAATATTGTTCGTCTGTAATAATAAGCAGAGCCGGAAACCCAATGACGTACAGTTCCCCTCAAATCAAATTTGAATAAAAAGACCTTTCATGATAACCAGAATGAGTCGACGGTCAGCCATCGCGATGAAGTGTTGGACAATTCTAGGCTTGCTGATTGCAGTCTGTGCTGTGTTTCTTGGTGTTGGACACACAGAAGAAACCGAAGATGATTTTAGAGAATCAGCTTTGAAAGATGCATTGAACGACGAAGACTTGTAAGCCATTTGTATACTTTATTCATTCAATATTACCACTGGCTATTACTTCTTTTGAAAAATATTAATTTTTATTCTCAGTTAAAGATAGTCTAATTATTCATTATAACGGCGTCTAAATTAAAAATGATGCGTTCTACTAAATAGGTTCTCTTGTGCAGTTACTACCTACACTAAGACACAAATGACCCCTTGTTCGAAAGAGAAAACAACAAGCTTTAAAGTAAGACTAAAATCCTTTTATAAGGACAATAGTATTCTAAAATTTATCAAGCATAAAAAATCGATACACTCTTTAGATCTGATTCGCTTGAAAATACTGAAAACGATGACGATGATGATGACGAAGAGTCTGATCTAAATTCTTTAGTTGAAACGTAAGTGAAGCAAAGTGTTTGTCTGCCAAACTGAATCATATATAATATAATATAATAGCACACAAAACCATATACATTACCATACCACACCACATCAGTCATTCCACACTAGTCTGAAACCACGCTGAAGAATACCATACCATACCATACAATACCATACCATACCATACCATACCATACCATACCATACCATACCATACCATACCATACCATACCATACCATACCATACCATACCATACCATACCATACCATACCATACCATACCATACCATACCATATCATATCATACCATACCATACCATACCATACCATACCATACCATACCATACCATACCATACCATACCATACCATACCATACCATACCATACCATACCATACCATACCATACCATACCATACCATACCATACCATACCATGAACAATACTAGTTGTACATATATTATGCCATACTGCAAAACATATCATACCATAACATACCAAACCATATTTTTTATCGGTAATGTACTAATATGTTACATCATTCTACACCTGCATCCACTGTAAAAGGTTTTTGAAATTAACTAGGCTTAAAATATCTTCATTCTTCAGACTCAGAGAGAACACCTTGGACAGTGTAAATGAGAATCCATCAAATGACGAAGATGAACCAGCCATGTTCAAACGTGCACCATTGGGACGTCTTCGTTTCCGTTTTCCCAGTTACCCAGGTCGCACTTTCCCAGCTCGCGTCCGTCGTGTCCGTTACCAGTGATTTTTTAAACTTTTCTACAAATGCCCGGTACAGTATACCTATTTACAACAACGATTTTAGAAAGTTTGAAAAATCACTTTTCGTTTTGATAACTAGCTATTCTTGTGACAGATGCATAATATCTCTACTTTCTAATTGCTCGTGTTTTGATTTCATTTTTTGCATTCTATGTTACAAATGCCTTGTTTAACGTCACTTTGGAGACGAAGGTTGAAAACCTTATTTTTGTGTCACAATAGTGAAGCCCATGCAGATCAAACGAGACGGAAGTCATCGCAAGTGTAAACTTCTGAGAGATGGAAATAGAGGATGAGTGGTTTGAACAACATAAATTGTGACAAAAGTCAATGTTTTAAAGCGTAAAATATTAATGTTTAACTATGTATACAAATAAATCACATAAAACACTTTGTGTATTTCACATTCTGTGTTTCTTTATCAAATTATTCATTCCCTCTTTTCCATACCTCAGGAGTTAAAACTTGCGGTGGTTTGGCGCTCTCGTTTAACACTGGAGCAATAAGAGATAACCTCATCTAAACCTTTTAGGGAGAACAGTTAAGAACTGATAGAGCCTATCTAGTATAAATACAGTTAGATTAGTTTCGGTTCACTAGAACGATACTGAAGAATCACCATTCCTGGACCTCTAACTACCTCTATAGTCTACGCAGCTGATTGAGCTATTTTGTATATACTATATATCTTATTGTTTAGTTGAGAATTGAAATGATTTAGGACACTCAATTTCGCTCACAGAATCTCCTCGTTTGAAGAAAGACAAGCAAGCTGCACCGTGAAATGACAAACCATGGCTGGGTCGAGAATAAAAGCACACAAACGTAATGGCCAGAACATTTCACCTGGCATATCGTAATTCAATGAATCATTATTAGCACATAAATTACGCTTACGTAATCATGCACTTGGCACTTTCAAACAATATTTTTGTCGACCTGTCTTTCTTGCATTATTAATAGCACATAAACACATAAACTGAGACTTGTAACTGGTTTCATGAATAAATAAAAGTAATGTTGAAATAATAGAGTTATTGTTATTTATACCATATTCGTGAAAACGATCTCATTTCGTTCCCAAACTGCAGTGAAAATAATCCCAATGTTAGAGATGGAACTCATTATTTACATGCGACACCCAAATCTTTTGTCAACAAGAAGTGTTCGTCACAGATTTGTAGCAAGCTTTCCAACAAGTTGTAACAATGTTGTCAATATATCAAGTTGCTACAAGGTTGTCACTAACCTTGTAACAACTTGGTAACAAGTTGTTGAATTGCAGGACGATAATAAGTTGTTGGTGTTGGAACAACTTGTAGCAAGCCTGTCGAGTCAACAACCTTGTCGACAACTGATCAGTAAGCTGAGAACAAGCAGTGCGACTCGGCACATCCTGATAACAAGTTGTTGAAACAACATTAGATTAGGTTGTCAGTGCTCTAGTTGGACTGGAAGGGATTGGCTCTTACTGGACCTCTATACGGAGACCAGTTTATTTCTGATAGAGCTATTAAATCATCACGAAAAAAGTGAGTTTAGGTACAAGATCCTCCTGCAGTAACACTGGACTAAGGAGACCGGTTTAGAACTGACAAAGCTGTCTAGTATAAATATAGTTAGTTTGGTGAGTATAGATCTGGCTATCTCGGCGTTTATGAATACAAAGCTCAGAAGTATTAAACTTGATCAAAAATATTCTAGTCGAGTGGATTAGTTTGTTTTGTTTTTCCCTTCACGAAGTACGTCCAACTTTCTTATAGAGGATTTCCTGTTACAAATATTGTTCGTTCGTAATAATAAACAGATCTTAGAGTTATACCTTACTAATGACGTTTTTGCGTGCTGAGCCGGAAACTCAATGACAAACGGTTCCCCTCAAATCAAATTCATGATAACCAGAAGGAGTCGACCGCCAGCCGTCGCGATGAAGTGTTGGACAATTCTAGCCTTGCTGATTGCAGTCTGTGCTGTGTTTCTTTGTGTTGGACACACTGAAGAAACCGAAGATGATTTTAGCGAATCAGCTTTGGAAGATGCATTGAACGACGAAGACTTGTAAGCCATTTGTATATTTTATTCATTCAATATTACCACTGGCTATTACTTCTTTTGAAAAATATTAATTTTTATTCTCAGTTAAGGATAGTCTAATTATTCATTATATTTCATTTTTATGGCCATTAAACGGCGTCTAAATTAAAAATGATGGGTTCTACTAAATAGGTTCTCTTGTGCAGTTATTACCTACACTAAGACACAAATGATCCCTTGTTCGAAAGAGAAAACAACAAGCTTGCAGGGGTCGAAATTCACGCTATTCCGAATATAGTAAAATGGTTGACGGAATAGTAAACTTCATGATCACGGTATTCCGTTTGTATAGTAGAAACAATTGTGGTACCAAATATCGACAAGCAAAGGTTTTCCTCTTGTATAATATATCACTTTATACCGGACTTTGAGCCACTGTTCCAACTTGTATTCTAATTTGCAGCAATAACTTAATTAACTTTGTCACATGACAGACAGACAGACTAGCGCAACTAGTCTGTCTAAAACAACTTTAGCGTTTAGTCACGAAAATCAGAACATTAGCGCTGACCCTGGATGAACAGGCTCTCAGAAACAGTACATTAAGGAATAGTGGATCTTCCGATTGAATAGTAAATTTCAAAGCTACTATTCCGGCTGTATAGCACAAAAAAAATTCAATTACGACCCCTGGCTTTAAAGTAATACTAAAATCCTTTTATAAGGACTAGTATTCTAAAAATTATCAAACCATAAAACATCGATTCCCTTATTTTTTATACACTCTTTAGATCTGATTCGTTTGAAAATACTGA
Source organism: Trachythela sp. YZ-2020 (assembly GCA_016169945.1). Classification (NCBI taxonomy): domain Eukaryota; kingdom Metazoa; phylum Cnidaria; class Anthozoa; order Malacalcyonacea; family Clavulariidae; genus Trachythela; species Trachythela sp. YZ-2020. The sequence goes on from JADLSH010000257.1 coordinate 168,537, forward strand.
AAACGATGACGATGATGATGACGAAGAGTCTGATCCCAATTCTTTAGTTGAAACGTAAGTGAAGTAAAGTGCTTGTGTGTCAAACTGAATCATATTGTATAATATAATAGCACGCAAAACCATATACATTACCATACCACACCAAATCATTCCACGCCACATCATTCCACACTAGTTTGAAACCATGCTGAAACATACCATACCATACCATACCATACAATACCACACCACACCATACCATTCCTTGCCATGTCATGCCACACCACACTATACCTTCCATGCCATGCCACGCCATACCATACCATACCATACCATACCATACCATACCATACCATACCATACCATACCATACCATACCATACCATACCATACCATACCATACCATACCATACCATACCATACCATACCATACCATACCATACCATACCATACCATACCATACCATACCATACCATACCATACCATACCATACCATACCATACCATACCATACCATACCATACCATACCATACCATACCATACCATACCATACCATACCATACCATACCTTGCCATGCCATGCCATGCCATGCCATGCCTCGCCACACCATACCATATCATATCATACCATAACATAACACAGCACAGCACAGCACAGCACAGCACAGCACAGCACAGCACAGCACAGCACAGCACAGCACAGCACAGCACAACACAACACAACACACCAAAACATATTTCTCTCGGTAATATGCTACATCATTCTACACCTACATCCACTGTAAAAGGTTTTTGAAATTAACTAGATTTATCAATATATATCTTCATTCTTCAGACTCCGAGAGAACGCCTTGGACAGTGTACATGAGAATCCATCAAATGACGAAGATGAACCAGCCATGTTCAAACGAGCACCGTTGGGACGTTTCCGTTTTCCACGTTACCCAGGTCGCCTTTTCCCTGGTCGCGTCCGTCGTATCCGTTAGCATGGATAGACGTCATTTTTTCAACTTTTCTAAAAATGCCCGGTACAGTATACCTATTTACAATAACGAATTTTAGAAAGTTTGAAAAATCACTTTAGAACTTTCCTGTGGCGCTTTCCAGCCTTCGTACAAACCACCACGCCGCTATTAAGTGGTGGGCGGTGCAACTCGCTCATGTCCCGCTGATCCATGTGTGATGTGGAAGAGGACTGGCACGAGCGTGCTTTTCGGCTAAAGTTGACAAGGAGATTACCGCCCACTATATTAATTACTAAATCTCGGTATCTTAAAAAACACGAATTTCATAACAGAGATAAGCAGTTTTCGATTTGATAACTAGCTATTCTTGTGAGAGATGCATAATATCTCTATTTTCTAATTGCTGGTGTTTTGATTTCATTTTTTGCATTCTATGTTACAAATGCATTGTTTAGCGTCACTTTGGAGACGAAGGTTGAAAACCATTTTTGATCAAACAGGCCGCAAGTCATCGCAAGGGTAAACTTCTGAGAGATGGAAAAAAGGGTTTGAACAACACAAATTGTGACAATTAAGAGTCAATGTTTTAAAGCGTAAAATATTCATGTTTAACTGTGTATTACAAACAAATCACATAAAACACTTTGTGTATTTCACATTCTGCGTTTCTTTATCAAATTATTCATTCCCTCTTCCATGCCCCAGGAGTTAAAACTTGCGGTGTTTTTGCGCTCTCGTTTAACACTGGAGCAATAAGAGATAACCTCATCTAAACCTTTTAGGGAGAAAGGTTAAGAACTGATAGAGCCTATCTACTATAAATACAGTTGGATTAGTTTCGGTTCACTAGAACAATATGAAAGAATCACCATTCCTGGACCTCTAGTCTACGCAGCTGATTGAGCTATTTAGTATAATTATACTATATATCTTATTGTTTAATTGAGAATTGAAATGATTTAGGACACTCAATTTTGTTCACAGAATATCCTCGTTTGAAGAAAGACAAGCAAGCTGCACCGTGAAATGACAAACCATGGCTGGGTCAAGAATAAAAGCACCCAAACGTAATGGCCAGGGCATTTCACCTGGCATATCGTAATTCAATGATTCATTATTAGCACTACATAAATTACGCTTACGTAATCATGCACTTGGCACTTTCAAACAATATTTTTGTCTTTCTTGCATCATTAATAGCACATAAACACATAAACTGAGACTTGTAACTGGTTTCATGAATAAATAAAAGTAATGTTGAAATAATAGAGTTATTGTTAATTGTTATTTATATACCATATTCATGCCAACGATCTCACTTCGTTCCCGGCAAACTGCAGTAAAAATAATCCCAATGTTAGAGATGGAACTCATTATTTACATGCTACACCCAAATCTCACAATTTGTCAACAAGATGTGTTCGCCACAGACTTGTAGCAAGCTTGTCAACAAGTTGTAACAATGTAACATTGTAACAACTTGGTAAAACGTTATTGACGATAATAAGTTGTTGGTGTTGGAACAACTTGTAGCAAGTCTGTCGAGTCAACAACCTTGTAGCAAGTTGTCGATAAGCCGTCGACAACTTGTCAACAAGCTGAGAACAAGCAGTGCGACCCGACACATGCATCCTGATAAAAAGTTGTTGAAACAGCATTAGATTAGGTTAGAAGATAGATAGACTTTATTTAAACACGCTAACCATTGTCAACCTATAGGCTGATTTCCGCAAGGGACATGTACGATAATAAGATTACAAAAATATAGTATAGATAGTAATCAGTATATAGTAAGAAAGTTAGTCAAGTCTGCAGACATGCATGTTTCGCCGTTCAACGGCTCGTCAGTGCAGCTTGTAACGCAGTCTAGATGCGAGTGACTTCGTATTTATACACCATACCTCTTGCCCTCACCAAGCGCATGTGGTACAATACTCAGACACATGCGCATCCAGACATGCGTGAAGTGTCTTGGGGCCAGAGTGCTCAAACGACCACAAGGGAAGTGAGCTTTTGCATTATAGCTTATAGCCACCAATTAACCTCACAGAGTGCTCAACAACACAAGTGAAGGAGCATAATTATATAGTCAAATCTGCAGACATGCATGTTTCGCCGTTCAACGGCTCGTCAGTGCGGCTTGTAACGCAGTCTAGATGCGAGTGACTTCGTATTTATACACCATACTCTTGCCCTCACCAAGCGCATGTGGTACAATACTCAGAAGAAACATAATACTAAGAAAGTTATATAGGTACAAGAATATAAGGTATTCAAAAATGTGAGTATAGTGATTTTCGTTTCAAAAGACATGAGGGAGTTGCTCTCCCTAATTTCATTTCGTAAAGAGTTCCAAAGATCCTTCATGCTATTAGTACGTGCATGGCTGTGGTAAGCAAAGAGTACTTTCAAAATCTCGAAGTTCATAATTTGTCATTTCATTTTTGAAAGTAAATAAATCAGCATCCATTTTATCTACAGTAGTATAAATATAGTTAGTTTAGTGAGTACAGATCTGGCTATCTCGTTTATGAATACAAAGAAATATTAAACTTGATCAAAAATATATATTGTAGGAGTGTACTAGTTTGTTTGTTTTTCTCTTCGCGAAGCATCCTTGAGCGACGACACACAACTTTCTCACAGGGGATTTCCTGTTACAAATATTGTTCGTTTGTAATAATAAACAGATCTTAGGGTAAACTGTAAGACATGGAATCTGGAATTTTGGAATCTTGGATCGAAACATGGAAACATGGAATCTTGGAATCTTTCTATATTACACCAAAACGTATCTCTCGCTAACATATTAATTTCTATTATTTATTATTTTTGATACAGAATGCGTTATATTCTATCACTATGTGCTATCATTATATATAAGATATTTTCGCAAGATTATCGGCAAGTTCCTTAGGTTTATTTTTACTTTAAAGCACTTTCTAACACCTGAAACCAATTTCTATACGTGCGCAGGCATAGGGAACAAGCTCGTTTGCATTCAAGAATTAACAGCACATGCAGTACTATGATAAAGGATAGGTTTGTAGCCAAGTACAATTAGTACATAATTATGTTTGGTTAATAAATCCAGATAAATCTAAATACATTACGGAGATAATATTGTCACATGTATGTCTGTCGTCGATGTAATTGTAAATTAACCGAGACTTTCCGGATGACTTAGTAATTAGGAAAACAATATAGCATCATAATTATCTATAGGATGAATTCTTAATTGCTCGTCGTAATCTTCAGAGTACGAAGTGTGTATTAAAAATCCTTTTATTGTAAAGCAACTCACTGGACGAAAATTAAATGTATACTCGCACCCATAGAGATTAAATCGTTTTTGCCGCATTTTTCTGTTAATCTCAAATCTCAATTTACTAAACTCTGCTTACCGCCCATCATACTAGCTAATTATACGATATTGCAAGATATAATATTCAAGTATTTATTCCATCCATACATATATACCGCGAAATCTTTCTGGAAGTAATATTAGAACAATCTACAAATTCAGTAGTCAAAAACATTGTTAATTTCCTATTTCTCGAGTTTTCAATTTTAACAAAAAAGTCTCGGTTTACGGTTTATTCGTCGATCGACATACATGTGACAATATTTTCTTTGTAATGTATTTTGATTTATCTGGATTTATTAGCCGAACATATGTACTAATTGTACTTGGCTATAAACCTATACGGCCACATTAGCATTGAGTCGTACATTATCGTTGATCTGTCTAAGCATAGTACTGCAGAACTACTGCTGTTAATTCTTGAATGCAAACGAGCTTGTTCCCTATGCCGGCGCCTGTTTTGAATTGGTTTCCTGCCGCAAAGCGAAGGTGTTAGAAAGTGCTTTAAAGTAAAAATAAACCTAAGGAACTTGCCGATAATCTTGCGAAAATATCTTATATATAACGCATAGAATGTAAAGCATTCTGTACCAAAAATAATAAATAATAGAAATAAATATATTAGCGAGAGATACTTTTTGGTGTAGTATAGAAAGATTCCAAGATTCCATGTTTTACAGTTTACCCAGATCTTAGAGTTATACCTTACTAATGACGTTTTTGCGTACTCTTGTACACTTGAACTGACGTGCTGAGACGGAAACCCAATGACGTACAGTTCCCTCAAATAAAATTTGAATAAAAATACCTTTATACTGTAGCCTTTGTCTTGGGACAGCTCACACATATAGAATCGAGTCAGCCATCGCGATGAAGTGTTGGACAATTCTAGCCTTGCTGATTGCAGTCTGTGGTGTGTTTCTTGGTGTTGGACATACAGAAGAAACCCAAGATGATTTTAGAGAATCTGCTTTGAAAGATGCATTGAACGACGAAGACTTGTAAGCCATTTGTATATTTTATCATTCAATTTGCCCCTCGCTTATCAATATATATCCTCTTTCATTTCTTCAAACTCAGAGAGAACGCCTTGGACAGTGTAAATGAGAATCCATCAAATGACGAAGATGAACCAGCCATGTTCAAACGTGCACCATGGGGACCGAGACGTACCCGTTTTCTACATCCCAGTTACCCAGGTCGCCGTTGGGCAGCTCGCATTCACGTGCCTCGGCTGCATTACCGCAGGTTTTTCCAACGTTTCCGACGTAACCGTGGATAGACGTCATCTTTTCAACTTTTCTAAGAATGCCCGGTACAGTATACCTATTTAAAACAACGAATTTTAGAAAGTTTGAAAAATCACTTTAGCACTTTCCTGTGGGGCCTCCCGGCCTTCGTACAAACCACCACGCCGCTATTAAGTGGGCGGTGCAACTCGCTCATGTCCAGCTGACCATGTGTGATGCGGAAGAGGACTGGCACGAGCGTGCTTTTCGGCTAAAGTTGAGAAGGAGATTACCGCCCACTATATTAAGTGCCCTGGTACAACCTGATCCATGTCTTATATTACTAAATCTACAATCAGTGTCAAAACACTTTGGACACAGTATCAAAATATTGTCTGCGTACAATGTAATTGCCCCCCACACCCCCCGTTCAATGTTGAGTGGGAAATTTATCGCGTAAAATTTAGCTTAGTAGAACAGCAACATTGTTCAGGGCGGGGGGAGGGTGGGGGGAGGGATGGAGTTGGTTTATTTTCCCAACTGCATTATACATTGTGCATTTATCTATATAGCTAGCTACTGTCCAAAACGTTTTTGTCACTGATTGTAGGTATCTTAAAAAACACGAATTTCATAACAGAGATAAGCAGTTTTTGATTTGATAACTAGCTATTCTTGTGACAGATGCATAATATCTCTATTTTCTAATTGCTGGTGTTTTTTTATTTCATTTTTTGCATTCTATGTCACAAATGCCTTGTTTAACGTCACTTTGAAGACAAAGGTTGAAAACCTTATTTTTTGTATCACATTACTAAAGCCCAGATCAAACAAGCCGCACGTCATCGCAAGTGTAAACTTCTGAGAGATGGAAAACAGGGGATGAGTGGTTTGAACAACACAAATTGTGACAAAAGTCAATGTTTTAAAGCGTAAAATATTCATGTTTAACTGTGCATTACAAACAAATCACATAAATCACTTTCACAAGACACTTTGTGTTTTTCACATTCTGTGTTCCTTTATCAAATCATTCATTCCCTCTTCCATACCTCAGGAGTTAAAACTTGCTGTGTTTTGTGCTCTCGTTTAACACTGGAGCAATAAGAGATAACCTCATCTAAACCTTTTAGGGAGAAGAGTTAAGAACTGATAGAGCTATTCATGTTGAATAAAGTTATATTAGTTAAGTTTCCTTCTGCAATAACACTGGAGAAATAAGTGTTGGCCCTTTCTAAACCTGTTGGGAGAACAGTTTCGAACTGACAGAGCCTATCAAGTATAAATACAGTTGGATTAGTTTCGGTTCACTAGAGGTCTGTGGTAACACTGGAACAATAAAGAATGACCATTCCTGGTCATCTGGTCTCGCAGCTGTTTGGGCTATTTAGTATGTACTATATATCTTATTGTTTAGTTTAGGACACTCAATTTTGTTCACAGAATCTCCTCGTTTGAAGAAAGACAAGCAAGCTGCACCGTGAAATGACAAACCATGGCTGGGTCGAGAATAATTAAAATCAGGCATATTGTAATTCAATGAATTAGCACATAAAGTAATCATGCACTTGGCACTTTCAAACAATATTTTTGTCGACTAGTCTTTCTTGCATCATTAATAGCACATAAACACATAAACTGATACTTGTAACTGGTTTCATTAATAAATAAAAGTAATGTTGAAATAATGGAATTATTGTTATTTATACCATATTCGTGCAAACCATCTCACTTCGTTCCCAAACTGCAGTGAAAATAATCCCAATGTTAGAGATGGAACTCGTGATCATCTAAATTACAAGCAAATCTCACAATTTGTCAACAACATGTGTTCGCCTCAGACTTGTAGCAAGCTTGTTGTCATTTTATCAAGTTGCTACAAGGTTGTCACTAACATCAGTGTAACAACTTGGTAGCAAGTTGTTGAATTGCCGGACGATAATAAGTTATAGCAAATCTGCATGTCGAGTCAACAACCTTGTAGCAAGTTCTCGATAAGCCGTCAACTAAGAACAAGCAGTGCGACCCGGCACATCCTGACAGTGGCGTATATCTATTTTGGCTGGGGTGATGAAGTTTCGAAACGAGACCGACTCATAAATTCAGAACCACCTCTCCCCCCCGCCCCAACTTCTAAATCGAAAAGTCAATTGAAAATTTACGTATGCTGCTCCAATAAGTTTAATGGCAACGCAATTCAATAAACAAAATATGTACACACATACTAATGCGTAATGACCTTGTCCAAGAAAAAAAGTTTTTATATCTAATTGTATCTTATTACACTAATTGGTAATTGAGCAGAAAATTGTTCTCTGACTTTCAGTTACATTGAGTACTGCGCATTAGAGTTCATGTCATACTGCTTTCAGTTTTTAGAAATTACGTGCACAGCTCAATCGACACCACTCAAGTCTGTAAATCCTGTCCCTAATTATTTTAGCACCTAATTGGCGAAGAGTTTTAGCACTGACGGCAGTCGCTAGTATCATAGTGAAAATTTTGAGTGGAAACTGATCAAGACAGCTTATCTTTCATATGTTCGCTGTTATGAATTAATGAATTATTTAATTCAATCAATATAGTCATATATTTATCAAGCGTCCGCGCTTTGTTAGTATTTGTCTATTACCTATTCTTATAATATAATACAATAGAATGCAATAACTTGCGCATGAGTAGCCGCGCAATTCAACTTACGTAAGCTACGTACGTTTCATATTTTTTACTGAACTCATGTACACAGAGGCAGATCCAGCAGAATAGGACGACTGATGCAGTAAGACACCCATTCGCAGGGTCCGGGGGAATCCTCCTCTGGGAAATTTTTAAATCTAGGACCTCGTAGACACGATTTCCTGCGTTCTGAACAAATATTTTATTAAAACAATGTAGTTTTTACGGATAAGAATAAGTTTAGCTTCCTGTACAATAAGTTTGCCACAAAGTATTTAATATGTAGATTATAGCAGTTGTGGCAACAGGCAATATTATGGTTCTATTTCAAACTTCAAAGTAGTTTGTTTTAGCATTTACAGTCGACCTTCAGTGCTTCTGTAAATATTCAACATACGCACGCCAGATACAGTATGCGTGATATGACATTCTAGATTGAAAGATTGTAACAGGATATTCGGCAAACTTTATATTTGCTTGCAGCGAGAAGCGAGCCTGAAAGCGAGCGCGCATAGCAGCCTAATATATGCAGAGAGAGGGGGTTTTGAAGTAAATTTTATTTAGCGCATGGAATTGTGGTCGTGCGCGCTTGCTATGCGCAGAACACAAATTTTAAACTCGCTCAGTTCTATGTGCTTTTCGATTTTGACGGACGGAGTCAATTTCTAAAGCTTTTTCAAGTCTATTTTGACCATTCAAGGTAGGATATTTTGTCTTTTGTTTATATGTTACGTTTACATTTGTTTACTCCTTTTTGGAAAGTTGGCAATCTCAATTTATATATCTATGAAAGCTGAAAGTACACAATCGATCGTAGCTAGATTCAGTGTCTGTTTATATATGAACTATATATTCTGCTAATGTGCTATCGACTTTGCTTGAGCTGTTAGTGCTGTAAAGCATGGAAGTCTTACGTAGAGATATATTTAAAGGTTTTTCTATCCATTTGCGTTTGCTTTCTCTTGCTGATTTCCATATCAGTTTTGCATCAAGTGATGTTTCGTGTATGCCGCTTGACGATTGTGACTCCGTGTGAACTTGACACAAACTCACAGATATGCAATTGATCGTCTAAATTGCCTGACTGAATCATTCTGATTTGTGCAAGGTTTGACCTATTAAATAGGCTACTGTAGGCATATAAATATGTTTTTATTCCTATTTTACAATGGACTTAATATTTTGTCTAGTCGCGTTCACATATTGTCAGAACAGACAGGGTCTCAGTTCTGCGCGCACAGCATTAATAAATATTCGAGTGGCAATGAGTTGAAATGAGTTGTGCTTTACATGTAGGTGACTCGCATATCCAGCAAAATAAGAACAGAATGATGGATTTCGCTTTCCAAATGCAAAATTATTTTGCGCACATGTATATATTTTTAACGCTTTTATACACTACAAAAATATGCAAATTTCCTTGCGTGGCAGTGTCAAATTACTCATCGCAGTAAACATGGGTTTTATGTGGGAATTCCATGTGGAAGAACAATACATGGAAAATATTGATATTTTGAAATAGATGTTACAAAATTTGATGTCTTTCATGTTTCGTGATATATTTAGCTTGTCTCATCCTGCAAACTATGCTAGGGTATGCATCTACTGACAGCGCGCAAGCCACTGGGTCAATGCCAACAATTACCGTCTACTGAATATAATTTGTGTTGCATATTTGTTTGCATGTTTGTTTCAAGAAGCTAAAGAATAATAACAGTCCCGCAGCATTCCCTACCTTGCAGGTACCCTAGTTTAATTAATATGCAACGATTGAAGTCAGTCTCTGAAACTATTTAGCCAGTCTCGCATAGCATTACGTGGCATAATGCCTCTAATTTAACAATGAATATCTTGGGACGGACTGCACATTTTGAGGCCGAATGGATCATGATCTCTGCGGGGTGCACCAGCCCCGCACCCCCCCCCCACATTTACGCCCCCGCATCCTGATAACAAGTTGTTGAAACAACATTAGATTAGGTTTTCAGTGCTGTAGTTGCACTGGAAGGGATTGGCTTTTATTGGACCTCTATGAGACCAGTTTAGTACTGATATAGAGCTATTAAATCAGTACGAAAAAGTACGGTAAAGATCCTCCTACTTGAAGACCTCTAAGAAGACCAGTTGAGAAGTGATAAAGATATCTAGTATAAATATAGTGAAGGTACGTTTACACGCTGCGATTTGTCGGGCCGATTTCAGATGCGCGTTAATGATATTTGAAAAATACGTGGCAAACGCAGTGGGCAAATATCATCAGACAACATCACCAACTGAAAATATTCGTCATTAACATTCAGAGAAACCTAAAACGATCGGGCCGACAAATCGCAGCGTGCAAACGTACCTTCAGTTCAGTGAGTACAGATCTGGCTGTCTCGTTTTAATATGAATACAAAGAAGTATTAAACTTGATCAAAAATATTGTAAGAGTGGATTAGTTTGTTTTGTTTTTCTCTTCGCGAAATGCGTCCAAGCACCCTTGAACGACGGCACCCAACTTTCTCATGGAGGATTTCCTGCTACAAATATTGTTCGTTCGTAATAATAAACAGATCTTAGAGTTATACCTTATGATGAAAAATGTAAAAATATCACTCAGGTCAAATTTATTCATAAATTTTGCCAAAAAATATTATGAAGGAAATTCGAAACAATACTCTTGACTTTTGAGGGCTAAGAGCTCTAGTACACTCTGTCTAGCACGGAAACCCAAGGAGTTTTGTATTTCCAAAAAAATGACAGTTCCGGCCCTCCACATCATTCTAGCTACGTCTACTGTAAAAGGTTCTTGAAATTAACTATAAACTTATCAATACATGTATCTTCATTCTTTCATTTCAGAGAGAACGCCTTGGAGAGTGTACATGAGAGTCCGTCAAATGACGAAGATCACCCCCCAATCCCACGACCGGGAGATGAAGGTTGAAAATCATATTTTTACCTTTTCGTACTACATTACTAAAAAAACCCGGATCAAACGAGATGCAAGTCGTCGCAAGTTTAAACGTCTGAGACATGGAAACTAATGAATGAGTGGTTTGCCTGAACAACACAAATTGTGGAAACGAGTCAACTTTGTTATAAATATACAGCGTAAAATATTCATGTTTAGCTGTATATTACAAACATATCACATTAATCCCATTTTACAAGACACTTTGTGTATTTCACATTCTGTGTTTCAAATTATTAATTCCCTCTTTTCATGCACACCTATAATAAATAATATATATTCTTTTTCATGCACACCTATATATAAAACTTATATATTAAAACTTGCGATGATTTGCGTTATCATTTGACCATAGCTTAACACTAGAGCAATAAGATGTTACCACATAAAAAATAAATAATAATAATACAATTTAGTTTTCCTAAATTTAATTATGTAACTAAAGGAGGGAAATCTGTAACAGTCAGTATAGCATTAAGATATGGAACAATCTACCCAAAGAGATCAAGACAAAATCTAACGTTACTTATTTTAAGTTTGCCCTTAAAAACCACTTCCTGGACTCATATAAGGGTATTGATCGATTTGAACAGTTAATGTGACCAGTAAAGCTTCAGTAAATTGTAGATATGTATATATGTAATCCTAAGATCTCTTCTATTGTTCTCTTTCTAAATAGCTTTATCGTTTTAAAGTAGGTATAATCTGTAACTTTAATTGTATATATTGTACGAGGGCCACAGGTTTTTCAGCTGTATTGCTGTCATGTGTTATTTTTACCCTCTTTAAATAAAGTTGTTCATTCATTCATTCAAACCTTTAGGGCAGTTAAGAACTGATAGAGCTATTCAAGTTAAATAAATTTAGATTAGTTAAGTTTCCTTCTGCAATAACACTGGAGAAATAAGTGTTGGCCCTTTCTAAACCTGTTGGGAGAACAGTTATACGAACTGATAGATCTATCTATAGTATAATAAATAAAGTTAAATTAGTTTAGGTTCGCTAGTCGCCTAAACAGGTCACCTTTCCTGGACCTCAAGTCTATGGAACTAGAACAGTTTAAATACAACTGATTGAGCTATGCAGTATGAACTAAGACTTAGTTTACTTGAGAATAAAAATGATTTCGGATAATCTTTTTACAGAATCTGCTCGCTCGAGCCACAAAGCGGGAGTGACTACATCACGGGCGTTCGTTGTGGTTCTTAACATAATCCTAACCCAAATCCTAACCCCAATCCTAACCCCAATCCTAACCCCAATCCTAACCCCAATCCTAACCCCAATCCTAACCCTAACCATAAGTGTATTGACGTTACCCACAACGAACGCCCGTGAGATAGTCAAATCGCCACAAAGTTGGCTGGGTCGAGAATACTTTAGTGAGTATAGATCTGGCTGTCTCGTTTATGAATACAAAGAAGTATTAAACTTGATCAAAAATATTGTAGGAGTGGATTAGTTTGTTTTGTTTCTCTCTTCGCGAAGTGCGTCCAAGCACCCTTGAGCGACGACACACAACTTTCTCGTGGAGGATTTCCTGTTACAAATATTGTTCGTTTGTAATAATAAACAGATCTTAGAGTTATACCTTACTAATGACGTTTTTGCGTACTTATAATGACTAATGTAAAAATATCATTCTGGTCAATTTATTCATAAATTTTGCCAAAACATGCTATGAAAGAAATTCGAAACGATACTCTTGACTTTTGAGGGTTAAAACACTCTAATACACTTGAACTGATCGAAGTGCTAAGCCGGAAACCCAAGGAGATTACCTCCCACTATATTAAGTGCCCTGGTACAACCTGATCCATGTCTTCATATTACTAAATATAGGTATCTTAAAAAACACGAATTTTATAATAGAGATAAGCAGTTTTTGATTTGACAACTAGCTATTCTTGTGACAGATGCATAATATCTCTATCTTCTAATCGCTGGTGTTTTGATTTCATTTTTTTGCATTCTATGTCACAAATGCCTTGTTTAACGTCACTTTGGAGACGAAGATTGAAAACCTTATTTTTTGTATCACATTACTAAAGCCCAGATCAAACAAGCCGCACGTCATCGCAAGTGTAAACTTCTGAAAGATGGAAAACAGGGGATGAGTGGTTTGAACAACACAAATTGTGACAAGAGTCAATGTTTTAAAGCGTAAAAATTCATGTTTAAGGTGGCTCCCTACATTTTTTTGATTACGGTTTAGATGAAACTTTTGGAATAATTCTTACTTGTTACAAAACAAAAATGGTGTGACTTATATTGAGCAATATTCTAAGAGCTGGAAATTGTTCCCAAAAATGACGCCATTTCCGTTGCTATGGTAACAATGACCTTTCAATATGGCCGACATTTTGGCTTTTAACGCACATTACTCTAAAAAATGCCTCGTTACCCCCATTTTTTTTTGATGAAACGTTTTCCTGTAGATAAATAGATTATCTGAACGAGTTTAAAAAAATTCTGTGGAGCCAAAAAATATTTATAACGAAAAGTCATGTTTATTAATTTTTTTAAATTTGGCTCTACAGAATCTTTTTAAGCTTGTTCAAATAATCTACTGTACTGGATGAAAATATTTTTTGAAATAAAAAATGGGGATAACCAGGCGTTTTTTCGAGTAAAGTATGCTAAAAGCTAAAATGTCGGCCATATTGAAACGTCATTGTTTCCATAGAAACCGTAATGACGTCATTGTTGTGAACAATTTCAGACTTTTAGAATGTTACATAATACATGAGGGACAATTTTTGTTTTCTAACAAGTAAACGTTCTTCAAAAAAGTTCAATCTAAATCATAAACTAACCATATTTCAAAAATTGTAGGGAGCCACCTTAACTTGTATTACAAACAAATCACATATAACACTTTGTGTATTTCACATTCTGTGTTTCTTTATCAAATTATTAATTCCCTGTTTTCCATACCTCAGGAGTTAAAACCTGCCGGTGGTTTTACGCTCTCGTTTAACACTAGAGCAATAAGAAATAACCTCATCTAAACCTTTTAGGGAGAGCAGTTAAGAACTGATAGAGCTATTCGTGTTGAATAAAGTTAGATTAGTTAAGTTTCCTTCTGCAATAACACTGGAGAAATAGGTGTTGGCCCTTTTTAAACCTGTTGGGACAACAGTTTCGAACTGACAGCCTATCTAGTATAAATACAGTTAGATTAGTTTCGGTTCACTAGAAGTCTTGTGGTAACACTAGAACAATAAAGAATCACCATTCCTGGACCTCTAGTCTACGCAGCTGTTTGGGCTATTTCGTATATCAGTACTATATAGTATATATCTTATTGTTTAGTTGAGAATTGAAATGATTTAGGACACTCAATTTCGCTCACAGAATCTCCTCGTTTTGAAGAAAAACAAGCAAGTTTCGCCGTGAAATGACAAACCATGGCTGGGTCAAGAATAAAAGCACCCAAACGTAATGGCCAGCACATTTCACCTGGCATATCGTAATTCAATGAATCATTATTAGCAGATAAATTACGTTTACGTAATCATGCACTTGGCACTTTCAAACAATATTTTTGTTGACCTGTCTTTCTTGCATCATTAATAGCACATAAACACATAAACTGAGACTTGTAACTGGTTTCATCAATAAATAAAAGTAATGTTGAAATAATAGAGTTATTGTTATTTATACCATATTCGTGCAAACCATCTCACATCGTTCCCAAACTGCCGTGAAAATAATCCCAATGTGAGAGATGGAACTCATTATCTATGTTACACGCAAATCTCACAATTTTTCAACAAGATGTGTTCGCCACAGACTTGTAGCAAGCTTGTTGTCACTTTATCAAGTTGCTACAAGGTTGTCACTAACATTGTAATAACTTGGTAACAAGTTGTTGAATTGCCGGACGATAATAAGTTATAGCAAGTCTGCATGTCGAGTCAACAACCTTGTCATTAGCAAGTTGTCGATAAGCCGTCGACAACTTGTCAACAAGCTAAGAACAAGCAGTGCGAGGCACATCCTGATAACAAGTTGTTGAAACAGCATTAGATTAGGTTTTCAGTGCTGTAGTTGCACTGGAAGGGATTGGCTTTTATTGGACCTCTACGGAGACCAGTTTAGTACTGATGGAGCTATTAAATCAGTACGAAAAAAGTGAGTTCAGGTAAAAGATCCTCCTGCAGTAACACTGGACCAATAGAAGATGGATGTAACTTGAAAACCTCTAAGGAGACCAGTTTAGAACTGACAAAGCTATCTACAGTAGTATAAATATAGTTAGTTTAGTGAGTATAGATCTGGCTGTCTCGTTTATGAATACAAAGAAGTATTGATCAAAAATATTGTAGGAGTGGATTACTTTGTTTTGTTTTTCTCTTCGCGAAGTGCGTCCAAGCATCCTTGAGCGACGACACCCAACTTTCTCATGGAGGATTTCCTGCTACAAATATTGTTCGTTTGTAATAATAAACAGATCTTACAGTTATACCTTACTAATGACGTTTTTGCGTAGTTATTATTGGACAGATTTAGAGACAAATCGTACGGTGCATAAGTGTATTCTTACTTTTAAATGTTTAAAAGATCTATTTTACTAGAAATTCAAATTTCCATAGCTATAATACCAGGAGACGTTCTGATCTACACCTGCCGAAGCCAAAACTTACTCTCGGCAAACGTACGTTCAGATATTCGGGCTCAGTGTTATTCAACACGCTACCCGCTCACATCAAAGGTGCAGAGACACTTTCTTCTTTTAGAAGACTTGTACGAGCCCATTTCTTAGGTTGCTACTTTTTATAAATTGTGGACATGTTCAATAATTTTACCTATAGTAGAATTTTTTTATGATAGTTTAATTAGGGATTTCATTTTAGCATACTGTATTTTAAATCTGTAATATTGCTTATACTGAATGCAGTGCCCCTATGGATACCAGCCACGTGCTGAATGGGCTACCCTGCTGAAATAAAGTTATACCATTATACCATTATAATGACAAATGTAAAAATATCATTCAGGTCAATTTATTCATAAATTTTGCCAAAACATGTTATGAAAGAAATTCGAAACAATACTCTTGATTTTTGAGAGCTAAGAACTCTAATAGTGAGCTAATAACTCAATGAGCCGGAAACTCAATGACAGTTCGCTCAAATTAGATTTGGCTAAAAAGACCTTTATAGCCTTTGCCTTGGAACACCTCACGCATAAAAGCGCGCGAAAACAGCCAAGCTAACCAGAAGGAGTCAACCGCCAGCTATCGCGATGAAGTGTTGGACAATTCTAGCCTTGCTGATTACAGTCTGTTCTGTGTTTCTTGGTGTTGGACACGCAGAAGAAACCGAAGATGATTTTAGAGAGCAAGCTTTGGAAGACGTCTATAGCGACACCGAAGACGATGGGCAATTGTAAGTCTGTCCTGTGTAATTTCTTCATTGTGGGCATTTATTCATACTGACATATACTCGTCTTCAAGATTTCCTTACGTATAAGGCCTCAATTACCAGAATTTTCTATATTTAACATGGCGATTTTTAACCGCTAAAGTTTCCTGACCATAATCTCAATCCTTAATCATAACCATAATCATAATCCTAATGCTGACCTTAATCCTAGGCTAGTTCTAAAGTGATCCTGTACTTGACATGTGCCGCTATGCAATAAACTAGTTATTTTTTCTTGCAATGTTTCATTTTATTTTCCGACTTGACATATAGATCTGATTCGTTTGAAAATACGGATAACGATGGGCAAACAATGTTAGAATGTGTTAGATTGACTGGTTCGAACTGGCTACATCATTCTACGCCTATACGTGTACTGTAAAAGGTTCTTGAAATTAACTAGACTTACCAATACATGTATCTTCATTCTTTCAATTCAGAGAGAACGCCTTGGACAGTGTAAATGAGAGTCCGTCAAATGACGAAGATGAACCAGGAATATTCAAACGCTCGCGTAGACCGCCATTTAGAGCACGTCGATGTTGGGGTCGTCGATGTATTCGTCGCCGCCCATGTTATGGTCTTCGATGTTTTCGTCGTCGTCCATGGCCTTGTTGGGGTCGTCGATGTGTTCGTCGCCGCCCATGTTGGGGTCGTCGGTGTATTCGTCGCCGCTTATCGGGAGATGAAGGTTGAAAACCATATCATGTTTAGCGTAAAATATTCATATTACAAACAAATCACATTAATCACTTTTCACAAGACACTTTGTGTATTTCACATTCTGTGTTTCTTGATCAAATTATCCATTCCCTCTTTTCCATACCTCAGGAGTTAAAACTTGCGATGATTTGCGTTATCATTTGACCACGGCTTAACACTAGAGCAATAAGATGTAACCACATCTAAACGTTTAGGGAGAACAGTTAAGAACTGATAGAGCTATACAAGTTAAATAAAGATAGATTAGTTAAGTTTCCTTCTGCAATAACACTGGAGAAATAAGTGTTGGCCCTTTCTAAACCTGTTGGGAGAATAGTTGTGCGGACTGATAGATCTATCTAGCATAATAACTAAAGTTAAATAAGTTTAGGTTCGTTAGACGCCTAAACAGATCACCTTTCCTGGACCTCGATTCTATGGACGACAGTTTAAACGAAACTGATTGAGCTATTCAGTATGAAACTATACCTGAAAAATACAATGAGAACTTCGACGTTTCGAGCGAAGGCCCTTCGTCTGGAAGTTAGTAGAATGGGTCGGGGAAAAGTTAGTAGAATAATGGGTCGTATTTTCTATACTCTACCCACCGTGGCACCGCATATTCAGCATGAACTAAGACTTTGTTTACTTGAGAATAAAATTGATTTGGGATAATCTTTTTACAGAATCTCCTCGCTCAACGAATGACAAACCATTGCTGGATCTAGAATAAAAGCACCCAGACGTTGTGGCCAGCACATTTCACCAGGGATATCGTAATTCAATGAATCATTATTAGCACAAAAAGTACGCATACGTAATCATGCACTTTTAAACAATATTTAGAGCGAGACTTGTAAGTGGTTTCATTAATAATAATAAAAGTAATGTTGAAATAATGAAGTTACTGTTTTTTATATCATATTCGTGCGAACGATCTCACTTCGTTACCAAACTGCAGTGAAAATAATCCCAATGCTAGAGATGGAACTCATTATCTACATGTTACACGCAAATCTCACATTTTGTCAACAAGAAGTGTTCGCCACAGATTTGTAGCAAGGTTGCCAACAAGTCGTAACACTGTTGTGGCAATTTTTGATCAAGTTGCTACAAGGTTGTTGAATTGCAGGACGATAATAAGTTGTTGATGTTGGAACTACTTGTAGCAAGTCTGTCGAGTCAACAACCTTGTAGCAAGTTGTGACAAGCTAGGAACAAGCAGTGCCAACACATTCTGATAACAAGTTGTTGAAACAGCATTAGTACAAGTCTGCTGCAGGTTTGTTACAACTCGGTACGTTTTTACGTGTGTACGACAGAGGTGAAGGGCACATATAAAAGTATTTACTATTTACTTACCATTATGTCACAAAAACGCTCAACTCTATCAAGTAGTAACACTTCATTTAGCATATACAATTATACAAATTAGCTGCAACGTCGTGAAAGCAAAGCCGTGGACGGCTTATGTCGCAAAAGTATTTGTGCATATATAATTATAGGTGTTAATAAGTTCCTTGTACGATTAGTCAAGTGGTTCAAAATTATCATTACTTTTCGAACAAAATCATGACCTTTTGCACAGAGCCTCCACGGAACCTGCCTATCGATATTAAAGTGGGTGCCCATTAATTGCTTCAAAGATTTTTCCAGAGGCATTTCTGTGGTTTTGCATATTCTCCTCACAAAGAAAAAAGGTCAAATTTAAGCATCTCCGCTACAACAAGTCAACAACATGGATTGCTTCAGCCGTAAGAACTCACGAAAAGAAGCAAAATGATATATTTCGCCTCTACATACGACTTATTGATGCAGAGAAATTAAACATATAAATTGCGAGATAATGTAACTGCGCACGCGCATTGTGTGTGCAAAGTGTAGATTTTCTCGACTTTCCGTAAGCTATAATATCTTTACCATGCAACGCATAGTATCGTGCAATTTGCAATAGCTTATTTTGCCGCTTTACGCACGTACATTTTATTGAAATGATTCACTTTTCCCTCACAGCGATTCTCAAATTTGACTGGAATGCGGTACTTGATCACGAATCATGTATGTCCTTGTTAAAATCCGCCATTTTGAATTTGACTAGGAGTGAAAACTACGAAGTATACAAACAAAACTAAGAGAGGTTTTCATCGTCAACAAGTGTTATCTTGCTTTACAAGTTTTGCAGTTTCAAGTAGAGTTTTAAAGTAGCCTATTATAGGTTCTTTGGAGGCATTTTAAGCCCTGCATACAGTAGTGCATTTATAGAAGCAATAAAATATATATCGTTTATATTTTATTTTATATAAAGCAGTTTCGATCTGTAAGCCTCTTCCTCAATTCAAATATTCATGGTGTCAGTTTCCGGGAAAATAAAACAATTATACGGCGCCTAACGGCGGTGCTGTACACACCAATATTCCCATGCACGCACACTGATGTTCAAAACAATATCAAAACTCGAAACTTGGCAATGTATTGATCTTAACCACTTTAGACTCTCAAACCAGGGCTTTAAGTTTGTCCATGCAGTGAAAGAATTATTTAAATATTTTAAATAATTTATATAACTTATGCTACAATGATATCTATTTCTTTGTTATATATATATATAATTATCTTAATTAGTTTATTTGATTTCAGTGTAGATAGAATGACGTCATGATCAAAAGCGGGGTACATATTTGACAGGACACAGGTCTACCTTGAAAATGACTACCCTAGTCTTGTAGAAGCGTCCGACTTGAAATTACTTTTAAAGAACCGAACATTCGAAATATTTCTATTTGGAGATAATAATAATCGCTATCACGCATTTTGTGGTTTTAAAACACTTTGAAGTATGTAAAAACAAACGGCTACCATCTCGTTTATCGACACACTTGTATGATGTAAATATAGTTTTTAATAAAGGCAAATATTTTATGAAAATTCATAGACATCAGTCATTATTAATTCCACTATGTATGCCCAAATTATATGATGCTATATTATTTTAAATAGGTCTATAGCAATATTCAATACTGAGTAAATAACGATTGGGACGAATAACGGTCTCGGGTCCATAAAACACACTGTGTCCCTCCGTGTCAGTAAGGTAAAACACTGGAAATAGATTCAAAGCAATTAAATTTGGGGCACTCCCTTCTATAATGTTGATAGGTAGCTATAGGTGCCAAGGAAGCTCTGTGCTAAATGTCATGTTTTTATCACTCTTGTCAGGATCATGGCTAAATTGTGTAATAAGCGCGACATGGCTGGATTGCATACGGAAAAAAATGACTGTTTTGTTTGGTGCAAACATAGAAATAATAGATATAGATTATAGAATGTGTACTTGACCACGAATCCGATGTCTCCACTTTTTCTCATGCGTGCCCTATTGAAATTCGCCATATTCAATTTGACTTGGAGTGAAAACTCCA
Source organism: Trachythela sp. YZ-2020 (assembly GCA_016169945.1). Classification (NCBI taxonomy): domain Eukaryota; kingdom Metazoa; phylum Cnidaria; class Anthozoa; order Malacalcyonacea; family Clavulariidae; genus Trachythela; species Trachythela sp. YZ-2020. The sequence continues at coordinate 189,256 of JADLSH010000257.1, forward strand.
AAGTACAAACAAAGCTAAAAGAACATTTTCATCGTCAAGATGTTTTATCTTGCTATCTAATTTACAGTTTAAGTAGAGTTTTAAAGTATTAGGTTATTTGGAGGCACAAAATATTTAAGTCCTGCATGTTACAATATATCGCAAGTAACGTCTTTTCAAGGAGAACAATCTGATTTTAAAAGAATCAAGGGTGGCGTTCCCCAGGGGAGTAAGCTGGGTCCAATTGCTTTCATAATTAAAATAAATCAATTACCAATGTCTATCGTACCCAAAGACCAAAGGATGAAGGAATGGAATTGAACGGTAAAAAGTGTATGGAGATGATTATTGATTTTAGGAAAAATAGATCGACGATACCCCCAATTCATATTGGCGGTTGCAATGTATCTCGTACAAAATCATATAAATTATTGGGAATATGGTTAGACGATGATCTAAAATGGAAATCTAATACTGAATATGTCACAAAGAAAGCGGAAAAGCGTCTGTATTTATTAAAGATTTTGAAGAGTTATGGCGCCCCCACGGGTGATTTGTTATCATTCTACTGTACAGTAATTCGTTCCATTCTAGAATATGGTGCAGAGATTTGGAGCGGAGGTCTAACACAAGAACAGAAGAAGAGTATTGAACGAATTCAAAAACGATCACTTAGAATAATTTGTCCAAAGCAAGATTATGATCAAGCATTAATCGAGACCAAATTACAAACTTTGGAGGAACGTAGGGATGATTTATGCGTATCCTTAATTAAGAAAATGCTAGAGCCAAATCATAAACTTCATAGCCTATTACCAATGAAACTAGAATATGTTAGACAAAAGAAAACAAGAGCTAATACTCAAAGGATATATAATTTCTCTTGTAAAACTGAACGTTTTAAACATAGTACATTGGTTTATTCTATGGACTTGTATAATTCTAAATTAGTTGATTAGAATGACCTATTTTATTTAAATTTTTAATGCACGATATAAATTGATAGAATGGGTATAGATTAGTAAGTTTTCATATATTTAATGGACGATGTAAATAGATAAAATAGATATAGATTAGTAAGTTTTTTGCATTTGTATTGTAAACACATGGTAAATTAGCGTAACTGCTACTAAATGTGTCAATAAACCATTACCATTACCATATTATACATTAGTGCATTTATAGAAGCATGGAAAGAACACGTTTATTTTATATAAAGCAGTTTCGATCTAAGCCTCTTCCTCCAGTGAAATATTGATGGTGTCAGTTTCCGGAAAACAAAACAATTATATGACGGTGCTGTTTTCCCACACCAATATTCAAAACAATAGTCAATATCAAAACTCGAAACTTGGCGATGTATTGTCTATTGATCTTAACCACTTTAGACTCTCAAAATTCGTACGATTTATGGTTTGTCTTTGTTCTGTTTTGTGCGTGTGTATATATCTTAAAGGGTATTTAATTTAGGGTACGAAATTTATGACCCGATCCGACGAGGATGAGAATTCTCATTAACTTTGAGCTGGTTCAGGTTTTGAGGAGAGTTTTTGCTTGTTTAACCGGTACGCGTGGTAATATCCAGTCAACTCTCATGCAACTCTTGTTTTCGTTTGACCGGAGCATTAGAGTTGATGAAACTCTCATGCAAACTCTCGAGTTGCAACTTTCATCAACTCTCATCCTCGTTTGTCCAGGTCCAGGGCTTTAAGTTTGTCCACATGGCCACATTGAAAGAATACTTTCAACTGTAATATATATACATATATGTAACTTATGTTACATAATATATTTCTTTGTTTATACATATAATTATCTTAATTATAGTTTATTTAATTTGTAGATAAGCTATATGACGTCAAAAGTGGGGTAAATATTTTGACAGGACACAGCGGGTCGCTTATAACTTCATAGTGAAAATCGGTCAGTGAAATGGAATTGCTCATGAGTAGTATTATAGGGGCCGATCAACCCCCTTTTGTAGGGGGGAGCAGGGGGGAGCAAGGGGGAGCACATCATTAAAAATTCAAACATTAGCATATGGTACATTAATATACAGGGGGGAGCAGCGTCATTAACAGAGGGGAGCAGTGTCATTAACAGGGGGGAGCAGCGTCATTAACAGGGGCGGAGCACATCATTAAAAATTCATTAACATAAACATAATTAATTATGTATTGACGTCATAATTATATACAAGGCAAGTTTGGGCAAAACAGTCATTAAGCTGAGCTCAACATTTTCGTCACAAAAAGAGTTAATCCTGACGCTTTTTATCACAATAGCTATAGCGTCCTTATATATTTTACTAAGCGTTGTTTGAGCATCATTTACAAGCAATACGATGGAGTGTCTACATGGAAAACCTGCGTCCTATTCGACTACAAACCATGGTACATTTTGGTTCTGTAGACAAAAACCTAGCTGTGAGTTCTTTTGCCGAGATGAAGATTGTTATATGTTCACGAAAGCCGTAGAAGATTTTAGAAAGAGTGGTCCTCAACATCCTGTGTGCCCTACACAAACACAATTCTATGCGGTTGGTAGGTCATTTGCAAATCGTTAACAGTGATTTGAATAAATTTAGAATATATCATAGGACGGGAAAATATTGTACAATGTACACACACAGAATTCGTTTTAAAACATATTTATTTCTTAAAATTTATTTTACAGAGTTTTAAATGTCATCTTGGGAATATTCACTGTCCGAGTCATTTTCGTCGCTACTTTCATCATTCCTTATCCACCTTGTTGGTCTTCTATCCTCATCGTCTATATTGAAACACAGTCTTTTCCTTTTGGTGGATGGTATATTACTGCGTGCATGTTTTCGTCTCTTATTTCCTCGGCCTGATTGTCGTAGTAGCGTCTTTGCTCCCTGTTCAGCAAAGTCTTTGACAACTTCCCGTCCACGAGACTTTATTGATTTTGATACATTTTTCCCATTGAGTACATCTTGACCAACTTCCGTTGCTGCTTGTAACGCTCTCTTTCCTACTACTTGTGCGCCTTGTGTGAATAAAGATATTGCAAATCTAGCAAGGCTTCTGAAAATACCCCCGATCCCATATCCCCTCTGCATTCTTGCTCCATGAAATCCTTCAATACTACCACCACGTTGATTTCTTGTGTAATGTTCAGTTAGTAGCTTTACGTCGGGGATAAGTACACCCTTCATATTTTTATGTGTCTTGGTCGGCTTCCAATGTTCAACTGATGGGAGAATACTTTACTTGTGTATTTTATTTGAATCATAAAAGTGACTTCTATTTGTACGGACGTCTAATATTTCATCACAATAACAACGTGAACAACACGCAATCGTATGTGTCAAATCATCTTTGTAAAGTGTACAATCACAAATCATACAGTGACATCCGGTAAAACTCGAAAAAAAATCTGTCCATGTACAGATAGGGCATGTACCCAATTGACATATCTGTAAACAATTTTCACAATTGTTACATTTCGTATCTTCAGACGAATCCTTAGTATCTTCAACTTGCCGTGACTCCATCCGTGCTAGCATTGCGAGGACCCGCCCGTTGGTGATAAGACTTTTATCAATTTCCAATGCCGCAAGACCTTTGAGAAATATACTCAATCCATGAAAAGGCCTCGTGCAATATTTTAGAATGTTTACAATTTCAGTTCCACGTATATCCTGTCCTCTGTAGACGATTTCTCCTTTTGTATTCCACGTCAAAATGTCCGTAGATGTGAGAATGGAGTGAAGGATTTCTTCAGCGCCATAACTATTTTCATTGTCAAGATATTCAAGAATGTCTTGAAGTCGCCACTGCTCAGGGGATGGTCTTTTGGTGCTATCCATGGTTGGAATGATGGATATGAATTTAATGTTGATCATTTTATACCAATTCTGCAAGTCCTTCTAAGATTGGAGCCAGTACCAATCCTAGGAAACCATTTCCACGCTGAACAAGTATCTTCCTTTTTGTTTTAACACTTTTATTTTTATTAGTCAGATCAATAATATCGTGTTCGAAAGGTCTAAGTTTGTCCATTGTGTGTTTAGGAAGTGCGAGGTTCATAAAACTTTTCACACAATTACATAGAAACCGAATCTGTTCATGAGATGTAGATCTCAACAGAGCTTGTTGTTGAGTTGGATAAGAAGTACATAGGAGTTCTATAAACGATATATGCTTGGGAAGGTTAGTCATATCTGCTCGACGGTCAACAATGTAATGAATATTGTATGGATAGATTATATTCTTATATGTTTACTTGCTCATAAGTCATAAGTCATAAGTCATAAGTTATAGGTCATAAGTCATAAGTCATAAGTCATAAGTCATAAGTCATAAGTCATAAGTCATAAGTCATAAGTCATAAGTCATAAGTCATAAGTCATAAGTCATAAGTCATAAGTCATAAGTCATAAGTCACAAGTCACAAGTCACAAGTCACAAGTCACAAGTCACAAGTCACAAGTCACAAGTCACAAGTCACAAGTCACAAGTCACAAGTCACAAGTCACAAGTCACAAGTCACAAGTCACAAGTCACAAGTCACAAGTCACAAGTCACAAGTCACAAGTCACAAGTCACAAGTCACAAGTCACAAGTCACAAGTATCGTAGCAGGATGTACACAGAGTGGTAAGACTGTATGGGTGAAAAGTCTATTGGAGAATGCCCAGAAAACCATAAGTCCACCTCCTCAGCGTATCGTCTGGTGTTATGGTCAATGGCAGCCATCCTATTTTGATATGATGAGAACAATGCCTGGAATAGAATTCAATGAAGGAATACCTGAAGACATTGACAAAGCAGGTTACCTAGATGTTTCTCAACGCAATTTGATCGTACTAGATGATCTCATGGCACAATCTGGCAAGGATAAACGTACAGAAATTTGTCCGTCATCTACATTGTCCAAAATATATTTCATCAAGGCAAAGAAATGAGAAATATTAGTCTCAACGCTCATTATATCGTGTTGTTTAAGTCACCAAGAGATAAGCAACAAATCTCTATGCTTGCAAGACAAATTCATCCTGACAAAGTGGGAGATCGAGTTTATGAGAAGTTATGAAGACGCTACGAGCCGTCCTCATGGGTATTTAATGTTGGATTTAAAACCTACAACGGATGATCAACAACGACTCAAAACAAATGTATTGCCAGGCGAGGTCTTAGTCGAATATGTACGGAAACAGTCTTATCGTCAACCACCCCTTGTAAATGCAATGTATAACACCGAGCAGCGAATGAAAGAGATCATTAAAGCACCACAGCTTACCCCGGATGAAAAAAGCAAGCTGTATTCTGACCAACTAAATCGATTTCTAACTTTTAAAAACAAGATGGATATTCCAGTCCATCATCCTCCAATTGTTGTAACCCCAGATATCGTTGAACCACCAACCGCTCCTGAACCTATGGAGATAACACAACCAACCACTCCTAGATCTATCGAGATGACACAACCTGTGCCTGCTACTCCTAAACCTGGCTTTCTCACACCACCACCAACACAAGGAGAACGACCCAAACTCAAACACAGCTTTTTCCACAATTGGGTAGACTCGGCTGATTGGAGACCTAAAGATTTAGCAATGATGACTCCAGAGCAACGAGAAGGTTACGAACAAAGACTGCTTCACGAGAGACCAAAATTTATTCCTATGAAAGCTGAGGATATAGTAAGATTACCACCCGAAGACAGACAAGAATATGAGAATTCTTTACAGACACAAAAGACGCCTAAACGATATGCTCTTAGGAGCAGACCTTACTAACGTTGTAAAAGAAATTATAATCAATAAATGTGTTTTAAAAATTAATTCTGTGTGTGTACATTGTACAATATTTCCCCGTCCTATGATATATTCTAAATTTATTCAAATCGCTGTTAACGATTTGCAAATGACTTATAAACCGCATAGAATTGTGTTTACATACAATGTTTGTATCTCGCTTAAAATCACTGCTACATCTAAAACGCTTGAAACTCGGTAAGGTTTAAATCCCTGTAAGAACTATGTTTATACAATCGCTTGGCAAACATATATTTGTATTTCTCTATAAGACCTTAGACCTCTCTTAGACTATAAGACCTTTCTCGTTTTAGAAAGCAATATTTCTACTTGTTATTATTTCGCATAAGGCAATACTAGGTTAAGCGTCGCTATATTAGTTGTCTAAGCCGTTTCGTATAAGGTGATATTAGATACGAGAATATGTCGAAGCGGACTGTGATTGGAACACGACGCTTGGGAACTTTATACGGACGCTATAGCTATTGTAATGGTTCATCTTAATGAAATATGCTGAGCTCAACATAATGACTGTTTTGCCCAAACTTGCCTTGCATATCATTATGACGTCAATATATAAATAATGTCTATGTTAATGAATTTTTAATGACGTGCTCCCCCCCTGTTAATGACGCTGCTCCCCCCTGTTAATGACGCTGCTCTCCCCTGTTAATGACGCTGCTCTCCCCTGTTAATGACGCTGCTCCCCCCTGTTAATGACGCTGCTCCCCCCTGTTAATGGCGCTGCTCCCCCTGTTAATGACGTTGCTCCCCCTGTTAATGACGTTGCTCCCCCTGTTAATGACGCTGCTCCCCCCTGTTAATGACGCTGCTCCCCCCTGTATGTTAATGTACCATATGCTAATGATGTTTGAATTTTTAATGATTTGCCACCCCCTTGCTCCCCCATTGCTCCCCCCTTGCTCCCCCCTTGCTCCCCCCTTGCTCCCCCCTTGCTCCCCCTTGCTCCCCCCTTGCTCCCCCCTAAAAATAAGGGTTGATCGGTACCTACACTACTACTCTCATGACAATATAGTATTGAATGACTTCATCAATTTTGAACAGTTAGTTTATGACTTTGACGAGACTACCGTCTTTGAAAATATTTTACCCGCGCTTGTGATGCCATAGGCATAGATTTTACATTTACATATCAAACGAACTATAAAATATTTTGAGAGTGCAGGAAAGCGATGAACATTTAAAATAATATTTTTACCGTATCACAAGTTCTTTTTGCCTAAAATGCAGACTTCACTTTCGTTGCCATTAATACCTCATGAAAGTAAACTACCCTGTTTTCATGGGCCAATATAAAAAACAAGACATATATAAAATAGGGCAATTACGCCCAAGCTGAAATTACATTTAAAGTACCGAACTTTCGAAATAGTTCTATTTGGGTTAATCGCTACCACGCATTTTTTTTCTACAATAATTGTGTATTTCCTGATTTGAAGACATTCCGTTGTCTCGATACCATGTCCATGGCGATAAACGATCATATAATTGTTTTATTTTTGTCGAAAGCACAAAGTTTGTATTGATTTTGCAAAGCTGTTTTACACAAATTGTGCAGTTCTAAATAAATTTGTGCAGCTCTAACTAACTAGGTTAGTTGAAGGTTGTAAGGATTTCCGTCCACCTCAGGCTCAGAGTCAATAAACACGATAAAAACAAGAAACTAAGCTCAAGCCTAAGTCAGGACTTAGCTGCGTGCAAGCAACCCCCTTTCTCTACTCTATTAATATAAATACACTCATATAGATATTCCTATAAACTAGAGTTCTCAAGTGAAACAACTTATTCCGTGAGAACTACGCTAGTTCGGATTCATAATCTTAATTGAAGTATATATAGTTGTAGATCTATTCTTCTCATCAAATAATGTTAATTTAATCACTTTGCCGAAGGAGATTCATACTCAAGCTACTTAAAATAGAATTCCAAACTCTTTCAAAAACAGGAGCAAACACTTAACTTCAAGTTCCCGAAAGCGTAGGTTAATTATCTTTATCTTGATATACTTTTTCCGCAATCCAAGCTAAACCAAGAAACTCTCTCATCTCTTACATAGCTAAACTAAGACCTTCTTTCAGACCTTTTTTCATCTTCTTTCCACTCTTGATGGAACGGCAACATTCAAAACAACATCAAACTCAAAACTTGGCAATGTATTGATCTTAACCACTTTAAACTATTAAAATTCTTACGATTTATGGTTTTTCTTTGTTCTGTTTTGTGCTTGTGTATCTTAAATGGTATTTAATTTAGAGTTTGACAACCACTCGCCAACTTTCATGCCTCATCAACTCTCACTCATCAACTTTGAGCTTGTTCAAATTTTGATGAGAGTTGATGAGAGTTCTTGCTCGTTTGACCGGTACGCGTGGTAATATCCAGTCAACTCTCATGCAACTCTTGTTTTCGTTTGACCGGGGCATTAGAGTTGATGAAACTCTCATCAACTCTCATCCTCGTTTGTCCAGGTCCAGGGCTTTAAGTTTGTCCACAGTGAAAGAATACTTTCAACTGTAAAATATATACATATATATAACTTATGTTACATAATATATTTCTTTGTGTATACATATAATTATCTTAATTAGTTTATTTAATTTGTAGATAAGCTATATGACGTCAAAAGCTGGGTAAATATTTTGACAGGACACATGAGCGGGTCGCTTATAACTTCATAGTGAAAATCGGTCAGTGAAATGGAATTGCTCATGACAATATAGTATTGAATGACTTCATCAATTTTGAACAGTTAGTTTATGACTTTGACGAGACTACCGTCTTTGAAAATATTTTACCCGCGCTTGTGATGCCATAGGCATAGATTTTACATTTACATATCAAACGAACTATAAAATATTTCGAGAGTGCAGGAAAGCGATGAACATTTAAAATAATATTTTTACCGTATCACAAGTTCTTTTTGCCTAAAATGCAGACTTCACTTTCGTTGCCATTAATACCTCATGAAAGTAAACTACCCTGTTTTCATGGGCCAATATGAAAAACAAGACATATATAAAATAGGGCAATTACGCCCAAGATGAAATTATATTTAAATTTTCGAACTTTCGAAATAGTTCTATTTGGGTTAATCGCTACCACGCATTTTGTTTTTTTACAATAATTGTGTATTTCCTGATTTGAAGACATTCCGTTGTCTCGATACCATGTTCATGGCGATAAACGATCATATATAATTGTTTTATTTTTGTCGAAAGCACAAAGTTTGTATTGATTTTGTAAAGCTGTTTTACACAAAATGTGCAGTTCTAAATAAATTTGTGCAGCTCTAACTAACTAGGTTAGTTGAAGGTTGTAAGGATTTCCGTCTACCTCAGGCTCAGAGTCAATAAACACGTTAAAAACAGGAAACTAAGCTCAAGCCTAAGTCAGGACTCAGCTGCGTGCAAGCAACCCCCTTTCAGTAGCGAAGCCAGCCCGATGTGAGCGGTCATGCAACGAGCGCCAAAGGCGCGAGACCTACTAGGGGGGTCCGGGGGCATGCTCATCCGGGAAAATTTTGAAATACTGACTCCCAGAATTGCCATATGCAGCAATCTGGGCATCAACTTCTACGAATAGCTTGACCTAATAAAGGAAAAAATGTTGATAATTTTGCATATTTCAGAGAACAATAATGAAGGTTAACACAAAAATAGGAAAACCCATTCAGAATAATATCTAAATTTTGACTGTCTCACTCAGCCGACAATACCGGCTTCGCAACAAAGAAAGCATTTTCACGAGAATTGCCATAAAAGGGCTAGATTATGTCGTATTGTAATAAAAATGGATTCATTTCAAAGATATCACAAAGACCCGTCGAATGGTGGTATTTACGAATTTGTACAGTGTAAACCAAAGGTAGGAAAGCGAAATGAATATTTAATTAGTTTATATTATTGTTAATTTGTAAACAAAACAAAATTCAGAGTGTTTAAAAGCGGCTAAATTGGCCGCATAGCGTTGTAAACAAACACAATTTACTTCTCTAAAGAGATCGTAAAACGCTGAATCGAACGTGTCTCGATACCATGTCCATGGCGATAAACGATCATATAATTGTTTTGTTTTTGTCGAAAGCACGAAGTTTGTATTGATTTTGCAAAGCTGTTTTACACAAAATGTGCAGTTCTAAATAAATTTGTGCAGCTCTAACTAATAGGTTAGTTGAAGTTGAAGGTTGTAAGGATTTCCGTCCACCTCAGGCTCAGAGTCAATAAACACGTTAAAAACAGGAAACTAAGCTCAAGCCTAAGTCAGGACTCAGCTGCATGCAAGCAACCCCCTTTCTCTACTCTATTAATATAAATACACTCATATAGATATTCCTATAAACTAGAGTTCTCAAGTGAAACTGACAACTTATTCCGTGAGAACTACGCTAGTTCAGATTCATAATCTTAATTGAAATATATATAGTTGTAGATCTATTCTTCTCATCAAATAATGTTAATTTAATCACTTTGCCGAAAGAGATTCATACTCAAGCTACTTAAAATGGAATTCCAAACTCTTTCAAAAACAGGAGCAAACACTTAACTTCAAGTTCCCGAAAGCGTAGGATAATTATCTTTATCTTGATATACTTTTTCCGCAATCCAAGCTAAACCAAGAAACTCTCTCATCTCTTACACAAGCTAAACTAAGACCTTCTTTCAGACCTTTTTTCATCTTCTTTCCACTCTTGGTGGAACGGCAACATTCAAAACAATATCAAAACTCAAAACTTGGCAATGTATTGATCTTAACCACTTTAAACTATTAAAATTCTTACGATTTATGGTTTTTCTTTGTTCTGTTTTGTGCGTGTGTATCTTAAATGGTATTTAATTTAGAGTTTGACAACCACTCGCCAACTTTCATGCCTCATCAACTCTCACTCATCAACTTTGAGCTTGTTCAAATTTTGATGAGAGTTGATGAGAGTTCTTGCTCGTTTGACCGGTACGCGTGGTAATATCCAGTCAACTCTCATGCAACTCTTGTTTTCGTTTGACCGGGGCATTAGAGTTGATGAAACTCTCATCAACTCTCATCCTCGTTTGTCCAGGTCCAGGGCTTTAAGTTTGTCCACAGTGAAAGAATACTTTCAACTGTAAAATATATACATATATATAACTTATGTTACATAATATATTTCTTTGTTTATACATATAATTATCTTAATTAGTTTATTTAATTTGTAGATAAGCTATATGACGTCAAAAGCGGGGTAAATATTTTGACAGGACACAGCGGGTCGCTTATAACTTCATAGTGAAAATCGGTCAGTGAAATGGAATATTGCTCATGACAATATAGTATTGAATGACTTCATCAATTTTGAACAGTTAGTTTATGACTTTGACGAGACTACCGTCTTTGAAAATATTTTACCCGCGCTTGTGATGCCATAGGCATAGATTTTACATTTACATATCAAACGAACTATAAAATATTTCGAGAGTGCAGGAAAGCGATGAACATTTAAAATAATATTTTTACCGTATCACAAGTTCTTTTTGCCTAAAATGCAGACTTCACTTTCGTTGCCATTAATACCTCATGAAAGTAAACTACCCTGTTTTCATGGGCCAATATGAAAAACAAGACATATATAAAATAGGGCAATTACGCCCAAGATGAAATTACATTTAAGGTGGCTCCCTACAGTTAGTACAGTTTGAAACACGATCTATATAGATCAGATGTCACCTCGCGTGGAATCTTCGTGACCGGTAAAATTTTGAAACAACTCAAACAAGCCGCGGGAAGTTATTTTCGAGACTTTTCTGCGAAGAAACCACAACCTTTTTTCATTATAATCGTAAGTCTTTGAGATTCAAACAGTGTGTATGTTGTTAACCAGATTCTAAGCTCTCGTTTAGTATGTTTTTACGTATTTACGTTCAGTATTATCTTTATAATGTTCAAAATCTTCGACTTGTTGCCGACTAGAAATTCTAAAATGACATTTTATACTATGTTCAAGACAGTCTAGAACTGTCAGAGTAATATAATTATTTAAAGCAATCGAAAGTTTAAAAACTACTGCATACAACTACAGTACAGACAGTTATGACTTACGAGTTATCTTACGAAAATTTGGAATTGTTTGAATACGTTGAAAAGTTTTCATACCGATTTCAACAATAAAAACAAATTTAAGAGACGTTGGATTAATTCAATGGGTAAATCACCGACAAACCAGACCAGAAAAAGACCACCAACAAACAATCTTGGGTCCAACAAGCCAAGGGTAACGAAAACGAAGAGAATTTTGCTCGCAATTGTACACCATTTCGAAAAAAAACAGCCTGTTTTACAGCCAGTGAGCCAGCGAGTGTCACGCGAAAGACAAGGACATGCGCAGATGCCGATCTTGTCGAAATGAAATTCTGTTTGCCCGCGTAAGTTTTGTGCGTGGCTTAATGGCTTTAGTTTTAATTTCCTTCGGTGAAATTTTTTTAATTTTTGTATAGTGAACTTACAAGTCGCCTTTTTTAATATATCCAAATTTTAGAAAAATTTATAGATAAGTTTTCTCAGAATAGAAATTTGCAAATATCTAAAAAACTTATCCTACAACCTACCTTAATTTTTTGATATAATGTTCCGTTTAGTATTCCAAATTTACTTGCATTTTTAAAAAAAAATTCACCGAAGGAAATTCAAGTAATTTTATTTTTTGTCCCATTTATAGGATATGACTACTATAGTTCATACGCTATTGTTGCCATAGCAACGCGACTGTGGTATATTTAGAACCCATAGGTTGGACACATAACAGTTATATTATTAGTTATTACCCAAAAAGCAACTATATATTTCACAAACATGAAGATATGTGTTGCAATAGGGAGGGCACATTTTCACCCCTTGTTTTAATAATAACTGCAGGGAACCACCTTAAAGTACCGAACTTTCGAAATAGTTCTATTTGGGTTAATCGCTACCACGCATTTTGTTTTTTTACAATAATTGTGTATTTCCTGATTTGAAGACATTCCGTTGTCTCGATACCATGTCCATGGCGATAAACGATCATATAATTGTTTTATTTTTGTCGAAAGCACGAAGTTTGTATTGATTTTGCAAAGCTGTTTTACACAAAATGTGCAGTTCTAAATAAATTTGTGCAGCTCTAACTAATAGGTTAGCTGAAGGTTGTAAGGATTTCCGTCCACCTCAGGCTCAGAGTCAATAAACACGTTAAAAACAGGAAACTAAGCTCAAGCCTAAGTCAGGACTCAGCTGCGTGCAAGCAACCCCCTTTCTCTACTCTATTAATATAAATACACTCATATAGATATTCCTATAAACTAGAGTTCTCAAGTGAAACAACTTATTCCGTGAGAACTACGCTAGTTCAGATTCATAATCTTAATTGAAGTATATATAGTTGTAGATCTATTCTTCTCATCAAATAATGTTAATTTAATCACTTTGCCGAAGGAGATTCATACTCAAGCTACTTAAAATGGAATTCCAAACTCTTTCAAAAACAGGAGCAAACACTTAACTTCAAGTTCCCGAAAGCGTAGGATAATTATCTTTATCTTGATATACTTTTTCCGCAATCCAAGCTAAACCAAGAAACTCTCTCATCTCTTACATAAGCTAAACTAAGACCTTCTTTCAGACCTTTTTTCATCTTCTTTCCACTCTTGATGGAACGGCAACATTCAAAACAATATCAAACTCAAAACTTGGCAATGTATTGATCTTAACCACTTTAAACTATTAAAATTCTTACGATTTATGGTTTTTCTTTGTTCTGTTTTGTGCGTGTGTATCTTAAATGGTATTTAATTTAGAGTTTGACAACCACTCGCCAACTTTCATGCCTCATCAACTCTCACTCATCAACTTTGAGCTTGTTCAAATTTTGATGAGAGTTGATGAGAGTTCTTGCTCGTTTGACCGGTACGCGTGGTAATATCCAGTCAACTCTCATGCAATTCTTGTTCTCGTTTGACCGGGGCATGAGAGTTGATGAAACTCTATGCAAATTCTCGCTTGCTAACTCTCATCAACTCTCATCCTCGTTTGACCTGCAGGGCTTCAAGTTTGTCATCCACAGACTACAGTGAAAGAATTCTTTAAACTGTTATATATATATAACTTATGTTACAATGATATCTATTTCTTTGTTTATATATATAGTTATCTTAATTAGTTTATTTAATTTCAGTGTAGATAGGATGACGTCAAAAGCGGGGTAAATATTTGACAGGACACAGGTCTCTTATAACTTCATCAGTGAAAACCGGTCAGTGCTAGCTCATGACATTATATAGCATTGAATGATTATATCTATTTTAGGCAGTTAGTTTATGACTTTGACGAGACTGCCTGCCGTCTTTGAAAATATTTTACCCGCGCTTGTGATGCCATAGATCTACTTCATTTACATATCAAACGAACTATAAAATATCTCTCGAGAGTGGAAAGAGATGAAGAAAAGATGTAAAATAATGTTTTTACGGTATTACAAGTTCTTTCTGCCTAAAATGCAGACTTCACTTTCGTTGCCATTACCCTTGAAAATGACTACCCTGTTTTCATGGGCAAATATAAAAAGCAGGATGTTGTCTTGTAGAAATTAAAACAATTACGTCCAAGCTGAAATTACTTTTAAAGTACCGAACATTCGAGATATTTCTATTTGGAGATAATCGCTATCACGCATTTTGTGGTTTTAAAACACTTTGAAGAATGTAAAAACAAACGGCTACCATCTCGTTTATTGACGCACTTGTATGATGTAAATATAGTTTGAAATAAAGGCAAATATTTTAAAATTCATATGGACATCAGTCATCACTAATTCCACTATGTATGGCCAAATTATATGATGTCCTGTTGTGGTACACTGGTTAGTTCACGTTCCTTTACCTTTCTTTTAAATAGGTCTATAGCAATATTCAATAGTAAATAACGGTTGGGAACAATAACGGTCTCGGGTCCACAAAACACACTGTGTCCCTCGGCCTCAGTAAATAAGTGTTAAATATAGGTAAAAATAGATTCGAGGCAATTAAATTTCGGGCACCCACTCTACACGAGGAAACCTAAACTAACTTCATATATAATATACTGAATAGCTCTATCAGTTCTAAACTGTTTTCCCTAGAGGTCCAGTAAGGATCACCCCTTATTCATGCAGTGTTACTACTTACAGTTTATCTTTAAATGCTGGTACAAATTATATCATGCACTAGGAAAGAAACCTCTAAAAATACCATGGTTAATTTTAACCAGAATGGGATTAAATTCTAATCTGGTTCCTGGTTGCTTGTCTGAGTTATCCATTTAGTATAGTTTCAATAATTCATTATAAGAAAATTGAGGGTGAAATCAATTTTCAAGCATAAGTAAATGCTACACACGTCAAAATCTCACATCTTGTCAACAAAGATGTGTTCTCAACAGACTTGCAGCAAGCTTATCATTTTATCATGTTCCTACAGGTTGTCACTCACAACTTGTTAACAAGTTGTACTCACAACTTGTTAACAAGTTGTTGAAAATGCAGGACGTTAACAAACAACTTGTAGCAAGTCTGTCGAGTCAACAACCTTGTAGCAAGTTGTCAACAAGCCGTTGACAACTTGTCAACAAGCTGGGAACAAGCATGAGTGCGAACACATCCTGATAACAAGTTGTTGAAACGGCATTGGTACAAGTCTGCTGTAGGTTTGTTACAACTTGTGCTTTTTACGTGTGTACTCGTTTTCTGAACTATCAATCCTTGACGTGTGCTCATTCTTTAATTTTCTACAATGCCTGACTTCTAAAGAAAAAAGAACCGCCGGCATGCTTTTCCCCCACCTTGAAATCTGAGCATTTTACGATTTCCAAAAATACCATTCACTATTTTTTTCTCATAAAGAAAATTGAAAAAGGCTACATGCCTAGGAATTGATAGGTTCCGAAAAGGTAGCATTTAATGATGCTTCGTAACATGCTCCACATGTTTGAATTGTTATTTATAAGGCCCTACATTGTTGGATGCAACGTTGTTTGGTCTGTTTGAACATTATGATTAGTAATGTTGGCTGATATTGGAAGATGTTGAATGAGGTTTGACTTGAAAGTCAAGCTGTGTGAAATTGATTTTTATAAACTCTGTGAAAACAGGAACAAACACTGAAAGCGTGGGGTAATGATCTGGCTTATCTGGATATTGTCTCAGGCTAAATTAAGAAACGTTTTATCTATTTTTTGACCACGTCGCACATCGGCGGTACGCATAAAAGCGCGCGAAAACAGGCAAGCAAACCAGAGAGAATCGAAGCAGCCAACAAGATGAAGTGTTGGACAATTCTTGCCTTGCTGATTACAGTCTGTGCTGTGTTTCTTGGTGTTGGACACACTGAAGAAACTGTCGACGATTTTGAAGAGCAAGCTTTTGAAGATGTCAATAGTGACACTGAAAATGATGGGCAATTGTAAGTTTGTGCTTTTTGGTTTCTCTTCAATGATTTATTTTATGTATTTGCCTCATTTTTATTGCAGATATTTAATTTAAGGTTTAGATTATAATTTCGACTCGTGCAGTTGCATGTAAGAAGAATGCTCTAAGTTTGACTCTATCAAACACCAAAGGTTTTCTCTGTGTGCTCTTGTTATCTTCTGCTTTTTTCAACACCAATAAGATCTAGATATGGCCCTTACTGAACCTCTACGAACAACACTGTATATTCCTCAATTCAGAGAGAACGTCATGGACAGGGTTGATGAGACATCAAACGACGAAGATGAACCAGAAATGTTTAAACGTACACCATGGCGTCATCGTCGTCGCCGCAGTTCTCGTCGTCGCCGCAGTTCTCGTCGTCGCCGCAGTTCTCGTCGTCGCCGTTGTCGTCGCCATTGTCGTCGCCGTTGTCGCCGCAGTTCTCGTCGTCGCCGTCGTCCTCGTCCCAAGCCTACAACTACCAGCCCTACCACTACCAGCCCTACCACTACCACTACCACTACCAGCCCTACAACAGTTAAAGGTAAGTCTAGCACCGCTACTTGATCTTAAGAGGAGTCCGGCAGAGTTAGAATAAAGTTAGTAAACCTGAGGCAGGGTAGCATGGGTGACAGGTGCAGTTAGCGCGTTGAGTTAAAATAATGCGTAAAATCACATGTAAAAACCTCACATCTTGTCAACATGATGTGTTCGAAACACACTTGTAGCAAGCTTGTCAACAAGTTGTAACAAGTTGTTGCATTGCAGGACGATAACAAGTTGTTGAATTGCAGGACGATAACAAGTTGTTGGAACAACTTGCAACAAGTCTGTTGAGTCAACAACCTTGTAGGTTTCTTCAAAGTGCCCTTTTCTCCACCTAAAACAATGGGGAAAGTGCCCTGCAATTTAAAGTATGCCTATGGTATGGTGAAAGCCAGAGTCTCCCTAGTAGTCTTGAAGATGCGGCCTTCATAATTTATCTGTAAGGAAAGATGACACTAGTGAGATAAGCATAAGCAATTAAGCAAAAATGAGAAATTATAGCCAAACAGCTAATATGCAAAGCTTTCCAAAGTCAAAGACAAAGCAGAACAAATTGTCTTTTAAAATGTCTCTTCTTACGCTTTATCCTAAACCTGACTATCTTAAGTTGCGACTAAATGGAAACTACGCTTTAACTGCTTTATGTTTTAATAGCGTTCTATGCCTTGTTTCCATTTAGTTGTGACAGGCGGAACCATATCAAGCTGCATGGCTGATGTAATAGAGTATAGCTATTTAAGAAATGAAAAAGTATCGAATGTAATGTGAAAGTTTGTGGAACTAATGGCCAATCATGCAAAGTCTATGAGACACTTAATTTTATGTTTGTTGTTTTGTTAGTACTGCCGCAGTATAGTCCTCTCGGATGTTTTAAAGATGATGCGACTAACCGAATATTACCGGATCTACTTAAAAATCTTCGAGACGAAATCGACTGGAACAATATAAATGCTACTATCGAAGATTGTGCTGAGGTCGCACAGGAACACAATGTGGAGTATTTTGGTATTGAGTTTTATGGTGAATGTTGGGCAGCTAAGCCAGGATCTGTTCCAGATTATGACAAGTATGGACAAGCAAGCAATTGCTGGAGTGGAGTTGGAGGTGATTTGTCCATTTATGTGTACAAATATTAAGATGATCACAATATACAATACAATACAATAATACAATATTTAATTGAACACTCCCCTTTGGGGCTTTTCAGTGACAATTATAAAGTGGTAATTACAATATAAATACTAATGTTGTAAGATACAATTTATGTAATTGTAAGCTATGGCTATAATCTACTATATGTGGTATTGCATGCGTTATGATAAAAAACTATCAAGTAAAATTCTCTTTAGTTTATATTTGAATTCACTAATTGTCTTACTAGCTTTAAGTTCTGGGCACAAATCATTCCATAGTTTGACCGCACGATAATAAAAAGTCCTCTGGCCTGACGCCCTTTAAAAATTGGAGTGTTCAAATGCGAGGCTTGTCTGGTTAACCTTCCACTTACACTATCTCTACT
The DNA here is from genome assembly GCA_016169945.1 of Trachythela sp. YZ-2020. Classification (NCBI taxonomy): domain Eukaryota; kingdom Metazoa; phylum Cnidaria; class Anthozoa; order Malacalcyonacea; family Clavulariidae; genus Trachythela; species Trachythela sp. YZ-2020. The sequence goes on from JADLSH010000257.1 coordinate 207,549, forward strand.
TACAAATTGCGAACTTAGATAGGCGGGCGCAGTTCCCGCCATACACTTAAAAACCATGACCGGTTTCGCGATAATAGAGTTTAAGTTTTACAGGTATCCATCTTAGATCCTTTAATACAGGAGTTATATGGTCGTATTTCCTGGTTCCACTAACGATACGAGCTGCGAAATTCTGTATGCCTTGAAGTTTTCGTATATTCCGATCAGAAGTATTTGACCGAACGTTTGAGCAGTAATATAACTTGCTAAACACAAGTGAATTAATTACGGTAATAAGTAGCAGCTCGTTCTTAAAAGCATGTTTTACTCGACTTATTTGACCCAAGCTAGACATACAGGATGACACAGTTTTAAAGATATATTCATCAAAATTCAGATTACGGTCAAACATAACTCCCAAGTCTTTCACAGACTGTGCTGGAGTTAGTTCTTTGCCTAATAAAGAAAGATGAAAATCCGGGAGTTTGGACACCATTTGTCTGCTTCCGTACACGATCAATTAAGTTTTATCGGGATTAAATTAAAGCAAATTTTCGAAACACCAATTTCTGATCCTGCGGATCTGATCCATCGTTCATGCATGTCGGCAGTAGCAATTTGGGCATCGTGTACGGGGAAACGCATGTAAAGTTTAGTATCGTCAACATAGCAATCGGTAGAGCAACTTAGGAAGATCATTGATATATATATACTAAAGAGTACTGGCCCCGGCCAAAATACTTCCTTGCGGGACTCCGTTTACGACAGATAACGAGTTGGAGAGAGCTGAATGAATACGCACAACCTAGCCTGCGTGGCAGGCGTTCTATTGTTGGGGAGGGAGTTTTGTTTAGAGCGCGCTCTATTTTTTTGAGAACGCACGCTAGGTGAGAAGTTAGGGGGAGGGGGGAGAAAAGGCGAAGGGAGAGGCGACGACAACGGTTGGACAAATAGCTGTTGAACCATTGTAAAACTGATCGCAACATGCCTACATCTTGAAGTTTATTGAGTAAAATACTGTGATTTATGCTGTCAAAAGTCTTGCTCATATCTAGCAAAACGATAGCTGTTGTTTTCCATTTATCCATGGCATTTAAAATAAAATCAGTTGTTCGAATTAATGATGTCTCGGTTGAGTGCCACTTTTTATTGCCGCTTTGTTTTCTTGTTAGTCGGTCATTTACTACCAAAAGGGCATAATTGATTCAAAGCAGTTCTCTCACAAATCTTTGAGAGTATGGGCAACAGTGATATTGGCGGTTTTCCTGTGGGCATAGATAAAATAATCAAAAGGATTTTGTGCGAATTTATAGTTGCATTCTTGAGCAAGTGATTGTATTTTAACAACAGTCTTCTCACCAACCGAGTTAAAAAACTTATTAGAGTCATTTGCTACCACTTTCTCATCCTCAGTAAAAGTTTTCCTGCTAACTGATTTCCTTGGGATACAACGACGGATAATTTTCCAGAGATGACCAATATTGTCAATATTATTGGGGTTGCTTTCTATCACACTAGCAACGTATTTCCCTATTTCTTAGGCATTTCCCTATCTCTTAGGATCGACCAACGCATGTCCAACTGCTGTTCACATGGAACCTTTCTCCACTTCAGTCTTCAAAGTTCTCATTTGAATATTTGCTACTACCACCAAGATCTGCACCATATTCTTTCTCTGCGAGCCTCAATTCACGTCTTACTTCTCGTTTAAAATTTCTATAACCTGACCACGCCAGCGGATCGTTAGACTTCCTAGCTAATTTTCTCCATGTATCACTAGTTCTCATCAACGCACGAATCTCGCCAGTCACGCAGGGATTTTGACGGCCTCGCAGTTTAACACGCTTAACGGGTGCGTGTGCATCTAGTATCGGATTGAATAAGGAGTGAAATGCATTCAATTAATCTTCAACATCTTCAAAACTATCGATAACTGCCCAAGGGGCCAGGGATATATCGCGGTTAAAGGCTTCACGGTCATATAATGTTTAAACCTACGTGTTGTTTATATATGAACTGGCTTCCTACGAGTCTTTTCCGAGCCAAGTACAGTATACAGTATACCATGTCATGATCGCTTATAGAGACAGGTAGCAAGCTCGATTCTTGGTGTAGTTATCAATGCAGAACGTCTGAACGATTGGTTTTTTATTGCTATTAAAATATTACAAACGTGCGGTGCCAGTGTGGGTAGAGTATAGCGAATACGGCGGTTGACTGTGGTGTAAAACTACCTCGGAAACATACAATGAGAACTTCGACGTTTCGAGCGAAGGCCCTTCGTCTGGTCGGTCTGGAAGTTAGATACATAAGGCAATCGGATCTAGAATCAGGCCTCCAGGCCAAAAAAGTGTTTACTCTATGACGTAATTATCGAAAGGGTCAAGTAATGATTTATCAAGAGGCATAGAAATATATAGTATATAGTTAACTCATCTATGCCCAACACTTCCCCTCTGCATGAAGTGTGTCAAACTTTCTATTAAAATATACTTACTGTGCAAATCATGAAAATGAGATTTTTTGAAATGGCCTTCTCTTTCAAACAGGATTCTCTTTTAAATCTTAATTAATTCTTACGTCATCATCACGAGTACAAAATATTATATTTACTATAACCTGTACCAAGGTGGGGTTCTTTTGGGTGAAATGCCGCTTAGAGTGTTAAACCCATTTTAATATTATTATTATACGACTAGACAGTACAGATGAAAGATTCTCACCATAGAATTTGTATATATATGACCCAGAAGTTTCCAATCGTTTCTGCAGAAACTAAGGGCTGAGCCAGTCTGGCTTTCCGAGTTGCCCCTATTCACCGGGTCAACTCACCTCATGCAATCAGCCCCTCAATACAATCACACGCCCAAGCCAACTCAGTACATCAGTACATCACTACATGTATACCCAGGCTTATTGAGGCCAAGCCTGTTGGAGTGTTGGCTATCTCTATAAGCCTGATATTTACAGTACTAAAACAGAACTATTCAAGAGGCCTATACTCTGCTAAATTATATAATAACATTTCATAATACTTTACCATGAAAACATTTTCAAAATATGTATATTTTTTCTGACAGAGACACATGGGTGTGGGCCCTAGCATCCATATTTTAAAATAATATTTTATCTAAGTCTTTATACTCAATCCTATTATAAATTGAAATCTCAAATTATTATTTAATTTTAATTACCTGCTTTTTGAGGTTATTTTTGGAGAAATCTAAATCCGTGTCGTTATGTCGTTTGTATTTTAATATATCAGTGATTCAAACATAAATATTACCATGAATTACCAGCATGCTTTGTGGCCTTTGCTAGGACGCAAATATGGAAGAAATTTTTTGACACGAAATTTATAGTTTTTATACGATCTACGACATTGTTTTGATCTCGCACTTTATTGAGTTAAAATAAAATGAGTTCGTGAATCATGTTGTGTTATTGTATAAAATATGGCCTTCGACTAGCAAATATTCAATGTTTTTTCCAACTGATGAACGCAACTCCATACTTACTCTTCGTAAGAATGTCAATGTGCAGTTTAACATACGAACTAACAGCCGCGACAACACCAGAAAGTATAAAAAAACAAACAACTCGAAGCGGAATATAACCAAACGATTCAGTCGCCAGCGATGAAATGAATAATTTCAATCTTGCCGCACAAAATTTGATCTCATGTTATGCCTAATATGGTATTCCATGCCATATAGAGAGTTACCGGAGTTTTTGGAGCGCGTGGGGCCTCGGAACCCGGTATTGTGCGTCACGTCTCGTATAGCACATCTACTGAGAATATTTTTGTGTTTCTGACAAAAATATGGCCTAATGGCTTGCTTTCGTTGCAGCATTTGTCTCGAATTTGTGTCAGAATCTATTCAAACATTAGTAAAGTATATTGGCAGGATTCATCAAAATGAACCGAATTTCCATATCGTTTGTGGTATCAAGAGGGTTGCGCGAAAACATTCAAACGTTCATCTCCTGTACGATGATATTTGGTCTGTGAATTTTATCTGATGCTACAAGTACAGTAATAAGCGTTTGTTTAAGAATACATAATGATAAGAATATCGCTATTTTTAAGGTACATTAGTTGGCAAGTCCTCACCGTTGCCGTATTCAAAAGCACAATCTCTTGGGCTAAAGTTCGATGGTTTGCCGTCCGAACTTATGAACGAATTGGATTGTTATCCAAAACAGCCAAACCATTACGGAGCACAACAAAAACGAAGGTTGTGGGAGAGAAGAAACTCGTTCTCTTTCTCTTTGGAGTCGCGCTGTTTGGAAACAAATAGCAATACCAGTAACACGGCATCTGCACCTTCAACATCATCAAATAATTTGTCTACTGCTGACCCACTTTTGCCTCAATCGACATTACCAGTACAATCTTCACATAAAACTATACAGAAATCTGTCATCAAGCCACACTTTCCACCAATATTGTAGGTGTCATCTATTTTACACTTGGTAACATACCACCAAGGCACAGAGCAAAGCTCGATTCTATTCAGCTGCTCTGTATTGCAACATGCCCAGTAATTAAGGAATATGGAATTGATGCATTATTGGAGCCATTTATGAATGATCCAAGTAAGTTATTTTATGTGAGTCTTGTTTCCTAATGGGGTAAATTGAAACTAGCATTTTCACCCATTAAGCGGAAATGTTCCCCAGTGCGCCTAACGCCAGATGAATGTGCTTGTCAATTAATGAGAAACCCTTGCTGCGTAATGGGTTAGGGACCATGCTGCCTCAAATTGAAGTTGTGTTCAATGTTTTAAGGCCCTGTCACACTATTGCGTATCGTACTAGCGTATGCCTGCGTATGAAAAATATCACTCATACGCCGGTATACGCTGACATACGCTAGGGGTACGTTGGGCATAGGTTGTATACGTTTAAAGCACGGTCGCATACGGTGGCATACGCTGGCATACGGCGAGGCAGAAAAGTTTTTTTAAGCATGCTCAAAAATTTTGTGCGTATTCGGACGTATGGTTTATACGGTAAGCATACTCTAGGCATACGCTGAATACGGTAGAGGGACGCTAGATGTACGGTACTAATAGGTCGAGTACGCTAGTCATACGCGGGCATGAAGGCGTACCGTACAGCTAGTGTGTTGATAGCGCATGAGTAACGTACGTCTAACGTATGTGTGACGTATGTGCAACTTCCATAGATATCTTGGCGTATGGCAGACGATTGAGTAACGTATTTGCCGTACAATTTGCGTATGAGTGACGTCTGGCCATCGTATCCCCAGCGTATTGCCCGCGTGTTGAGAAAGTGTATATATAGGCTCCCATTTTTAGCTGTTCTTCATATCTTCTTGGATCTCCGGGTATGAACGATGGAGTTAGCTGTTCTCCAACATCAGTATGATCTCATAGATTTGGCAATTCATCACATCCAACATAACAGAAGAAAGAAGAGAAGAAGAAAAAGACGTGGAATCTGGATGAGATCATGGATCGGCAGGCGAAGGCAGTTTGGCATGTATGACCAGCTTCTGGTGGAGCTCCGAAACGAGGACCAACAATGCTTCAAGAACTTCATGCGGATGGCCCCCGAGATGTTCGATGAGCTGCTGGCCAGAGTCAGTCCCAGGATCACCAAACAACATACCTGGTATAGGCAGCCCCTGGAGCCCGGCCTGAAGCTCGCACTGACTTTGCGTCATCTTGCCCACAACACCCAGTCACTCATCAACACCCAGTCACTCATCGTCAGAGAGGTCTGCCAAGCCATCATCGACGAATACATGTCCGATGTCATGACCTGTCCAACCACCCCAGAGAGATGGCGTGCCATATCTGACAAGTTCCTCAAGAGATGGAACTTCCCCCATACATGTGGTGCACTAGATGGGAAGCACATTGCCTGCAAGTGTCCTCCAAAAAGTGGATCCCAATACTTCAACTACAAGGGATTCTACTCTGTTGTACTCATGGGCCTTGTAGATGCAGATTACAAGTTCATCTGGGCAGACATGTAGGGAGGTGTCTGATAATGCTCGGAGAAGGATGGTGCTGAGGAGGTGAATGAGCAGAAGGGAGGTGCTGAAATGGGGCGCTGGGGGTGGGGTGGTTGAGAGTGGCTGGCCTGCTGGGTTTGTTTGATGTGTGGAGCTTCCATGGCACTTGGAATATCATAATCGCTATCCTCATCCATCAGTTCTGACAGTAACCTGTTGATGGAGGACCTTGCCTTCTTGTACTTGGGCTTGGACATGGTCAGCAGGCTGTCTTTAACGTAGTTAGCAAAGGCAGTTCGGGCTGTGATGGGATGTTGCTGGGCTTTGGAGAGCTCCTTGAGGATGGTGCCAGACTCAGAAAGTCTCTGCTGTAGGGAATCAAGGACGTCGCTGTCTGGGTCCCGAGGTCGCTTGCGTGAGGATGAAGGGGTAGATGAGGGTATAGGAGTGATTTCATCCAGGTCAATCTGCATGTCAGCGCAGGCGCTCTCGGCTGCATCAAGGTCTCCTCTGTACCGTTGGATGGTTGCTGTCACCTGCAAAGACAAAAAATAACATCACAAGTACATGATTGCAAAAATGATTTATATATATATACATCATGAAATTAATGAGTTCCATAAAAGATCGAATAGTTGTCAACTTACACTCTGCATGGGCTCTGGACGGTGGCGAGTGACCGTCTTCAGAAAAGCAAACTTTGAGAGGATCCACTGCTCTCTCTCAGTCAGGTTTGGTGTACTATCACCGCTCTTTTTCTTATCAAGGCGTGTGTGGGTGTCACGCAATGACCTGAACCAGCCCTTGAGGGTGTCAGCTGTCTTGTCCATTTGCTGGGCTTGCTCTTCCCAGATCTTGTCCTTCTTGTCCTTCCGCCTGTAATCTGTCATCTTGACATTCCAAAGCACAGGGTTGTCCATGATGAACTCCAGCATCAACTCTTCCTCTGCGATGATGAGGTTGCAGGGGTTTTTCTTGGCCCTTTCCTTCTTCTTCTTCCCCTTGTTATCGGCCAGGCGGGAGGCGGTGGAGAAATCAATAGATGCATAAGATGACACCGATGATTCACGGGAGTCTTCGCGAGGTAGAGCTGGGGACCTTGATTGCTCAGGAACATGTAGTTCATCATTAGGAGGTGTCTCAGGAGCATCAGCAGGTGTGTCAAGTACATCATCTGGTGGTTGAAGTATATCTGCAGGTATATGAACAGGTGGATCATCAGCTTTGGATGAGGATGATGCTGGAATCTTCTTCCCTTTTCCTCGGCCATGAGTAGACGATGTCCTCTTCCTGTTTGGCATGTTGATAGTTGGACGTTTTCTGCAATAATGCTGCAATGTTGAACGACCGCCGCTTTTATAGGCTTGAAGTTTGTAACATGATAGTGGTACGCTAGACATGCGCATTTCAAACGCTGCTCGTAAGCTATTCATATGCTGGGCATACGCCAGCGATGCGCTACTCATACGATACTCATAGGTTCAATGAGGTAAGTATATGCAGAAATCTGTATTTTTAAGGGCTTTTTTGTGCGTATGACAATACATGAAATAATTTTCATACGCAACTCATACGTTTCTATCATACGCAATAGTGTGACAGGGCCATAAAAGTTCTTTATCAATCATTTTATAGGATGGTAGTCATGAATTTGTTGTGAAAGATGAACCAATGTCATTTTCTGGTACAATTACATATATGTGTCTGACAACCTTGGCTCACAAGCTGTTGGACGGTTTAAGGAAGGTTCAGGTGCAAACCTTAAATGTAGGCATTGCATGGAAGACACAGATGGAATAAAGTGTAAGGTATGTAAATAAAGTGTAAGGTATTTTAAATTGATGTTGAGAAACATCATAAAGGAACTATAATAGGAATATCATAAACTGTGTTGTCAGGTATTTATAATTAGACTAAAATTTTGTTCAAAGAGACTGGTAGCTTTAGTTGGTCCCACTGTAGCTATGTTGATACTTGATATTGTAAGCAAGGCTCATTCCAAATATTTTTTCCTGCCTTATCTTCATTGTTACACTTGCATGGTCAATTTATTTTGTTAACCCATTAAGCAGCAATGCGCCCTGCTTTATCCTTTTACTCGTCAAGGAAAGAGCCTTGCAGCATTAAGGGGGTCTTATACAAAATTTTAAAAGCAAATCCTATTTTGAAATTAGCCATATTATGCATCATTAATGATCTCTTTTTCGTTTTCTGGTGTTATTTTTTCTATTTGTTTGGCGGAAAATGGGTAAATAGGGGAAAATAGCAGCTTGTTTGAAATTTTGTCCCGTAGCAACCACCATAGCAACGACGTGTTATTGGAAAATCGCTATGACTACCCACCTAACCACCCCCCACCCTCCAAATGACTACCCACCTACCCACCCCTAGCTATATAGTGATTTTAAACGATTTTATTTCAAATTACACCAAGTACAAGTAGGTTATATTTGGGCGGGAGAGGCGTTATAATGGCGTGAAAGCAAATTGTGTTCACGCTCTATATTGTGTATAATTACGGTTCCACTTCAAGGCTTTGACTGATTGAGGACATCATGTAAAGTCCGACGAAAGTCGATCTGCCATAACCTTTCAAAGAACCGAAGGGTTAAACATTGGTGTCTTTTTAAAGACGGCAACGGCGGAGGTCACAGCTGGGAACCTAACTTAGATGTTGAAATAGTACGTGTTAAACATTTTTCAAAAAATCTAGCATGGCATTTTCATGATATATATGCCTACCTCTCCCGTTTAGGATATGTTTGGGTATGTGATTTCGCCCCGAATTAGTCAACGTATATTTGGTTAGCATATGAAAATATAGGGGAGCTCCATGTCCAATTTTTCCTTTGTGAATATCAAGGAAACGAAGGACAAACGTATTAAAATGGGTCATTCTAGCTGCTGTTTGCCTTTCTTTGGTTAGTAATGTGTACTCAATATTATTGCAAAACGCTATTCGAAACTATAAACTTGATTTTATCAAAACAGCTCGAAACGTAGGAGTAAGAAAGAATAAGCAAAAGCAAGGAGAACATATGCAGCTGGATCATTTTAAACTTTCCAGATGCCTATTCAAGTCTTCAAATTAGGATAGTTTGTCGAAAACATACCTAAGAATATTTTAAACTTAATTTTCCCAAATTGTCAATTCACGAGACGTTAAAAACTCTCCTGGGTTTACTATTTATGCAATCATGGTAAAATTTTCAGCATTTACTCATTATTATTAAACCTGTGACGTGAACCTAAAAGATACTATGTGTGAGTTATACCCGCCACAGGCCAACCCTATTAATGAACTGAACATGCCCATATTTTCATTCAACTATAAACACAAGTAAAATTTATACACTATATGCCTTTAGCTGAGTATTTTTTTAGGTTCACGACATAGATAGGTCTATTTTGTATCCATTAAAGCTGTTTGGGAGATCATTCGTAGTTTACTTTGGCTCCTATCATTTGTGGCACAAACACCATATTTTACTCCATAGGGGGTCATATCTTGGTTACTGTGGCAACAACAAATGTATAAGCGAGTGATTTTGTGTCAGCTACCCATATTCTATAATGTTAGAGTAAAAAATGAGGGAAAAGTATTAAATTAGAGAAAAAAGTTTTCAATGTATAAGACCACCTTAAGCTTAGTTAATGCATTATAATTAAGTTCATTAAATTAGGCATCTTCAATTATATTATCTGTGCTCAAGTCAATCTCAAACCCAGAGCTAACCTGCTCTTATTCGGGCGGACACAGGTTAGCTCTGGAGAAATAGTTTTTTTTCCTGTTCTGTTATTGGTTAATTTCTATTGTTATAAACCGAAATCATAATAACTGGAACCCCTCGACCGTCGACCAGGGACGGATGATCTGACATGTTTTCATAAATGATATTTTTAGTATGCTCATATAATTACTGTAAGTACTGTACATACTGGTAGTTTAATAAATTCTGTATGGTTGTTTGCAGATTTGGTCCTATGGTTCGCACATGGTGCATGCGCTATGAGTAGCCTATCTTGGCACAGAGTACAGGATTGGAGCCATTATACAAGTTGGGTACAAGAATGATGTACCTCATATTTTGTTTCAAAAACAATAGAAACCAAAAGGTTTTCACATCATTTTCATGCTTTTGAGGTTTGTTTTCCAATAAGGCCAGGAACATTAGTATTGTTGCAGAGTGAGTTTAGTATATACTTGCCAACTCACTGTACTAAAACATCTAACACATCGAGTGGTACTTATATAATTACCAAATATAATTGTCCAAAAAGTTACATGTAAGGAAAGTAATGTGTCATATGTACTGTATTTTATGTACACTATACCTGGAATTTTTATGCAATGTAATAACCAATTTCTTAGGAGCCAAGTTACTCGGTTAGCAAGTTACTTGGCAACCCTGAGATCCAGCTATGACAGTGTATAAACTGGATATGTTAACCCGGCTTACTGACAAGGCACAACCGGGTAACTTGGTTTGCTTAGATAACTTAGCAGCCTAGGTGTTATGCATGTCATATAATTTTGTAATTACTGTGCATCTAGATTACATTCAGCAATATCCTACAAGACATAATAAAGATCTGACCATACCTAAATTTAAAACAAGTACTGGCCAAATGTCTTTTTATTATCGAGCGGTAAAAAGTGGAACAGTCTGGACGAACATTTAAAGTCTATTAATAATATTAAACAATTTAAGGTAACGCTTAAAAAACATTTGCTTGAACATTAAGAGTCTTTCGTGGATGTTAAAATCTTATCTCTCATTATTATCAGTCACTAAAAACATATTGTAAAGTTTAACTGCTACAAAGATTTTATCACTAAAACTTGTAAATACATCCTGAAAAGCCCTACTGGGAGTATGTATATTCATAATAATAATAATAATAATCTACCATTGAAAAATAAATTAATATTATATATAGTACAATCTGCAGACATGCATGTTTCGGCGTCCAACGCCTCGTCAGTGCAGCTTGGTATACGACTATACACGAGATGTCAACCGTATTTATACACATGAGCTTACTCTCACCAAGCGCATGTGGTACAACACGGTGACATCAATGCATCTAGACATGCGCAAAGTGTCATGGAGCCAGAGTGCTCAAACGACCACAAGTGAAGTGAGCTTTGCATTATCGCTAGTAGATACCCATTAGCTTTGCTAGAGTGCTCAACAACACTAAAGTGAAGGAGCGTAAATAGTACAATCTGCAGACATGCATGTTTCGGCGTCCAACGCCTCGTCAGTGCAGCTTGGTATACGTCTATACACGAGATGTCACATGTCAACCGTATTTATACACATGAGCTTACTCTCACCAAGCGTATGTGGTACAACACGGTGACATCAATGCATCTAGACATGCGCAAAGTGTCATGGAGCCAGGTGCTCAAACGACCACAAGTGACGTGAGCTTTGCATTATCGCTAGTAGACACCCATTAGCTTTGCCAGAGTGCTCAACAACACTAAAGTGAAGGAGCGTAAATATTATATATATGTATATATACATATAGCAGATATGGCCCACCAATACCAAATTAATGGTTGCAACCAACCATTTCATATTAGTTGCAATAACCAATTATTTATGGTTATAACCAATTTGTAATTGGTTATTTCTAAATGTCACCAGTTATACCTCATGGATACCAAATAGTAATTGGTCAATTTAACCAAATTTTATTGGTTGTTACGAAATAAATTTGGTTGTTTTGAACAATATGATATTTCATTTCCTTTTTACCAATTATTAATTGGTTAATATAATCATTATAATTTGGTTTTAACCAATTTAATTGGTTGAATCAACCATTTCTAATGGTTGTAACTTTTTTTTTGGTCATTTTAACCATTCAGTTTTTAAAGTGTAGATCACGCAACAATCAGCGCTTTTCCCCGCCCGTGTTTTACACCGCCCTGCACCGCCCTATATATAAGCGCCCTGGTCGAAAATTTCGGCTTGCGTCCTTCGGTTTGTCTGTCTCTCTTCTCCGCAGAACCACCTTAACTATTTACAAGTAGGTTACATCAAGTTTCCTGTAAGAGGGAAGCGAGCGCAAGGGGAATGACGGGAAGATTGAAATGAACGCCAGAAGCATAGAATAAGGATATATAGAACATGTGCGCATGCGCGAGGTCCGCCATCTTCCTAGCCGGTCGATCGCACCCAGTCGTAAAGAAAACAATATGGCAGAGACCGATGTGGAGACAAGAAAACTGTTATTACTTAAATGCAAGTTGTCTGTTTTGCATTTCAACATTAAATATATCAATTACAAGGTACGTAGAAACATTCCTGGTGGTTAACTGTCATCATGGAACAGCAACTCATAGTTGGCATTAAATATGTATTATTCTATAATTCTATAATATATTATTTACTTATTTATTTTTTCTTCTTGTTTTCTGCCATTTTGTTTTCCTTTTAGGCCAGCAGACTTGCGCTTCCGATGCGGCAAACGAGGCCACTGGAGCTCAAACTGTACAAAATTTGCCTTCATACGATCAAGTCAGAACGAACCAGCATATTTTCCACGTTCCTCTGCTCCAAGCAACGCAGGAGAGCGAGTTAACGGCACCCGATAACTTCTTGCAAGACACTTATGAGGTAAGGACATAGTGCAGGTACACTTTTCCAATAATGCATTGGGAATTTAAGCAGTCAAGTATAGCAATTCCTCGGATTCTTCTTTGAACGTAAGAACATATTCAGTTTTGGAAGGATATTGGCGCTTCAGAGTTTATCGTTTACACTATTCAGGAGGGGTATAAGATTCCTTTCCGGGAGACACCGAAGCCAGCCGTTTTTGCGAATAACTCATCCTCCTTAAATAATTGGCAGTTTCTGTTTGATTCTATAACCCAATACACTGACAGAATTGTTCAGGTAGAAAAGCATGACTAAATAGTATGTAGCCCGCTTTCTGTAGCTTCACAACCGAGTGGTAAAAAGCGACTGATTCTGGATTTGAGATATGTGAACAATCATGTTTATAAGCAAGTTACAAAATTTGAAGATTGGCGAACGGCCTTACAATTTTTTGATAAGGGCTCCTTTTTCACGAAATTTGATTTGAAATCTGGTTATCATCATTTGGATATTTTCTCAGAGCATCAGCCCTACCTGGGTTTCAGTTGGGTGATGGATGGCAAGAAATCCAGTTATTTAATGTTTTCGGTATTGCCATTTGGATTGACTTCAGCTCCATATATATTCACCAAATTGTTGCGGCCCATAGTAAAATATCGGCGATCCCAAGGGATTAGCAATGTAGTATATTTGGATGATGGCTTTGAGGCCACGATAGCCCTTCAGAATTTAATTACTCATCCGAGGACATCTGCTCGAAAGTTGGCATCTGCCGTTGGGATGATCATTTCCATGGGGTCTGTTATAGGCAATTTAACTCGTATTATGAGTCGTCATTAACAGATGTCAATCGCTTTCTCTTCTTCATGGGATTCTCTATTTGACTTGGATCGCTATTGCATTCTAGAATCACAGTTTTTGCAAACCAATATTAAATAAGTTTGTAAATTGGCGTTCCTTTACCCCTAGACCATTTTGCAACAGAGCATTCTTTCCCGACGCTAGTGAGACAGCTTGCGCTGTAAATTCAGGGGATGGGAACATGGTAGCACATCGTATGTTTAATGCATTGGAAAGGGCAGAAAGTTCTACTTTCAGGGAATCAGTTGCGATATAATTTGCCTTAGAATCTTTTGAACCCATTTTACAGCAGTCCAGGGTTAAACACATTCCATTCTTATTTATCATGTCGTACACAAAGATTTTGTGTAAATGCATGGACATCTATCTAGTAGTCGACCAATTAATTATGGGATCCCTCAAGGTTCTATAATATGTCCCCTTTTATTCTTGGTCTATATCAATGACTTGCCAAACTGTTTGAACAACGGCTTATCGAGCATGTACGCGAATGATACAAATATTAGCTTCCAAAGCTCTAATCTTATTGATCTCGAAGATGGAGATCAGCTCAGATATGAACACTGAGCTGAGTAGCTTAAACACTTGGCTCATAGCAAATAGATTGAGCTTAAATATAGCTAAGACAGAATTCATGGTCATTGGCTCTCGGCAGAGGCCTATGAGGCATAATGTGAGTAATCTCAACATATGCGTAGATAATATTCAAATCAAAAGAGTTCAGCACACGAAATCCTTAGGCTTAACCATTGATGAAAACTTAACCTAGAAGAACCATGTTAATGTTATTTGTAAAAAAATATCATCAGGAATTGGAGCTTATATGTAGGGAAACTGCGGAGAAAGCCTACAGAGGCTTAATTTACTGCTGTCCAGTTTGGGACGGTATCGGCAGCCAGTTGAGCAGTAAACTACGTACAAAAACTACAAAATCGTGCCGCTCGTATGATTGCAGATGCACATACAAAACCCCCTCGAGCTCTCTATTAGAGGAGCTAATGTAAAATTTTTAGTGATGGTTCTACCGTGCCTAAATAAAAGTTTCAATACAATACAAAATGATAGTCAGGTAGCAGTACAAATTGTACAAGTAGGAAGTATGAAATTCAACTTGCATCACCTGTATTTCGTGATTTTCTCCATTTGTTTTAAAACTCGTATTGAGATACACGATCGTATACAGTGTATTCCTCGGTCCTTGATTAAACAAGCTGACTATTTGAGTAAGATTGTTGATTATGATGACTGGGAGATTACACCCAGTTATTTCAATTATTGGAAAGGAAATTTGGTCCACATACGGCAGATTCTTTTGCTGACTAGAAAAATTGCAAAGTAAAAAAATTTATTCTAGGTTCTGAAACCCTGGCTCCGCGTGAATGGACGCATTTTTCCAAAATTGGGAGGGGGGAAACGCCCTTTTGGTCCCTCCTATCGCACTTGCTGGCAGGGTTTTGTCTTTCATGCACAGTTGCAAAGCGAAGGAAACTTTTGTAGTGCCCTACTGGCCCTCTGCTCCCTTCTGGCCTCTTCTTATTTCCCGGTTTTCTGGCTATATAAGAGATTCTACAGTATTTGTTGGTAATACAGCTCTAAAGTTAGGCAATAATCGCAAGTCGCTTCTGGGTTCAAACTCTTGGACCCCTATCTTATAGCTTTTCAGTTAGAATTCTCGTAGTCTCTTAAGTGTCTACTTTGCATGAAACATATGTGATAATATTTGTGTTACTGTACGAACCTGTTAGTATAAAAGTAAATAAATTAATGATCGGAAATAATTGCTTGCACGTCTGATCTCAATGTTGTTTCGTTTGCTTGTTGTATACTCCTAGCCGCGTGGCTTGGGAAGAGGCGGATGCCTACCATTATTTATCAGTTAATGAGATGCTCTCATCCGGGTGGCTCAGGAGCGGGCGGATGCCTAGTACAGTTACAGGTATGGTACGCATTTTAAGCGTTTATATTTTAACAGTTGGCGATAGGTGTTCTAATTATCAACTCTTTATTCCAGGATCTATTTGTTGCTCCTTCTTGGGGAGAGACGAGTATGATTAACAGGAAACAAATGATTCGCCAAGTGTTATTTTCGCGGGCTAGTTCTACGGTTAAGTGTTATTTATCGCAGTACAGAAAATGCACCCACTTTATACAGGAATCTAAACTCCCTGACAAATTTAATTACTCTACCCTGGTTATTTCCCGTTACCTTTCACACTGTCAATTCTGACCATTTAAAAATATTAGTCCCTTTAAAAATACAGACCAATATCGTAATAGAAATAAAGTATACATTGCACAAACTAATGGACACATGTGTCTTCATGCTTTGCTTCTTCGTTATGTTTCTTTAGCTAATATCCACACACAGTCCGATGAATATATATTCAGGTCTATCCAAACTTCTCGTCGTGGCACCGCCATTACTGCTCTTTGTTCGAAATGCCTTAGCTACACACTCCTTGGAAAGCAGACTAACTTTAACTAAGCAAATTTAAGATAGCACCAATACTTATAAGTGGTAAAAAAAAGAAATAAAGGAAACGAATATAGACATGTGTATGTAGTGATTATTGGAAACTTTGTTACAAAATATATTTGTTTGCCAGGGCAAATGCTTGCACGCCGCCTGCCATTACTATTGTGTATATGTGCTTAGTGGGAAGGAGAAGGAAAATGATTTTCCTTCGGATGAACGAAGTGAAGTAAAAGGAAATAATTGTTACTTTTCGACACATCATACAAAACATAAAATGAGCTGCTGAGCCTGTTCTTCATACGGTCAGTTGGAACGCGGTACTTCATCTACGCAGATCTACGCAAATTCATCTAGACATATTATTACCGTCGATCGCATCCAACGATGAACAGTGTCAGATAAAAACATTGTCTATTTTCACGTGAAATGTCAATAGACAAAAGTTTTATCTGCAAGACTGCAACTGTTCATTTATATAAATTGCAAACGATGGCACACAGAAATGGGCACATGATTGATGATTTCATATTGAATAAAAAGAGTGTAATTATTTCATCAATTGCACTGCAGTGAAACAGTCTGATTAGCTTAACAAAGTTCATCTTTAATAATTCTTTACATCTTTTTCTATATTTAATTTTTACTCGCTGTGATGCTAACTCGAGGTACATTCCAAGTAACAGTGCCATCATTTTCTTTGATGACAATTTTTTTAGCTAACGCCGGATCTAACTCCTCAAATTCTCGATGAGATGAAGCTTTGTACCAGCATTGAAATATTTCAAATGATATAAATCGGAATGGGATGGATTCTCTCGCGATCACGACATTGTTGAACAAACCAACAACTTATGGTACCATCTTGAGTCAATGGATGAAAGCCTGCTACTATGATATCGTTTTTCTTTTGCACTTCCAAGATTTTCTCCAAACACTTAATAGCCAATTTCCCTCCAGGTTTCAGACATTCATATGCCTTCTGTATATAAATATTTTTCTCTTTATTTGGTACCCAGTGAAATACAGACTGACGTTCTTATTTGGACATCATAATACTGCTCATTATCGTGTGGAAATCCAGTCACACTATTACCAACATGGAACTGAAGATTACTTTATATTTTATTTCAGCAATTTTGATTCTCGCATCATCGGGATCGACCCGACCGCCTGACCACTCGAGCCAACGATATCAGCGATTTATTTAGTGAGATTGCCAATACCACAGCCCATATCCTAGCGACAGGTTTAATTAACTGATCAATTTACAACCTACTTCATATTGTGCCTACTTAGTTCATCATAAGCCTGAGCATCTGCCTCCATCTTTACTATTGCACAATCTTTGATTTGTACAGCACAGGCGTAAAACTACATAATACTACATATTATTTGCATCATTATAAGACATTCAGGTCACAGATGTGTGTCAGTGCATACATTTTACAAGAGTCAAGATGGAGGCAGACGCCCAAACATATGAAGAACTAAACCAACCACAATATGAAGCATATGGTTGTAAATTTATCAGTGAAGTAAACATCTCGCTTGGAGCCAAAGTGCTTGATATGGGCTATGGTACTGGCAATCTCACTAAATATATCGCTGATATCGTTGGCTCTGATGGTCAGGCGGTCGGGATCGATTCCGATGATGCGAGAATCAAAATTGTCACTGGTTTCCACAGGAAGGTGAGCCGTATTATGACGTCCATATAACCATGAATGCATTCCACTGGTTTCCAAACGATTAGAAAAGATTTACATACAAAAGCATACCAATCTTTAACACCTGGAGGGAAACTGGCCATTTTGTGTGAGATAAAGAAAAGAGCGGTCGAGGAGATCAATTTGAACTTGTTGACATCTATCCTTTGACTCAACATGAATTTCGAAAGCTATCGCAAGAAGTAGGCTTATTCAACAATGTTGTGGTCAAACAAGTCGTTTACCCAGTACATTTTAAGTCGTATAAAATATATAAGCGTTCGGTGAAAGCATCGTCACATCATGATTTAGGCAAGTTAGATCCAGCCTTTGTAAAACAGGTTATGGCTGACCAGATTACTTTTCACGATGATGGCAGTGTTACATCCAAATCACCAAGCATTTGCATCACCGCAAGTAAAGAATAAACGGTTTTAAATATAGACGATAGTTGTAGACCAATATTGTATGTGGTGAATGTAAACTATAGCAAATAAATGTGAAGTTTACTAGTTATTAGTATGAAATAAAGCATGGAATCTGTCAGAGTTGGTTCCTGAACTCTCATGCCCCGGTCAATCGAGAAGGGTATACACCGTAGGCTAGAACAAGAGTTGCATGAAAGGGCTATCACCTAAACATTCTTTGACTCTCTTCAAAATTTGAACCAGCTCAAGCTTCAAAGTTGACGAGAGTACACGAGAGCTGGCGATCAAATACGAGCGAGATTTGTAATCTCATCTTTGTTTGATGACATGCATTATGTAAATTGATGTAAATTGTCATGAGTTATTAGATGTAATATGTCATTAAAATGCAAATGATAAATTCTATACTAACCTACATAACACGTGAAATGCTTTAAGTATTCTTTGTTTGCACATGACGTCACTTCGTTTCATTGGGTTTCTAGTGGAGAAGAATGCTTCCAGTTTGACTCTACCAAATATCGCAGATTTTCTCCGAGTACTCTGGCTTTCCTCCTGTAGTCACACTGGATCAGTAAGGGATCGCCCCAGTAGGTAACACCCCCCTCCCATCTGGGATCGGAAGTAATTAGTATTCAGGATATGTTTAGAGTGATGACGTCATAGGGTGTTCGTATTTTCCCGCCATATGACGTCAGCAACGTACATCCATCGTAATTTTCCCACCATATGACGTCATTTGCGTACGTAAAGGATTAGAAGTAATTAGTATTCGTGTGAGGTCATTTGCGTGCGTACGCGTGCGTGCAGAGCGTAATAATCAGAGCGTTTTGTGTTTTTATTTTATTTAAATTACACACAACAATTTAAATGTTTCTTCTAATAAGAAAGTCGTTTTATAGTTTTGACTTTATTGTTCGTTAGCCATGGTTTCTTTAACAAAGCCTCGGACCATAGGCTCGTCTTCGTGCAGATTCACCCACTTCATACGACCTGTAGATTGATGCCTTATTTTGACAGGTCAATAATGTTCGTCGTTGATGCAGACACCAGGACGACTAGGATCAAAACTATTGCGCGATGACTTATACATCTCTATGATAGCATATCCTTCGGGAATGTTACGGACCTCCTGTGCTCCCAGCGTGTAATTTTGCCACTCGGGGATAGTTGCATCCGACCAGGTAATATAACGCTGACGTTTAGGTTGTTTTCTTCTAGACTTGGTTTCGATGCCAGAGACTGGGGTGGGTGTAGTACTCTTCACTTTAGTTTGGGTGGTGAAGAGATAAACATGGCAGTCGCCAAATAGGTCCCCAAGAACTTGCTATAGGCTGGTGTGTCAGGTTTGTTATCCACCAACAAGTATCCAAACGGTTTTTCGGTCTCTTTGTAATTGGCGTTCATAAAGTGGATTCTATTCTTATCAAACATTCGTTCTCCAACAATTCCAATTTGTTTCCTGTCACTAGGACTTTGGAAGAGAGCAAGATATTGGGCATTTCGGCTGATATCTGTATTAAATTTCCCCCTAGGAAACATGTTCTGAAGCAAAGGATAACACTAGCGTTTCTATGACGACCCTGAGTAAGTAATCGAGCTACCATAGGACTGTCTGTTGCTTCGGCCATCAGATCATCCAGTATGATTATGTTGTTGTACTTGGTATTAATCTCACTCAGATCCTCCGACAGCTCTGGCAAACCTCTCTCAAATCGGATGCT
Source organism: Trachythela sp. YZ-2020 (assembly GCA_016169945.1). Taxonomy (NCBI): domain Eukaryota; kingdom Metazoa; phylum Cnidaria; class Anthozoa; order Malacalcyonacea; family Clavulariidae; genus Trachythela; species Trachythela sp. YZ-2020. The sequence goes on from JADLSH010000257.1 coordinate 227,323, forward strand.
TTTCCCAAGGGATTTTTTCAAATCGTCGTAACGATCTTGCCATTGATTGTAGCACCAAAGGATATGAATGTGTTTCTTTTCCTCATACACGATACGATTTTTCCCCAAAATTTGTTGGACAAAATACGTTTTTCCACTTTGGCTCGGACCCACGACCAATAGCGAAAATTTATGGCGGAAAATTCCGGATAGGGCTTAGTAATCAAAGATGCTGTTACTTTTGGTACGGTTTTTGTTGGTTTTAGTATAGAACTTGTTTTCTTTCGAACACATCTCATTTCTTTTAGCATATGTGCCGGTCGTGTAGGTAGTAAACTTGAGTTGTGGTTATGCGGTGTTGAGAACCTCGCCCTTCCTAACCACTTTTTCCTTTCATCTCCGTATAAGTTATGTACTTGACGCAAATGATCACTTATATATCGAAGACCAGGCTTGTTACAGAAAGGACAGTCTCTTTTGTGCTTGTAGCCTTGTAGGGCATGTTTGACACTTGGAAAGGGATTTCCAAGACGATGTCTCAACAGCTTCAACGCATGGGTCTGAAATTTCGATGACGACTGATAATGAGTCAGAAACTGAAGAAACAGAAGAAATGGATCCTTGGATGCCATTGATAGAAGAAGCAAAGCAAAGAAGTAATACAGCTTTTGAGGAAATGAAAGAGAGCCTTATAAACAGCGGTCTTGATGAGCAATCTGCTACCGACAAAGCTTACACCAATATTCTGCCTGAACTCCAGAAGGAACTTGAAAATATTTAATAGATAATTACTGAGGCCAACGGCATTCTTGAATATATTGCAGCCAGCTGAGGCCGAAGGCCGAAGCTGGCTGCAATATATTCAAGAATGCCGTTTGGCCGAAGTAATTATCTATTAGAATTACTGACGTTAGTCAAACGTATTGTTCTTTCTCTTTACGATCGCAGCGATTTTAGGCATCGCCCCCAATTCAAAAGTAATTGTTTTAGGTAAGGTTCTAAGATTAGGGTACTGCTTGTTGGACTGAATCACAATGAGCTAGCGTGTTCTTTCAAATCCCACAAGCGCAAGCCAAGAAATTGCAGCATAAATACAACAGCTGAATATGCGCATGTTAGAGCAAACGCTTGCCGCGACATGTCTTGCGCGGCGACTCCAGACGAAAGTTATGACGCAATCTTCATCAAGAACGGAAAAGCAACAGAACAGAGCAATGCAGAGATGCGCTAATTCTAAGTGCAGAATTAATTAAACAGAATAAGACACGAATAAAAACTTTTTAATGTGTTTTGCGCATGTGCCGATGTTCGATAAAATACCACAAGCGCAAGGTAGACTATTGCTGTATAAATTCAACAGATTGAAATAAGGATTCAGTTCACCTTCAGGTGGCAAAACTTGAGGCACCCGAGGCACGTTCTTATTTGGACATCATAATACTGCTCATTATCGTGTGGAAATCCAGTCACACTATTACCAACATGGAACTGAAGATTACTTTATATTTTATTTCAGCAATTTTGATTCTCGCATCATCGGGATCGACCCGACCGCCTGACCACTCGAGCCAACGATATCAGCGATTTATTTAGTGAGATTGCCAATACCACAGCCCATATCAAGCACTTTGGCTCCTAGCGACAGGTTTAATTAACTGATCAATTTACAACCTACTTCATATTGTGCCTACTTAGTTCATCATAAGCCTGAGCATCTGCCTCCATCTTTACTATTGCACAATCTTTGATTTGTACAGCACAGGCGTAAAACTACATAATACTACATATTATTTGCATCATTATAAGACATTCAGGTCACAGATGTGTGTCAGTGCATACATTTTACAAGAGTCAAGATGGAGGCAGACGCCCAAACATATGAAGAACTAAACCAACCACAATATGAAGCATATGGTTGTAAATTTATCAGTGAAGTAAACATCTCGCTTGGAGCCAAAGTGCTTGATATGGGCTATGGTACTGGCAATCTCACTAAATATATCGCTGATATCGTTGGCTCTGATGGTCAGGCGGTCGGGATCGATTCCGATGATGCGAGAATCAAAATTGTCACTGGTTTCCACAGGAAGGTGAGCCGTATTATGACGTCCATATAACCATGAATGCATTCCACTGGTTTCCAAACGATTAGAAAAAGATTTACATACAAAAAGCATACCAATCTTTAACACCTGAAGGGAAACTGGCCATTTTGTGTGGAGATAAAGAAAAGAGCGGTCGAGGAGATCAATTTGAACTTGTTGACATCTATCCTTTGACTCAACATGAATTTCGAAAGCTATCGCAAGAAGTAGGCTTATTCAACAATGTTGTGGTCAAACAAGTCGTTTACCCAGTACATTTTAAGTCGTATAAAATATATAAGCGTTCGGTGAAAGCATCGTCACATCATGATTTAGGCAAGTTAGATCCAGCCTTTGTAAAACAGGTTATGGCTGACCAGATTACTTTTCACGATGATGGCAGTGTTACATCCAAATCACCAAGCATTTGCATCACCGCAAGTAAAGAATAAACGGTTTTAAATATAGACGATAGTTGTAGACCAATATTGTATGTGGTGAATGTAAACTATAGCAAATAAATGTGAAGTTTACTAGTTATTAGTATGAAATAAAGCATGGAATCTGTCAGAGTTGGTTCCTGAACTCTCATGCCCCGGTCAATCGAGAAGGGTATACACCGTAGGCTAGAACAAGAGTTGCATGAAAGGGCTATCACCTAAACATTCTTTGACTCTCTTCAAAATTTGAACCAGCTCAAGCTTCAAAGTTGACGAGAGTACACGAGAGCTGGCGATCAAATACGAGCGAGATTTGTAATCTCATCTTTGTTTGATGACATGCATTATGTAAATTGATGTAAATTGTCATGAGTTATTAGATGTAATATGTCATTAAAATGCAAATGATAAATTCTATACTAACCTACATAACACGTGAAATGCTTTAAGTATTCTTTGTTTGCACATGACGTCACTTCGTTTCATTGGGTTTCTAGTGGAGAAGAATGCTTCCAGTTTGACTCTACCAAATATCGCAGATTTTCTCCGAGTACTCTGGCTTTCCTCCTGTAGTCACACTGGATCAGTAAGGGATCGCCCCAGTAGGTAACACCCCCCTCCCATCTGGGATCGGAAGTAATTAGTATTCAGGATATGTTTAGAGTGATGACGTCATAGGGTGTTCGTATTTTCCCGCCATATGACGTCAGCAACGTACATCCATCGTAATTTTCCCGCCATATGACGTCATTTGCGTACGTAAAGGATTAGAAGTAATTAGTATTCGTGTGAGGTCATTTGCGTGCGTACGCGTGCGTGCAGAGCGTAATAATCAGAGCGTTTTGTGTTTTTATTTTATTTAAATTACACAACAATTTAAATGTTTCTTCTAATAAGAAAGTCGTTTTATAGTTTTGACTTTATTGTTCGTTAGCCATGGTTTCTTTAACAAAGCCTCGGACCATAGGCTCGTCTTCGTGCAGATTCACCCACTTCATACGACCTGTAGATTGATGCCTTATTTTGACAGGTCAATAATGTTCGTCGTTGATGCAGACACCAGGACGACTAGGATCAAAACTATTGCGCGATGACTTATACATCTCTATGATAGCATATCCTTCGGGAATGTTACGGACCTCCTGTGCTCCCAGCGTGTAATTTTGCCACTCGGGGATAGTTGCATCCGACCAGGTAATATAACGCTGACGTTTAGGTTGTTTTCTTCTAGACTTGGTTTCGATGCCAGAGACTGGGGTGGGTGTAGTACTCTTCACTTTAGTTTGGGTGGTGAAGAGATAAACATGGCAGTCGCCAAATAGGTCCCCAAGAACTTGCTATAGGCTGGTGTGTCAGGTTTGTTATCCACCAACAAGTATCCAAACGGTTTTTCGGTCTCTTTGTAATTGGCGTTCATAAAGTGGATTCTATTCTTATCAAACATTCGTTCTCCAACAATTCCAATTTGTTTCCTGTCACTAGGACTTTGGAAGAGAGCAAGATATTGGGCATTTCGGCTGATATCTGTATTAAATTTCCCCCTAGGAAACATGTTCTGAAGCAAAAGGATAACACTAGCGTTTCTATGACGACCCTGAGTAAGTAATCGAGCTACCATAGGACTGTCTGTTGCTTCGGCCATCAGATCATCCAGTATGATTATGTTGTTGTACTTGGTATTAATCTCACTCAGATCCTCCGACAGCTCTGGCAAACCTCTCTCAAATCGGATGCTTTTCCCAAGGGATTTTTTCAAATCGTCGTAACGATCTTGCCATTGATTGTAGCACCAAAGGATATGAATGTGTTTCTTTTCCTCATACACGATACGATTTTTTCCCAAAATTTGTTGGACAAAATACGTTTTTCCACTTTGGCTCGGACCCACGACCAATAGCGAAAATTTATGGCGGAAAATTCCGGATAGGGCTTAGTAATCAAAGATGCTGTTACTTTTGGTACGGTTTTTGTTGGTTTTAGTATAGAACTTGTTTTCTTTCGAACACATCTCATTTCTTTTAGCATATGTGCCGGTCGTGTAGGTAGTAAACTTGAGTTGTGGTTATGCGGTGTTGAGAACCTCGCCCTTCCTAACCACTTTTTCCTTTCATCTCCGTATAAGTTATGTACTTGACGCAAATGATCACTTATATATCGAAGACCAGGCTTGTTACAGAAAGGACAGTCTCTTTTGTGCTTGTAGCCTTGTAGGGCATGTTGACACTTTGAAAGTTCAACCATAAATGACCGAGAATAAAGTGTTTCAAACATTTTTGCGGCGACATGTGAGGTCGATGTAGGGTCGATGTGAGGTCGATGTAGGGTCGATGTGAGGTCGATGTGAGGTTGATGTGAGGTCGATGTTGGGTCGATGTGGGGCACCGGTTCGAGTCCGGTTCGGTAGATGTAAACATTTTATAAGATGTCATAATGATTATTTAATTTGTCAATATAAGAAAATTATGACTAAGCTATCATTAACAAGGCATTTACAGACAGTCAGTGGTAACGGAATGAGCTGCAGATTTTGAGGAAAACAATTTAATTATCCACTACGCGAACAAGAAAGAAACATGTCTCAAACAGGCTCCGATAGCCAGGAAAGGGATTTCCAAGACGATGTCTCAACAGCTTCAACGCATGGGTCTGAAATTTCGATGACGACTGATAATGAGTCAGAAACTGAAGAAACAGAAGAAATGGATCCTTGGATGCCATTGATAGAAGAAGCAAAGCAAAGAAGTAATACAGCTTTTGAGGAAATGAAAGAGAGCCTTATAAACAGCGGTCTTGATGAGCAATCTGCTACCGACAAAGCTTACACCAATATTCTGCCTGAACTCCAGAAGGAACTTGAAAATATTTAATAGATAATTACTGAGGCCAACGGCATTCTTGAATATATTGCAGCCAGCTGAGGCCGAAGGCCGAAGCTGGCTGCAATATATTCAAGAATGCCGTTTGGCCGAAGTAATTATCTATTAGAATTACTGACGTTAGTCAAACGTATTGTTCTTTCTCTTTACGATCGCAGCGATTTTAGGCATCGCCCCCAATTCAAAAGTAATTGTTTTAGGTAAGGTTCTAAGATTAGGGTACTGCTTGTTGGACTGAATCACAATGAGCTAGCGTGTTCTTTCAAATCCCACAAGCGCAAGCCAAGAAATTGCAGCATAAATACAACAGCTGAATATGCGCATGTTAGAGCAAACGCTTGCCGCGACATGTCTTGCGCGGCGACTCCAGACGAAAGTTATGACGCAATCTTCATCAAGAACGGAAAAGCAACAGAACAGAGCAATGCAGAGATGCGCTAATTCTAAGTGCAGAATTAATTAAACAGAATAAGACACGAATAAAAACTTTTTAATGTGTTTTGCACATGTGCAGATGTTCGATAAAATACCACAAGCGCAAGGTAGACTATTGCTGTACAAATTCAACAGATTGAAATGAACGATTCAGTTCACCTTCAGGTGGCAAAGCTTGAGGCACCCGATGATAGGCACTTCTTCCTGACGAACGTCTGGTAGTGGTTGAGGGGTCTTTAGCTTGCTCGAAGAGAGCACTGCCGCCTTAATGCGCCATGCTGGCAGCATTATTCTTAATAATGCTGTGAGCAGGCTGCATTATTTTTAATATTGCTGTGAGCAGGCTGCAATATTTTTAATATTGCGGTGTGCAGGCTGCAATATTTTTAATATTGCTGTGTGCCAAGCGCACTCTGCATTCGCTGGTATAATGCAGAGAGAGAACAATAGGTTATTATGACCGTCAGTAATTATTTACATGGAACGCCTTTTGTGGATGACACAAGAAAGATCCAGTACATCAGAAAATAATGCAGACAAAGGATGTGTTTGTGGAAAACGATGACTTTGATTCAGAAGAAGCTTTAGAAGCTGCTATTGATAAGAGGGCATTTCTTATAAGAAGACTTTTAAAGGATTACGATTTTGATGAAGAGAATAATGAAGAAAGTGATAATGAATAGAAGTTAAACTCGGTCAAACGGTTTAATACGTTCCGGGCCTTTGTTAAAGAAACCATGGCTATCGAACAATAAATCCAAAACTATAAAACATTTAAATTGTTGTGTGTAATTTTAAATAAAATCAAAACACAAAACTCTGATTTATACGCTCTGTACGCACGCGTACGTACGCAAATGACCTCACACGAATACTAATTACTTCTAATCCCGTACGTACGCAAATGACGTCATATGGCGGGAAAATTACGATGGATGTATGTTACTGACGTCATATGGCGGGAAAATACGAACACCCTATGACGTCATCACTCTAAACATATCCTGAATACTAATTACCTCCGATCCCAGATGGGGGTTGTTACCTACTGGCCCCCTCACTGAAAAACAAGTTCGAACTCATAGAGTTACGCAGTATATACATATAGCTGTGTACATTGTAAATACTATAAAGTTATTTTAATTCTTATTTATTTTAATATATCTATGTCACTATGTGCCAACAGTTCTAATCAAACCATGCAGAGCTTGGTAACAATGTAATGACGTTATCGCATATCCGGAAACACTTAAGGGTGCTCTGGTTGACTAGTTGTATATAAATATTGATTATTGTGTAATTATCGCTATACACAGAGCTGTACATGAATATCACACATTTTACTAGCCTGCGTGCCGTCTCAACATTTTACAAGAGTCAAGATGGAAGCAGACGCCAAAGCGTATGACGAACTAAACCAACCACAATACGAAATTGGTTGTAAATTTATCAGTGAAGTAAACATCTCCCTAGGAGCCAACGTGCTTGATATGGGCTGTGGTACTGGCAATCTCACTAAATATATCGCTGATATCGTTGGCTCCGATGGTCAGACGGTGCGAATCGATCCCGATGATGCGAGAATCAAAATTGCTGAAGACAAATATAAAGAAGTCAGTAATCTTCAGTTCCATGTTGGTAATAGTGTGACTGGATTTCCACAGGATAGCGATCCGTATTATGACGTCCATATAACCATGAATGCATTCCATTGGTTTCCAAACGATCAGAAAAAGATTTACATACAGAAAGCGTACCAATCTATAAAACCTGGAGGAAAACTGGCCATTTTGTGTGCGGATAAAATAGAGAGCGATCGAGGAGATCAATTTGAACTTCCCGATGTATTTTTCTTTTCCCAAGATGAACTTCGAAATCTGTTTCAAGAAATTGGCTTATTCAGCAATGTTGTGGTCAAGTAAGTCGTTTATCAAGCACATTTTAAGTCGAATGAAATCTTTAAGCTTTGGGTCAAAGCAACGACACATCATTTAGGCGAGTTTGATCCAGCCTTTGTGAAACAGGTTATGGCTGACCTGATTACTTTTCACGATGATGGCAGTGTTACATACAAATTACCAAGTATTTGTATCACCGCAAGTAAAGAATAAACGGTTTTAAATATAGACGATAGTTGTAGACCAATATTGTATTGTAAACTATAGAAAATAAATGTGAAGTTTACTAGTTTATCAGTATACAAATAATGAATGTTTATGCGTGCAATGGTAAAAATATTTTCATTCGGTCAAAGATGGAATTTTCCCTTCCACGAGCGACAGCCCGGTGGAATGGGAAATTCCATCTTTCACCGAATGAAAATATTTTTTTCCATTGTAAGAATGAAATCATTCATTATTTGTTTTATATGCACCAAAATATATCAATGTTGTGAAAGATTTATTGGAATAAATACAAAAAAAAACAAATCAAATACTCCATTGATATACCAATCAAATACCCCATCCCAAAAATGTTTTCATGAAGAATGAATACGATAATGGCATAACCGTGGATTTTTGTACCATACGATTTGTTCCATTGCACGGCTGAGCGTGCAATATAATAGTTTTTTCCATTTTCACGATCGTGAAAATGGAACTTTTATTTCAACGTTACGTGATAATAATGAACCAATTAAATTATGAGAATCTACTAAGGTGTTATATAATATGAAATAAAGCATGGACCAAGCGCGATTGGAATCTGTCAGAGTTGGTTCTTGAATCTTAAACTCTCATGCCCCGGTCAATCTAGAAGTGTATACAAGAGTACACGAGAGCTGGCTATCACATGCGAGCGAGATTTGTAATCTCATAAATTAAATTCTAAATTCTTACTAACCTACGTAACACGTGAAATGCTTTAAGTATTCTTTGTCTGCACATGACGTCACTTCGTTTCATTGGGTTTCCAGGGGAGAAGAATGCTTCCAGTTTGACTCTACCAAACATCGCAGATTTTCTCCGAGTACTCTGGCTTTCCTCCTATAGTCACATTGGATCAGTAAGGGATGGCCCCCTCACTGAAAAACAATTTCGAACTGATAAAGTTACGCAGTATACATATAGCTGTGTACATTGTATATAGTATAAACTGATCAAACCATAATGACGTTATCGCATATCCGGAAACGCTTATGGGTGCTCTGGTTGACTAGTTGTATATAAATATTGTGTAATTATCGCTGTGCATGAATGTAAAACATTTTACTAGCCTGCGTGCAGTCCCAACATTTTACAATAGTCAAGATGGAAACAGACGCCCAAGCGTATGAAGAACTAACCCAACCACAATACGAAGCTTGAAAGTGTTTGATATGGGCTGTGGTACTGGCAATCTCACTATATATATCGCTGACTTTGATGGTCAGGCCGATTCCGATGATGCGAGAATCAAAATTGCTGAAGACAAATATAAAGAAGTCAGTAATCTTCAGTTTCATGTTGATAATAGTGTGACTGGATTTCCACACGATAATGAGCCGTATTATGACGTCCATATAACCATGAATGCATTCCATTGGTCTCCAAACGACCAGAAAAAGATTTACATACAGAAAGCCTACCAATCTTTAAAACCTGGAGGAAAACTGGTCATTTTGTGTTGCGATAAACTTCGAGCAGATCAATTTGAACTTGTCGGTCTATATCTCCTGTCCCAAGATGAATTTCGAAAGCTATTTCAAGATGTGGGCTTATTCAGCAATGTCGTGGTCAAGCAATTCGTTTATCAAGCACATGATTTGAACGAATTAGATCAAACCATTTTGAAACAGTTATTGGCTGAAAAGTTCACGATGATGGCGGTGTTACATCAAAAATACCGTTTATTTGTACCAGAGCCAGTAAAGAATAAATGGTCTTAAACGGGCCGAACCATGTAGAACAAAGCAATCGTGACTTTAATCGAGGTTTGGGTGAGAAAAACTCCCCGACCGACCTTGCACAGAAATCGCGCCTGACTTCCAATCTAGTCGTTTCCAACAATGGACGCGTTGACAATGACCGTAAAGAAATTAACTCATCAGTTAAGGATAATCAATTATTTTTAAATACCGATAATAGCTCAGCCAACCTATTACAAAGCCATAATAATAATCTGATCAATGGCATCAATTCCCCTGACGGTCAACATGTGAAAGTTAATTTGAATGCAAGGAAATTGCTAAATATTATCGAACGCAAATCCCCACTTCAAGTACCTGGAGTGTCAGTTACTATGAATGAATTCGACAACAAGGTTGACACATATCCCATTATCGATGGTCACAACTACAGTTTGAGGAACGTTAGTTCGTCAACCTTTAATGTTTTTAAAGATGTTCAATTTTTACCCCTAATCAGTCTCAACGAATCCCATGATACCCCTCGTAACATGAAATCAAAAACGAGTAAGGCAAAGGCCAATTCGACCGAAGCTCATGTCCATAGGAATATGCATCGGCATAGTTTTCATAGAAGGAGGAAAACAGCAGCAAAAATAGATTTAATCGCATGGAAAATTTTCATCCTGTTCCCGAGAGGAGACGACCCCCAGACTGGCAGAATTACCTGTCACATGTTCGGCACAAAACAACATATCCACTCACGACATACCCCAAACCACGATCCCCCCAATTCCCTCACCCATGTTCGCTGAGACCGCTGATGGAGTTCTCTTTCGAATACCCGTTAGAATAACCCCACGTAACCAAGAGCGTTCGATTTCAAACCGGAATTTCAGTAACACCCTCGACCTAGTTCAAAGGAGAAATACAACAATACATCACGGGCCGAACCATGTAGATGCTAAGTACGACCCGATCCCTGTACTTATAACAAATCATACCCGGCCATATAACACTGCTAGAAAAAACGGCAATGTGGTCAATAGCAATAATATTGCTGTTAAAATAACCTCCATTGACGAACTTGCAACAACAACTCCTATTACTCTTTCAGGCCTAAGATTGTTCACTTAAATATTCGCTCATTGAGGAACATAGCCCATCTTGTTCAACTTAGGGATCTAGCCATATCATCAAATATCGATGTCCTTACAATCTCCGAAACATGGTTGAACACAACGGTTACCAACTCTGAAGTCGGCGTCGAGGGCTATAAGTTGTTCAGGCTCGATCGCCTTCATAAAAGGGGTGGCGGCGTTTGCGCCTACATTCGAAAATAAATAAAAGCCTCCGTATTAAAAGAACTTTCACAAATATCCGAAACTAATTTCCACCAACTCTGGATAAAACTTCAATGCAATAAATCCAAATCTCTTTTAATATGTGTTTCGTACCGTCCACCAGACTGTCCTGTGGCCTGTTTTGAGAACTTCTTCAAACCTAATTACGTGCAAGCTCTTCTATATGGAAAACCGATTTTCATTCTCGGTGATCTGAACTGCAATTTGTTAAAGACTAGCCGTGACCAGAAAGTTCTAGCTGACGTATCTGCTGAACTAAACCTCACACAAATGATCAATAGTCCAACTAGAATAACACATACTTGCCACTCATTAATTGACGTTATTCTCACCTCGTCCTCGAAACTTGTGCGCGAAAGCGGCGTGTTAAATACCCCAATCAGCGACCATCTACCTGTTTACGCCATACTGAAGTTGAGACCACCTAAGAAAGCACCATGCTTTATTACTGTACGGAGCTACAAGCACTATAACCCCTTGTCATTCTCCTCTGATCTCGCTTCGAACTCAAACCGTCTCCTATCTATTTTCTCGGAATGCGACGTGAATTCGAAGTTAAAAACCTTCAACGACATACTTCACTCTGTCCTTGGTGTACATGCACCAATAAAGACCGTGAAAGTTCGTAGCCGACCATGCCCGTACGTCACGCACGAAATTAAAAACCTTATGAGAGGTAGAGATCGACTTCACCGCCGTTACCTACAGACCCGCGACAATAATGATTGGAATCATTACAAAGATTATCGTAACAAAGTCAAATCTACACTAAAAGTGCTGCCAAAATCCACGCATTTAATGAAGTTCAGAAACATAAGAACAACCCCAGCTCTCTTTGGAAGACAATAAATCGATATATTCCAACCAAAGAAAAGGAATCGCAAGTATATGCCAAGGATCAAAAAGTAGTGGCTGATGATTTCAACCAGTACTTCACCTCGCTGGGAAAGAACACCGCTGAAGCAGCAAGACGTGTAGCTGAAGACAATAACATTGAATTAATTAGTCCATTATCTACTGTAATTTCTTACCCAACAAGTGAGCTATTTTACTTCGAATCAGTTACCTGCACCGAGGTGCAACGTATTATCCTCGCTATGCCCACTAACAAGTCCCCTGGACTAGATAAGATAAGCCTTCGTGTTATTAAAGACAGCCTTCCTGTGATATTAGCCCCCCTCACGGACATAATAACCTGTTCACTCGCTTCATCGACGTTTCCTGATGTTTGAAATTAGCCGAAGTAATACCATTGCTGAAGGAAGGCGATCACGAGTTGGCATCGAATAATCGACCTCTTTCACTTCTTGTCGTTGCTTCAAAAATCTGTGAAAAAGTTGTCCTTAATCAATTTGGTGCTTACTTATCTAACAATAATCGTTTATCCTCTCATCAGAGTGGAAATAGAAAATACCATTCCACTGAAACCATCAACATTATGGTAAGCGACTGTATTCTGGAAGCTATGGACAAGAAGATGGTGACCGCTTTGATCTTGTTAGATTTATCCAAAGCATTTGACAGCGTCAGCCACTCAATCTTGTTGCATAAACTAAGTTGCGTTGGTGCTTCTCCTGAGGCATTGAAATGGTTCGACAGTTATCTCTCTGGTAGATCTCAATCTGTACGTATTGGATCACAAATGTCTTCTTCACTCCCCATTACTCATGGCGTACCACAAGGTGCAATCCTATCACCTCTATTGTTCTGTATCTACACAAATGACCTACCATCAACCACTCAATCGTGTAACCTTGATTCGTACGTAGATGATTCTAAAGTTTTTCTGTCGTTCTCCATCAAAGACATAGAACAAGCGACTCATAATTTGGAATCAGATCTCAACAGGGTCGTAAAGTGGTGTTCTGCGAACCAATTGCTTATTAACCCAGAAAAAACTAAATTCCTCCTTGTTGGAACAAGTCAACTGATGGGAACCATCCCCCCTGATATATCGTTAAACCTCTTGGGAAAAACCATTACGCCAGTCCCATCCGTCGAAGATCTAGGGGTACTTCTTGACTCACACCTATCATATGACTGTCACATTACTAAACTGGTTTCATCATGTATGTCCAAATTAGTTCAAATCTACCGAGTCAAGGACAGCTTCGACAGAGATACGCTCTTGTTAGTTATTGAAGCTCTAGTTATTAGCAGGCTTTTATACTGCTCCTCCGTCTGGTCTAATACTTCCTCTGTGAATTTGAAAAAACTCCAGGCAGTACAGAACTTTGCGTGTAGAGTCATCACAAATACCAGAAAGTTTGACCATATTACACCAGTTTTACAAGAACTTGGATGGCTACCTGTCGAACAACTGTTATTGTTTAGAGATACAGTAATGGCCTATAAGTGCGTTAACAACCTAGCCCCCAATTATTTATGCGACAAGTTTAGTAAACGTGCCGAGTTACACGATCATCCAATGCGCTATCAAGATCTGCTCCACATTCCATTTTACAGAACGGCAGCAGGACAGAGAACGTTTCACTACAGAGGAACGAAAATCTGGAACGATTTAGAAGACAATTTTAAAAACATTCCTACAGTAAGAAGTTTTAAGAAGAAACTTAAATCACATATTCTAGATACGTTTTATTCGAATCCATAATTTTTATCCTTTTATCATAAATTGACAATTTAGAAAGTCTTATAGATATATAGTTTAAACTATCTTAACATAACATTTTAAATTAGCTGTTATATTAATATTTAAATTGTTGTAATTTTATGCTGAAGAGCCCACTTGGGAGCATATCATTAAAGTATCATATCATCATATCATCATATCATAAGTAATTTAATAGACGATAGTTGTAAACCAATATTTTTGTGAATAATGTAAACTATAGCAAATAAATAATGTGAAGATTACTAGCTAGTATTACTATCAGTATTATGAAATAAAGCCTGAATCAAATGTCTATCAGAGTTGGCAAGCGAGATTCCATTTATCTATTACCTAGCCTGCGGACCGTCCCTACCTCGCTTAACGTAAGATATTACGTAAATCAAAGTAATTTGTCGTGCCTGTGGATTGTGGGTTACTAGATATCAGCATGTTATTAAATTACAAATTAATTATCAAATCTTTACTAACCTACAGTCTTACATACACATGAAATGCTTTATTATTTTAAGTATTCGTTTCCTCATGACGTCACTAATGTTTCATGACGTCACAGTTTCGTTGGGCGCCTGCAGGTAAGAATAGTTCCTCCAGTTTGACTGTACCAAACGCTGCAGGTTTTCTCCGTGTACACTGGAGTAACATTGGACCATATGGGAAGGCCGGCCCTATCGGGCAGGCAAGTTTAGTTTAGTTTAACACATCTTTACATCTCGTATTTACTGCAATCCTAAAGTAGCAGATACAAACTCCCCAGGTTTTCATCGAAGTATTTTCCAAATTCTTCACGTCGCCGAGACACCAATCAGGGCAACTGATTGTAGAATACAACCTACACTAGACTCCCACGTTTGAAATATTTTATTCTATCCAATATCAATATACCAAGGGTGTCTATCTAATAATACATTAATACAACACTACTTCACCAACACATACATGGCATTGTCATACTACAGTTTCGATCGTACGGCATTTCTACAGATTTTGTACAGTATTCACAATTGAATGAGAAAGATTAAAGCTACTTCATGTAGTTCTGCGTTACCTCTTTCGTTTAAATAAACTTCGTTTCTTCTCTTCTTGGGCATTTCTTGACCGTCACTGGTTAAACATTCTCGCAGATATTGGATCCATTGGGCGATGTCGTTCTAAACAACACAAAATAATGAAGTTAGGACCGATCTTCTTCCTATGTCCACGATTGTCATTTTAGTGTATGTAAATGAGTTGGCAACTTACATCATCTTTAGCTTGGAATAAGTATTCGTTTCCATTTTCCATTCTATAAAAATAATCGACAATGTTTTAATTTGCAACTCTTCATCCTTTGCAAACAACTGTACTTTGTAATATATAAAATTTCTTACCTTAATCTGAACACATGCATTCTTTCGTTTATGGTAATCATCAGCCACCTCGGTCTTAGATCCTCTTGAGGACAACAAATTTAAGGCTTCGTTGATCTGTCCAGCATCTTTTTGATCATCAAAGAAATGAAGTGAACTATCCTTTAGAACAACAACATAAAACTGTTTCCACCGTCTAAAATACAACGATTCATTACATTAGTACAGTCAAACAGTCAGTCTCAAAACACAATCCATGGCAACTTATGAACACTTCCCGAATTTCCTTGAATGCACACAAGGCAATGGTGCGAGGTCGATGTTGGCAATGACTTAACATAATGGAATCAATGTCGGGCTCGAGTTCAAGGCTTCAAGCTATTGTTTCCTTTTCACTCAAGTAATTTGGGAAGTGTCTATTAATAATACTACCTACACAGAATCCATACGTTTTAGCCCCATATTTCCAACTACGAGCAAGCTACTACGTTTGAGATATCTATAATATCTGACCTGTACAGTTAGAAGCATAATAATTAACAGTTATTCTACGAACTCGAGTCGTATATTAGCTGATAGCCGACGAGGTGTGACAGTCATATACGACGAAAGTGAGTAGAATAACTGTTTTATTATATACACAAGCTCTGGATATGAACAGAAC
Organism: Trachythela sp. YZ-2020; assembly: GCA_016169945.1. Taxonomy (NCBI): domain Eukaryota; kingdom Metazoa; phylum Cnidaria; class Anthozoa; order Malacalcyonacea; family Clavulariidae; genus Trachythela; species Trachythela sp. YZ-2020. Next base: position 242,972 of record JADLSH010000257.1, read on the forward strand.
ATTTTGGCGTACTTGTTTCAAATAAAACTTTAATTTCCTCTCCATTTAATCGTCCAAATCTTCCAGCCATTTTTCTACTTTTCTCTACTAGCAAGATAATGAGCTAATATCCTGCTAGTAGAGAACCAATTAGATTGCAGAATACCTCATATACAGAGCTTGTGTATATAATAATTATATTTATCCCGGTTGCTAGGGGAGCATTTGGGCCTATCAGTGGAAACTCGGGCTTATGGATCGAAAGCTTTGCCGAATAAATAAGCAACATGGTGTTTTCACAAAACAAACAAAAAAAATTACTACCCAGACAAAAGTACCGCGCAGACAAAAACAATAGAAAGAGACTGGCACTGCACGTCAATTTCCGCCATCTTTGGCAGATATATATGGAGCTCACTGCTATTACCTTCTTCCTGTCTTTTCCTTTCAGCTTCCACTTCTTCTTCTCTCTTTTTCTGTTCTTCCACTTCACGTTGTCGTTTTTCCTCTTCTTCTTGCCTCGCTAGTTCATCTCTTTCCCTCTCCTGTTCCTCTTGTTGTCGACGTCTAGCTTCACGTAGTTCAAACTGCAACGACACAACCAAATATCGGCTGTTAAAATGGCGACCATCGTAACAAAAGCAGCATAAAACGTTTAGCTAGTATACACGAATCGCGAAATTCGGCGCGCATCCAAATGACGCGTTCTGAGTCGGGCAAAAATCACAGTTAAAGAAAAACATGTAGCTGTGACTGGATGATTTAAAATATGCGTATTAAAGTATTCAAATGTTCAGTCATGCTTTCGTATTTTTATTGTTGTGATATGTAATCACGAATGCATGACTGAACATTTGAATACTTTAATACGCATATTTTAAACCATCCAGTCACAGCTACATGTTTTTCTTTAACTGTGATTTTTGCCCGAATTTTGCGATTCGTGTATTGTCTTTTGTGTCAATATACGCTATGTTTCTATAACACGTTTAGGTAGTATTGTCTTTTGTGTCAATATGCGCTACGTTTCTATAACATTCGACTACGATAGAGTTAAAGTAAAGAACAGGCCTTAAACCAAAGAGTTAGCCATGACAATTCCATGACATTAAACGTAACCTACCGCAGTTAAACGTTCCAAATCGCAGTTGAACGTTCCAAATCAAATGAGTCAGAAACTGAAGAAGCAGAAGAAATGGATCCTTGGATGCCATTGATAGAAGAAGCAAAGCAAAGAAGTAATACAGCTTTTGAGGAAATGAAAGAGAGCCTTATAAACAGCGGTCTTGATGAGCAATCTGCTACCGACAAAGCTTACACCAATATTCTGCCTGAACTCCAGAAGGAACTTGAAAATATTTACATGGAACGCCTTTTGTGGATGAAACAAGAAAGATCCAGTACATCAGAAAATAGTGCAGACAAAGGATGTGTTTGTGGAAAACGATGACTTTGATTCAGAAGAAGCTTTAGAAGCTGCTATTGATTAGAGGAAATTTCTTATAGGAAGACTTTTAAAGGATTACGATTTTGATGAAGAGAATAATGAAGAAAGTGATAATGAATAGAAGTTAAACTCGGTCAAACGGTTTAATACGTTCCGGGCCTTTGTTAAAGAAACCATGGCTATCGAACAATAAATCCAAAACTATAAAACATTTAAATTGTTGTGTGTAATACGTACGTACGCAAATGACCTCACACGAATACTAATTACTTCTAATCCCGTACGTACGCAAATGACGTCATATGGCGGGAAAATTACGATGCATGTATGTTACTGACGTCATCTGGCGGGAAAATACGAACACCCTATGACGTCATCACTCTAAACATATCCTGAATACTAATTACCTCCGATCCCAGATGGGGGTTGTTACCTACTGGCCCCCTCACTGAAAAACAAGTTCGAACTGATAGAGTTACCCAGTATATACATATAGCTGTGTACATTGTAAATACTATAAAGTTATTTTAATTCTTGTTTATTTTAATATATCTATGTGCCAACAGTTCTAATCAAACCATGCAGAGCTTGATAACAATGGAATGACGTTATCGCATATCCGGAAACACTTAAGGGTGCTCTGGTTGACTAGTTGTATATAAATATTGATTATTGTGTAATTATCGCTATGCACAGAGCTGTACATGAATATCACACATTTTACTAGCCTGCGTGCAGTCTCAACATTTTACAAGAGTCAAGATGGAAGCAGACGCCAAAGCGTATGACGAACTAAACCAACCACAATACGAAATTGGTTGTAAATTTATCAGTGAAGTAAACATCTCCCTAGGAGCCAACGTGCTTGATATGGGCTGTGGTACTGGCAATCTCACTAAATATATCGCTGATATCGTTGGCTCCGATGGTCAGACGGTGGGAATCGATCCCGATGATGCGAGAATCAAAATTGCTGAAGACAAATATAAAGAAGTCAGTAATCTTCAGTTCCATGTTGGTAATAGTGTGACTGGATTTCCACAGGATAGCGATCCGTATTATGACCTCCATATAACCATGAATGCATTCCATTGGTTTCCAAACGATCAGAAAAAGATTTACATACAGAAAGCGTGCCAATCTTTAAAACCTGGAGGAAAACTGGCCATTTTGTGTGCGGATAAAATAGAGAGCGATCGAGGAGATCAATTTGAACTTCCCGATGTATTTTTCTTTTCCCAAGATGAACTTCGAAATCTGTTTCAAGAAATTGGCTTATTTGGCAATGTTGTGGTCAAGCAAGTCGTTTATCAAGCACATTTTAAGTCGAATGAAATCTTTAAGCTTTGGGTCAAAGCAACGACACATCATCATTTAGGCGAGTTTGATCCAGCCTTTGTGAAACAGGTTATGGCTGACCTGATTACTTTTCACGATGATGGCAGTGTTACATACAAATTACCAAGTATTTGTATCATCGCAAGTAAAGAATAAACGGTTTTAAATATAGACGATAGTTGTAGACCAATATTGTATTGTAAAATATAGAAAATAAATTTGAAGTTTACTAGTTTATTAGTATACAAATAATGAATGTTTATGCGTGCAATGGTAAAATATTTTCATTCGGTGAAAGATGGAATTTTCCCTTCCACTAGCGACAGCCCGGTGGAATGGGAAATTCCATCTTTCACCAAATGAAAATATTTTTTTCCATTGTAAGAATGAAAACATTCATTATTTGTTTTATATGACACCAAAGTAGTAGTGTAGGTACCGATCAACCCCTTTTTGTAGGGGGGGAGCAGGGGGGAGCAAGGGGGGAGCACATCATTAAAAATTCAAACATCATTAGCATATGGACATTAACATACAGGGGGGAGCAGCGTCATTAACAGGGGGGAGCATTAGGAGGCCGCAGGGGGCCGCAGGGGGCCACACTAATTAGTATGCAAGGGGGCCGCAGGGGCCCGCGAACACTAGCATACAGGGGGGCGTAGGGGGCCGCAAAGAACACTAATTAGTATACAAGGGGGCCGCAAACACTATCATATAGGGGGCCGCAAACACAACTCATCATTAACATTCATTAATTATGTATTGACGTCATGATGATATGCAAGGCAAGTTTGGGCAAGACAGTCATTAAGCTGAGCTCAGCATTTTCGTCACAAAAAGAGTTAATCCTTACGCTTTTTATCACAATAACTATAGCGTCCCTATAAAGTCCCCAAACGTTGTGTTCCAAACACAGTCCGTTTCGACAACGATTACAGCAGCAGCTTACTGGTTTTAGTACTTTGGATTTTACTCGTGAGAAGAATATACAATGACTATCGACATACTGTTCATGGCCAAGAATCAACTTGTGCTTCGTGTCAATATGTGTGCTTCTAGTTTTGAGAATAAAATCTTAAATTAATTGACAGATGCAGAGTTTGAGAAAGGGGTTCCCGTTTATGATGACGACGAAGATAGATATGTATATACTAATGAAGAGTTTATTGAAAAGGTTTGGTACGCGTGTGTCAAGCATGGATATATCTCTGAAGATTACGATATCATGGGGAAGTTTCTTGACGAAATAAAAGTCACTCCATAAGCAAATTTTGACAATGGGGAAATGTATTCGAAGAGCCAAGACCTATATGTCAACATGCAATGGTATACTATGAACGAAAAGTCAAGAAAGATGGACCAAACCAAAACCGTCTATTTCACTGCTGCCCCAAAGAAGACGTTTGTGGTTTCTTCGAATGGGAGAAGTAAGACCCTCGTGTGATCAATGCTGGCATCGGACTTTTCAGTAATCCACTACAATACCGATACAAGATTGAAGAAATAGAAGAGATATTTAATAGTACTAAATCTAACACTAAAGAGGCATACGCGGAATATACATTTCTTAAATCTGTTAATGCTTTAACAAGTGAACTTGATGAAATAGACATCTTTTAGCTGTATTTATATATGTCACAATAAATGTTGTAAAAACACTGTGTTGTATGCTTTTTCGTTGCTATATGCGTCGCTAAGTCATTATAAAGCGATCCACGAATTTACATATTATTGAGATACCTCACTTGCCTTTTAACCTTTGTGGTGAAACGGTGAAATGGAGAACATAGATATAATTTATGACGAGTTGAAACGAAATGAGAAAAGTGTCTTACTAAATACATGTTTGCGAACCGAATATATAAACGTATAACTCTAAGTCAAAGCTTTCATTTTATTACCAATAATACATTTAACAAGTAATTAAATCTAGTTTTGCATAGTACATTTTGTACTTTAAATCATTAAACCGGTGATTAACACAGCCAAACAGTCATCTCCCCAGACACGCCTGAGCGAACACAAACCAGATAACCTTAAGCAAACAGGCTTTACTTTGTAAGATACTGTATGATGTCCTAAGATAGTGTATGATATCTTAAGATACCGTGTATGATATCCTAAAATGATATCTTAAGATACTGTATGATCCCTTTCTCTAACCTTAACCCCAACCCTAATTCTGATACTTAAACCATTTTCATTGACCTCACAAAGTATAATTATACTGAAATCGAGAAATTCGTATATATCTTTTGATAATTTGGTGGCTCTGAAAAGAGCCGGTTTGGTTGCGCTATGCCTTTACAGACTTAGCCATATACAACCACAACCACCACATTCAAAATAAACAGACAAGGCGGTATCTCCGACCCCATGTTGGACACTTTCAATACACGAAATGTGTACTCTTGAGTGACAACAAGAGGTGGTTTTGCTGTCTTGACTGTTTATTTTTTTCACGCAGAACATACAGTGGTGATCGAGCTGTAATGACTGCCTGCAAAGGGCACAGCGCGTAAGGAGCTCTCCAGTTCTCGAGAAGGCCTCTATTTTCCATCTAGCCAGACACCAGCTGTGGCAAAGATGTCCACAGCAAGGCGTCGTTACGATCATCGTCGTTCCACAACGGATCTCTTCGAGGCAGAAATGACATTCCTCATCATTTTCTGCCTTACCAATGATACCAAAAGTATCGACCAATCTTCGCTTTTCTAATTCTTGCTCTGGCGATGGTAACTGACCAACCTCTTCCATGGTCGAAATCTCGCTTGGACTTTTTAGGGAAACCACTTCTCATTTTTATGTGTTCAACTTCAATTGTGTCCTTTTCGGAACGATAATTAGACCATTTAACGCTCTATTATGTTTCTTTGTGAACTTGTCGGAACGAAAATTATCATCATTTGCTAATTATCCTCAAACGCCACCCTGATAGATCCATTATTTTCACCGACACAGATTATCCTCAAACGCCGTCCTGATAGATCCATTATTTTCACCGACACAGATTATCCTCAAACGCCGCCCTGATAGATCCATTATTTTCACCGACACAAGGACGTCCGCGCGTTGTAGGTTTAGAGAATGTATGTTTTCAAATACGTCCTCTACAACTCCTAAAATGTGAATTCCAAAAAAACTCTGTAGAAATCTTTACCTTGACAATGAGTCAACGTTTCTGTGTGGTCTATGGTTTGATTTTTTCCCATTCTGTTAAACACGCTATAACCTTACTATACACTATATGTCTTCATCTTTGCTATAATTTACCCACCCACAAAAATCGATTAGTCAATGATGATGTAGAATAAGGTTTGTCATTAGTAGGAATCAAAACTACGCATTTGCCAAGAGAGGGGTTCGAACCCTCGCGTGCTGAATGCACATTGGAACTTAAGTCCGATTAATGTATCAGCGTTAACAGGGGCTCTCGGGTCTATAAAAGTCCTGTGGTCTATGGTTTGATTTTTCCCATTCTGTTAAACACGCTATAACCTTACTATACACTATATATCTTCATCTTTGCTATAATTTACCCACCCACAAAAATCGATTAGTCAATGATGATGTAGAATAAGGTTTGTCATTAGTAGAAATCAAAACTACGCATTTGCCAAGAGAGGGGTTCGAACCCTCGCGTGCTGAATGCACATTGGAACTTAAGTCCGATTAATGTATCAGCGTTAACAGGGGCTCTCGGGTCTATAAAAGTCCTGTGGTCTATGGTTTGATTTTTTCCCATTCTGTTAAACACGCTATAACCTTACTATACACTATATGTCTTCATCTTTGCTATAATTTACCCACCCACAAAAATCGATTAGTCAATGATGATGTAGAATAAGGTTTGTCATTAGTAGGAATCAAAACTACGCATTTGCCAAGAGAGGGGTTCGAACCTCGCGTGCTGAATGCACATTGGAACTTAAGTCCGATGAATGTATCAGCGTTAACAGGGCTCTCGGGTCTATAAAACTCCCGCCGGGACATAATTCAAAATGTCCCTGCGGGACTTTTTGTGTCCTGGAAATCCCGATACGCAAGATTTCTGGGGTACTCTCCACCCAACGATAATACACGCATGTGGTTTTGAAAATCTCTATTTTTATAAAATGTTATGTTGTTCTTAAAATGAAACATTCACTGGTTAGCTTCGATGAAGGTAGGAGCTATAGCTATCGCTTAATCGTTGGTTTAACATAAGAAGACGCGAAAGGAATACTATATACTCTGCGAGATCACAACTCAGCAGCAGAATCTGACTCAGATCACAGTGTAGAGATGGGTAGAAAAAGAAAGTACATAGAGTCTGATGATGAAACGTCAGAAAGCGATTTTAATAATTCAGATAATACAGACAATGAAGTGGAAACTGATGCTACGCCAGAGAGTGATTTGGATAGTTTAGATAATACTGACAGCGAAGTAGATGGTGAATATGAAAGCGATCCATGGGCACCTTTAAAAGAGGAAGTATCAAAACGAAATTTAGCAGAGTTCGAAGAGCTAACGCAGAACTTCACTGCAGATGGTCTTGCTGAAGAAGAAGCTAATAGTAAGGCGTACTTACTTATCCTACCAAAACTTCGTGAAGATTTGCAAAATATTTATCTGGAACGTCTACTATGGATAAGAGAACTTAAGAGAGATGCAATACACAAAAAGATTATGGAAACGAGGGACGCATTTGTGAACGATGATAACTTTGACCCTGAAGAAGCATTAGAAGCTGCTATTGATAAAAGAAAATTTCTTTTGAAAAGAATTTTCAAAGACAAACATTATCCTGATACACACGAAAAGAGTGACAATGACTCTTAATAAGTCTTGTACAAGCCTAAATAAACTACCTATAAACTGTATACTCTTAGAAGTATATTACCTTTACTTGTAAGTTCTAAATCGAAATAAATCTGTTTTCCAAAATATAATTCTCTGTTTTTTACTTTCTTCCCATAACCCCAGAAATCTTGCGTATCGGGATTTCCAGGACACAAAAAGTCCCGCAGGGACATTTTGAATTATGTCCCGGCGGGACTTTTATAGACCCGAGAGCCCCTGTTAACGCTGATACATTCATCGGACTTAAGTTCCAATGTGCATTCAGCACGCGAGGGTTCGAACCCCTCTCTTGGCAAATGCGTAGTTTTGATTCCTACTAATGACAAACCTTATTCTACATCATCATTGACTAATCGATTTTTGTGGGTGGGTAAATTATAGCAAAGATGAAGACATATAGTGTATAGTAAGGTTATAGCGTGTTTAACAGAATGGGAAAAAATCAAACCATAGACCACACAGAAACGTTGACTCATTGTCAAGGTAAAGATTTCTACAGAGTTTTTTTGGAATTCACATTTTAGGAGTTGTAGAGGACGTATTTGAAAACATACATTCTCTAAACCTACAACGCGCGGACGTCCTTGTGTCGGTGAAAATAATGGATCTATCAGGGCGGCGTTTGAGGATAATCTGTGTCGGTGAAAATAATGGATCTATCAGGACGGCGTTTGAGGATAATCTGTGTCGGTGAAAATAATGGATCTATCAGGGTGGCGTTTGAGGATAATTAGCAAATGATGATAATTTTCGTTCCGACAAGTTCACAAAGAAACATAATAGAGCGTTAAATGGTCTAATTATCGTTCCGAAAAGGACACAATTGAAGTTGAACACATAAAAATGAGAAGTGGTTTCCCTAAAAAGTCCAAGCGAGATTTCGACCATGGAAGAGGTTGGTCAGTTACCATCGCCAGAGCAAGAATTAGAAAAGCGAAGATTGGTCGATACTTTTGGTATCATTGGTAAGGCAGAAAATGATGAGGAATGTCATTTCTGCCTCGAAGAGATCCGTTGTGGAACGACGATGATCGTAACGACGCCTTGCTGTGGACATCTTTGCCACAGCTGGTGTCTGGCTAGATGGAAAATAGAGGCCTTCTCGAGAACTGGAGAGCTCCTTACGCGCTGTGCCCTTTGCAGGCAGTCATTACAGCTCGATCACCACTGTATGTTCTGCGTGAAAAAAATAAACAGTCAAGACAGCAAAACCACCTCTTGTTGTCACTCAAGAGTACACATTTCGTGTATTGAAAGTGTCCAACATGGGGTCGGAGATACCGCCTTGTCTGTGGTGGTTGTGGTTGTATATGGCTAAGTCTGTAAAGGCATAGCGCAACCAAACCGGCTCTTTTCAGAGCCACCAAATTATCAAAAGATATATACGAATTTCTCGATTTCAGTATAATTATACTTTGTGAGGTCAATGAAAATGGTTTAAGTATCAGAATTAGGGTTGGGGTTAAGGTTAGAGAAAGGGATCATACAGTATCTTAAGATATCATTTTAGGATATCATACACGGTATCTTAAGATATCATACACTATCTTAGGACATCATACAGTATCTTACAAAAGTAAAGCCTGTTTGCTTAAGGTTATCTGGTTTGTGTTCGCTCAGGCGTGTCTGGGGAGATGACTGTTTGGCTGTGTTAATCACCGGTTTAATGATTTAAAGTACAAAATGTACTATGCAAAACTAGATTTAATTACTTGTTAAATGTATTATTGGTAATAAAATGAAAGCTTTGACTTAGAGTTATACGTTTATATATTCGGTTCGCAAACATGTATTTAGTAAGACACTTTTCTCATTTCGTTTCAACTCGTCATAAATTATATCTATGTTCTCCATTTCACCGTTTCACCACAAAGGTTAAAAGGCAAGTGAGGTATCTCAATAATATGTAAATTCGTGGATCGCTTTATAATGACTTAGCGACGCATATAGCAACGAAAAAGCATACAACACAGTGTTTTTTACAACATATTTATTGTGACATATATAAATACAGCTAAAAGATGTCTATTTCATCAAGTTCACTTGTTAAAGCATTAACAGATTTAAGAAATGTATATTCCGCGTATGCCTCTTTAGTGTTAGATTTAGTACTATTAAATATCTCTTCTATTTCTTCAATCTTGTATCGGTATTGTAGTGGATTACTGAAAAGTCCGATGCCAGCATTGATCACACGAGGGTCTTACTTCTCCCATTCGAAGAAACCACAAACGTCTTCTTTGGGGCAGCAGTGAAATAGACGGTTTTGGTTTGGTCCATCTTTCTTGACTTTTCGTTCATAGTATACCATTGCATGTTGACATATTGGTCTTGGCTCTTCGAATACATTTCCCCATTGTCAAAATTTGCTTATGGAGTGACTTTTATTTCGTCAAGAAACTTCCCCATGATATCGTAATCTTCAGAGATATATCCATGCTTGACACACGCGTACCAAACCTTTTCAATAAACTCTTCATTAGTATATACATATCTATCTTCGTCGTCATCATAAACGGGAACCCCTTTCTCAAACTCTGCATCTGTCAATTCATTTAAGATTTTATTCTCAAAACTAGAAGCACACATATTGACACGAAGCACAAGTTGATTCTTGGCCATGAACAGTATGTCGATAGTCATTGTATATTCTTCTCACGAGTAAAATCCAAAGTACTAAAACCAGTAAGCTGCTGCTGTAATCGTTGTCGAAACGGACTGTGTTTGGAACACAACGTTTGGGGACTTTATAGGGACGCTATAGTTATTGTGATAAAAAGCGTAAGGATTAACTCTTTTTGTGACGAAAATGCTGAGCTCAGCTTAATGACTGTTTTGCCCAAACTTGCCTTGCATATCATCATGACGTCAATACATAATTAATGAATGTTAATGATGAGTTGTGTTTGCGGCCCCCTATATGATAGTGTTTGCGGCCCCCTTGTATACTAATTAGTGTTCTTTGCGGCCCCCTACGCCCCCCTGTATGCTAGTGTTCGCGGGCCCCTGCGGCCCCCTTGCATACTAATTAGTGTGGCCCCCTGCGGCCCCCTGCGGCCTCCTAATGCTCCCCCCTGTTAATGACGCTGCTCCCCCCTGTATGTTAATGTCCATATGCTAATGATGTTTGAATTTTTAATGATGTGCTCCCCCCTTGCTCCCCCCTGCTCCCCCCCTACAAAAAGGGGTTGATCGGTACCTACACTACTACTCACCAAAATATATCAATGTTGTGAAAGATTTATTGGAATAAATAAAAAAAAAAAAAATCAAATATTCCATTGATATACCAATCAAATACCCCATCCCAAAAATGTTTTCATGAAGAATGAATACGATAATGGCATAACCGTGGATTTTTGTACCATACGATTTGTTCCATTGCACGTGCAATATAATAGTTTTTTCCATTTTCACGATCGTGAAAATGGAACTTTTATTTCAACGTTACGTGATCATAATGAACCAATTAAATGATGAGAATCTACTAAGGTGTTATATAATATGAAATAAAGCATGGACCAAGCGCGATTGGAATCTGTCAGAGTTGGTTCTTGAATCTTGAACTCTCATGCCCCGGTCAATCGAGAAGTGTATACAAGAGTACACAAGAGCTGGCTATCAAATGCGAGCGAGATTTGTAATCTCATAAATTAAATTCTAAATTCTTTACTAACCTACGTAACACGTGAAATGCTTTAAGTATTCTTTGTCTGCACATGACGTCACTTCGTTTCATTGGGTTTCTAGGGGAGAAGAATGCTTCCAGTTTGATTCTACCAAACATCTCAGGTTTTCTCCGGGTACTCCGGCTTTCCTCCTGTAGTCACACTGGATCAGTAAGGGACGGCCCACTCACTGAAAAACAATTTCGAACTGATAGAGTTACGCAGTATATACATATAGCTGTGTACATTGTATATAGTATAAACTGATCAAACCATAATGACGTTATCGCATATCCGGAAACGCTTAAGGGTGCTCTGGTTGACTAGTTGTATATAAATACTGTGTAATTATCGCTGTACATGAATATCAAACATTTCACTAGCCTGCGTGCAGTCCCAACATTTTACAAGAGTCAAGATGGAAGCGGACGCCCAAGCGTATGAAGAACTAAACCAACCACAATACGAAGCTTGAAAGTGTTTGATATGGGCTGTGGTACTGGAAATCTCACTATATATATCGCTGGCTCTGATGGTCAGGCGGTCGGGTCGATCCCGATGATGCGAGAATCAAAATTACTTTAAAAAATATAAAGAAGCCAGTTGATAATAGTGTGACTATCCTTCCACACGATAATGAGCCGTATTATGACGTCCATATAACCATGAATGCATTCGATTGGTCTCCAAACGACCAGAAAAAGATTTATATACAGTAAGCCTACCAATCTTTAAAACCTCGTTATTTCGTGTAGCGATAAACTTCGAGCAGATCAATTTGAACTTGTCGGTCTATATCTCCTGTCCCAAGATGAATTTCGAAAGCTATTTCAAGATGTGGGCTTATTCAGCAATGTCGTGGTCAAGCAATTCGTTTATCAAGCACATGATTTGAACGAATTAGATCAAGCCATTTTGAAACAGTTATTGGCACGATGATGGCGGTGTTACATAAAAAATACCGTTTATTTGTACCAGAGCCAGTAAAGAATATACAATTACTTTATGGTTTCCGTGTTTGGATGGCCTGATCCATGGAATGTTGCGAGAGTTAAGAAAAGCGCGCGAAAGAGCCGAACGAACGATTTTTTTTTTTTTTTTTTTTCTGAGCCGAGCCGCGTGTTGCGTCTGATCCAGGCCATCCAACACGGAAACCATAAATAAAGTTGTTTTATAAAACAACAACAACACGATAGTCTTCCGTGTTTGGATGGCCTGATCCAAACACGGGTTTCGACCAAACAGAGCACGCGTTATATACATGTTATTTTATAATAAATGGTCTTAAATAAGTAATTTAACAGACGATAGTTTAAACCAATATTGTTGTGAATGTAAACTATAGCAAATAGATAATGTGAAGATTACTAGAATCAAATGCCTGAATCAAATGTCTATCAGAGTTGGCAATCGAGATTCCATTTATCTAATACCTAGCCTGTGCATGGACCGTCCCTACCTCGCTTAACGTAAGATATTAGGTAAATCAATGTAATTTGTCGTGCCTGTGGATTGTTGGTTACTAGATATCAGCATGTTATTAGTATAGGTAATAGTATGGTTTCGAGTGCAATTTGGATATAACATGCACGAGTGAGTTTTTCAAAGACCTCAAAATAGCACGAGTCCGAAGGACGAGTGCTATTTGAGGTCTTTGAAAAACTCACGAGTGCATGTTATATCCAAATTTCACGAGAAACCATGCTATTACTTATTAATAATATACATAAAAATGTTCGAGACAACTATACTATCAACTTACAAGTTTCGTCGAGCCGTCCACCGATAAAATTTTCACCGCTTCGTATTTTATTTTTATGAATCAGCAACGACTTGAAAGTTTCACTTGGCCAAGCAAGTTTAAGTTAAAGTTGTTTGAGTTAAAATCTTGTTAATTTCGAATAAAAATAGTAGCCATATTTTTGGCCAGAACTCAACTTTCACTTGTGTAGCCTGGCCGCCATATTTGTTTTGTTTTGGAGCAATCTGTGGCCGTCATTTTCGAACAGAAACTGCTTACGCTGATTGGTTGATTTTAGGCGTTTTTTCTTTTCCGAACAATCAGATGAGTTTGTTACAGATTTTTGCACTGTTGTTACAGATTTTTGCACTGTTGTTACAGAATTTTGCACTGCTGTTACAGATTTTTGCACTGCTGTTTGGGATTAACTGCACTGAAATCAACCAATCACAGTCGAGTAATATTTTTATCTATATTATTAACTTCTTTACTAACCTACAGTCCTACATACACGTGAAATGCTTTATCATTTTAAGTATTCGTTTCCTCATGATGTCACTAATTTTTCATGACGTCACAGTTCCATTGGGCGCCTGCAGGTGAGAAGAGTTCCACCAGTTTGACTGTACCAAACGCTGCAGGTTTTCTCCGTGTACACTGGAGTAACATTGGACCATATGGGAAGGCCGGCCCTATCGAGCAGGTAAGTTTAGTTTAGTTAACACATCTTTACATCTCGTTTTTGCTGCAATCCTAAAGTAGCAGATACAAACCCAGGTTTTCATCGAAGTATTTTCCAAATTCTTCACGTCGCCGAGACACCAATCAGGGCAACTGATTGTAGAATACAACCTACACTAGACCCCCACGTTTGAAATATTTTATTCTATCCAATACCAATATACCAAGGGTGTCTATCTAATAATACATTAATACAACACCACTTCACCAACACATACATGGCATTGTCATACTACAGTTTCGATCGTACGGCATTTCTACAGATTTTGCACAGTATTCACAATTGAAGGAGAAAGATTAAAGCTATTTCATGTAGTTCTGCGTTACCTCTTTCGTTTAAATAAACTTCGTTTCTTCTCTTCTTGGGCATTTCTTGACCGTCACTGGTTGAACATTCTCGCAGATATTGGATCCATTGGGCGATGTCGTTCTAAACAACACAAAAGAATGAAGTTAGGACCGATCTTCTTCCTATGTAAACGAATGTAATTTTAGTGTATGTAAATGAGTTGACAACTTACAACATCTTTAGCTTGGAATAAGTATTCGTTTCCATTTTCTATTCTATAAAAATAATCGACAATGTTTTAATTTGCAACTATTCATCCTTTGCAAACAACTGTACTTTGTAATATATAAAATTTCTTACCTTAATCTGAATACATTCTTTCGTTCACGGTAATCATCAGCCACCTCTGTCTTAGATCCTCTTGAGGACAATAAATTTAAGACTTCGTTCATCTGTCCAGCATCTTTTTGATCATCAAAGAAATGAAGGAACTATCCTTTAGAACAACATAAAACTGTTTCCACCGTCTAAAATACAACGATTCATTACATTAGTACAGTCAAACAGTCAGTCTCAAAAATTATTTTTGGAGCAAAGTTTCTTGGTTTTCCTCCTCTGTGTAATCAGCACAAAATTGTATGAAATCTGTTGGCGTGGTTTGTGTCTAAACTACGTGAAAAAGGTAGTTTAAATTTTCAGGTACAGCAGTTCAAACACAATCCATGGCAACTTATGAACACTTCCCGAATTTCCTTGAATGCACACATGGCAATGGTGCGAGGTCGATGTTGGCAATGACTTAACATAATAGAATCACAATGTCAGGCTCGAGTTCAAGGCTTCAAGCTATTGTTTCCTTTTCACTCAAGTAGTTTGGGAAGTGTCTATTAATAATACTACCTACACAGAACCCATACGTTTTAGTCCCATATTTACAACTACGAGCAAGCTCATACCTTTGAGATACCTTTGAGATATCTATAATATCTGACCTGTTAGAAGCCTTCTTGTGCCATAGTATGTTTTCTGATTAAATATCCTTCATTTTTACTATCATGGTGAACGTTTCCTTCAGCCATTTTGAATTCCTCTTGCTTCTCTTCATCGTGCTCGGCATTTTCTATCACAGAGGCTCTCTTTCTTGCTTCTTCATCCGCTTGTTCTTTCTTCTTTCGTGCTTCTTCTGATAGTTAGCATAATAATTAACAGTTATTCTACGAACTCGAGTCGTATATGAGCTGATAGCCGACGACGCGCGACAGCGCCGAGTCGGCTATCAGTCATATACGACGAGAATGAGTAGAATAACTGTTTTATTATATACACAAGCTCTGGATATGAACAGAACATTTTGGCGTACTTTTTTCAAGTAAAACTTGAATTTCCTCTTAATTTAATCGTCCAAATCTGCCAGCCATTTTTCTAATTTTCTCTACTAGCAAGATTATGAGCTAAAATCCTGCTAGTAGAGAACCAATTAGATTGCAGAATACCTCATATCCAGAGCTTGCGTATATACTAATAATATTTATCCCGGTTGCTAGTGGAGCATTTGGGCCTATCAGTGGAAACTCGGGCTTATGGATCGAAAGCTTAGCCGAATAAATAAACAACATGGTGTTTTCACAAAACAAACAAAATAGAAATGGACTGGCACTGCACTTCAATTTCCGGCATCTTTGGCAAATATATATGGAGCTCACTGCTATTACCTTCTTCCTGTCTTTTCCTTTCAGCTTTCGCTTCTTCTTCTCTCTTTTTCTGTTCTTCCACTTCACGATGTCGTTTTTTCTCTTCTTCTTTCCTCGCTGGTTCCTCTCTTTCCCTTTCCTGTTCCTCGTGTTGTCGACGTCTAGCTTCACGTAGTTCAAACTGCAACGATACAACCAAATATCGGCTGTTAAAATGGCGACCATCGTAACAAAAGCAGCATAAAACGTTTAGGTAGTATTTTCTTTTGTGTCAATTATACGCTACGTTTCTATACCATACGATTACGATAGAGTTAAAGTAAAGAACAGGCCTTAAACCAAAGAGTTAGCCATGACAATTCCATGACATTAAACTTAACCTACCGCAGTTAAACGTTCCAAATCTTTGAACCGTTCTTCATGACTGGTGACCAGTTTCTCGAAGTTTTGATGTTTTTCAATGAGTCTGTCCACTTCTGACTCGTTTTCCTAGAAAGAATAGGCCATCGTTAAAACATCATGAGTAAAAAATTCATCAAAACTAATACATACGGCATTATTTTCCTCGTCTTTCTTCAAATACTGCTCTTGCGTAAGTAGCCATCCTTCTGCTTGATGAGCGTCGCGAGCGAACCGCATCACTTCCAGAACTGTAAAGTATTGAAGACAATGGTTAATACCACGTTTTAAAGAACAAGTTGTGCTGGGCGATTAACCAAAAAATGAGTTCAAATTATGTTAAGGCAAGTTTTATGGCGTGTAGTTGAGAAAAAATATTCGAACAGGAACTCAAGGCTTCAAGAGATGTTATGTGTGCTTAGTGGGAAGGAGAAGGAAAATTATTTTCCTTCGGATGAACGAAGTGAAGTAGAAGGAAATGGAATTTTCCTTCGGATGTTAACGTGGCACATGATTGCTCATGCAAATCGCAGCAGCGCATTTGCATGAGAGTATAAATACAGGCAGTAGCTATAGGACGGCACCACGTGAAGCACTACACTGACACAGAAAGCTTGATTTGTTCTTCTTCTGTGTTAATTAAAATGTTTGGAATAACATAAGCAAGTCCTTTGCCATCATGGAACATCAACTCAGAGATGGCATTAAATATGTATTATTCTATAATTATTATTTTTTTTCCTGTTTTCTGCTATTTTGTTTTCTTTTTAAGTCGTAGAGTCCCTAGTCCAGCAGACTTGTTCTTCCGATGCGGGAAACGAGGCCACTGGAGCTCAAGCTGTACAAATTTGCCTTCACACGATCAAGTCAGAACGAACCAGGATATTTTCCACGTTCCTTTGCTCCAAGCAACGCAGGAGAGCGAGTTAACGGCAACCGGTAACTTCTTGCAAGACACTTATGAGTACATAGTGCAGGTACACTTTTCCGATAATGTATGGGAATAAGCAGTCCAGTAGCAATACCTCGGATTCTTCTTTGAATGTAAAAGGAAGACTGAAGACCCATATTCAGTTTTGGAAGGATATTGGTGCTTCAGAGTTTATCGTTGACACTATTCAGGAGGAGTATAAATTTTGCGAATAACTCATCCTCCTTAAGTAATTGGCAGTTTGTGTGCGATTCTATAACCCAATTGTTAATCATTGACAGAATTGTTCAGGTCGAAAAGCATGACTTAATAGTATGTAGCCCGCCTTCTGTAGCTTCTCAACCGAGTGGTAAAAAGCGACTGATTCTAGATTTGAGATATGTGAATAATCATGTTTACAAAATTTGAAGATTGGCCTGACAATTTTTTTGATAAGGGTTCCTTTGATTTGAAATCTGGTTATCATCATTTGGATATTTTCTGAGAGCATCAGCCCTACTTGGGTTTCAGTTGGGTGATGGATGGCAAGAAATCCAGTTATTTCATGTTTTCGGTATTGCCATTTGGATTGACCTCAGCGCCATATATATTCACCAAATTGTTGCGGCCCATAGTAAAATATTGGCGATCCCAAGAGATTAGTAATGTAGTATATTTGGATGATGGGTTTGACATTGAACAGAGTCTGGAAACTTGTACGGATAATTCCACCACAATTCGCTCAGACCTCCGGAGGGCAGGTTTTGTAACTAGCGATGATAAATGCACATGGCAACCCACTCGATCCCTTACTTGGTTGGGTTTAGACTTGGAAGGCCACGACAGCCCTTCAGAATATTTGTTCAGAACGCAGGAAATCGTGTCTACGAGGTCCTAGATTTTATCGCAGTACAGAAAATTCACCCACTTCATACAGGAATCCAAATTCCTTGACAAATTTCCTTACGCTACCCTGGTTATTTCCCGTTACCTTATAAAGTGGGTTCACGTTGAATCGAACCCTGCAGTTTCACCGTTGATACGCAACATTGTTGAGTCTAGTAAACGATCGCATCACGCTATATCACGCAAGAAGGAACCTATTTTCATTGATATTTTATCAAAGATCGTGGGAAAATACGCAACTTCTGACAGCGACCTTAAAGATGTTCGTACGGCACTCTTGTGCCTTCTGGGTTTCTTCGGCTTGTTCCGAGCTAATGAGTTGCTTAGTATAAAAGCGAATGACATCACTGTCAATTCTGACCATTTAATAATATAAGTCCCTAAAGGCTCTTTTCCACTCATCGCAAACCAATTCGCAAACTCGCTGCGAGTTCTTGCATGTAATTAAAATAAACTATCGAGCATTGTGATTGGATGAAAGTACTCGCAGCGAGCTTGCGAGTTGGTTTTTGCGACGAGTGGAAAAGAGCTTTAAGGCCAATATCGTAATGGAAATAAAGTATACATTGCACAAACTAATGGACACATGTGTCCGCATGTGTCCGCATGCTTTGTTTCTTCGTTATTTTTCTTTAGCTAATATCCACACACAGTACGATGAATAATCTTCAGGTCTATTCAAGCTTCTCGTCGTGGCATCGCCATCACTGCTCTTGGTTAGAAATGCCTTAGCTACACACGACTGCGTGAAATCATCAAGTAGGCTATAACAAGTATTGGTCTCGATCCTAAGGCAAAGAGCAGGCAAGTGCTTGCACGTCGCATGCCATTACTATTGTGTATGTGTGCTTAGTGGGAGGGAGAAGGAATGATGTTCCTTCGGATGAACGAAGTGAAGTAGAAGGAAATTAATGCAATAAGCCAGTTCGGATGCACATCGAAGTATTCAACTGTTCTATTTCTGATCATTTGAATATGCAAAAGTTGTTCGAAGAAGAATTAGCTTCCGCACGGCTGACTCGCTTTAATTATAAAATTTAATCCCCTAAGTGCAACTTTATTTTGCTTCACACAGAAGACAAAATATGCAATACAAAAATTATTTAATGACTGTTTTATTGTGGCTATATGTGAAATACAAAAGAATGATTGAACAGTTGAATACTTTGATATGCATATTTTAAATCTTCCAGTCTCAGCTACATGTTATGATTCAACTGCAATTTTGAGGAAGTAATCTGGATCACAGTGATACCTGAGAGCAAGAAGGATCAAATAACCGTTGTACCGTAATTCTATATTGCATGCAACTATTTATTACTGAATTACTTTTTATAAAAGCATGCAACTGAAAGAGGAAAATTATAGGAACATTTGGCAAATAGTGCCGTATAAACGAACAGGTAACATAATATGAGGTTGAGCAACATCATTAACATAATATAGGGGCCGCATGATCATTAGCATACAGGGGAGGGGGGGGCGCAAGGGAGGCGCAAACATTAGCATATGAGGGTGAGCACATCATTAGCGTCCTATTCCTTTGAGACCTCATTAATATGACGAACAAGACCGGGCAAGTTTGGGCGAACAAACAATAATTATTGCTGAGTTCAGCATATATTGTGTATAGAAATATGGCTTTGTTGTCGCGAGATTTATAAACTCCGTCAATATCGTATCTAGTGAAGTGTTTCTTTCTGAGTCGACCAATACTAATAAATTTACAAAGATTCAAGCGTTTATTTAGTAAAGTATATACAAGCGACGAAGGACTATTTAAAATCAAATCTTTTCATCTGAAAAACTTTTTAATATTGGGTTAAACAAACAAAATTTTCAACATAAAGTATTAAATATATAAATATACTTTTTAGCGATTCGAAGATACAAGCGTAAGCATTTTGATACACGGCGTTGTCAGGGTAATCTTTCCTACGTGTAAGACACAAAAGGTTGAGGTAATTAAGAGTTAGACGAACACGGATTTGCATGAATTGAGAATATATAATTATAGGACGGGAAAATATTGAACAATGTACATACAAGTGTACAACACACAAAGGATTCATTTTTAAAACACATTTATTGATTAAAATTTATTTTACAGCGTTAGTAAGGTCTACTCCTAAGTCCTAAGCGCATATGGTTTAGGCGTCTTTTGTTTCTTTAAAGAGTTCTCATATTTTTATCTGTCTTCGGCTGATAATCTTGCAATATCTTCAATTTTCTCGTGAACTAGACTTTGTTTGTAACCTTCTCGTTGCTCTGGCGTCATCATTGCTAAATCTTTAGGTTTTCAAACTGAAAAGTCTACCCAATTAAATATATTTTTAACAAAGTAAATAAGGTCTGCTGTCGGTCTGCTCCTAAGAGCGTATTATTCTTAAAATCCATCACTCGCTTGGGTGTATAAA
This sequence comes from Trachythela sp. YZ-2020, assembly GCA_016169945.1. Taxonomy (NCBI): domain Eukaryota; kingdom Metazoa; phylum Cnidaria; class Anthozoa; order Malacalcyonacea; family Clavulariidae; genus Trachythela; species Trachythela sp. YZ-2020. Next base: position 263,343 of record JADLSH010000257.1, read on the forward strand.
TATTGTCCGAGTCAACCTCGTAGCTTTTTCACCTTTTAACCATAACTTTACATTTCTTTAACCCGTACTGAGCAAGCATATCTTGGATATACTTGTTAACTGATATTAGTATGTAGCTATGTATGTATATTACAAGATGTTTTTTTTCTGCATCTCGCTCGATTGAAATTGATGTAGAAGGCTTAGGTGGATGGATATTTCTAGTGAAATATTACATACAACATTTTAGACCTGAACGGGAACGGCTGCGAAAAATGCAACTCTAAGTCCTCCGACAGGAATTGAACCTGCGGCCCTGCGATTCCGGTGCAGCGCTCTGACCACTGAGCCACAGAGTCCAGCGGTTGCCAAGCGTTAACCACAAGTTCATGTATATATATAGATGCGGGTGCTGCGGGTTGTGATAAGGTAAATTACAAGATGTTTTTTTCTGCATCCCACTCGATTGAAATTGATGTAGAAGGCTGCACCGGAATCGCAGGGCCGCAGATTCAATTCTTGTCGGAGGACTTAGAGTTGCATTTTTCGCAGCCGTTCCCGTTCAGGTCCGCTGAAATGTTGTATGTAATATTTCACTCGAAATATCCATCCACCTAAGCCTTCTATGTATGTGTATGTAAAACTTTATTTCGTGGCGCTAGCCTCATCAACATATACGTTGGTTTTCATGAGAGGCGTCATTTTTATGTACAAAATATTTACAAGAAAAAAAAAGAAGAAAAAATTAACTAATTACAATTTCTATGACTATGACTATGACTATGACTATGACTATGACTATGACTATGACTATGACTATGACTATGACCATGACCATGACCATGACCATGACCATGACCATGACCATGACCATGACCATGACCATGACCATGACCATGACCATGACCATAACTATGACTATAACTATGACTATGACTATGACTATGACTATGACTATGACTATGACTATGACTATGACTCATGACTCATGACTGACTCGCGACTATGACTATGACTCATGACTGGCATGACTATGACTATGACCATGCTATGACCATGACTATGACTATGACTATGACTATGACTGACTATGACTATGACTATGACCATGACTCTATACGACTATGACTGCGACTATGACTATGACTGCCATGACTATGACCAACTATGACTATGACTATGACTATGACTCGCTACCATGACTCATGACTATGACTATGACTATGACTATGACTATGACTATGACTATGACTATGACTATGACTATGACTCACAACTATGACTATGACTATGACTATGACTATGACTATGACTATGACTATGACTATGACTATGACCATGACTATGACTATGACTATGATTGCTAATGAGCATAACATGAAGCTCAATCCTAAGAAGTGTAAGGAAATGCTTGTAAACTTCCTACATAACCCCAATTTCTTACTCCGACCAATCCAAATTGGTAACAATATTATTGAACGTGTGACAACGTATAAATCTTTGGGTGTCATTTTGAGTAGCGACCTAAAATGGAATCCTCATATTGAATACATTGTTAAGAAGGCCTACAAAAAACTATACCCTTTAAGAGTCCTGCGAAGAGCTGGGGTCGACCAAAAGAGTTTACTGAAAGTGTACCTGTGCACAGTAAGACCGGTACTTGAGTACGTCGTTCCTATTTGGCAAAACATTCCGGATTATCTATCGAAGGAAATTGAGTCGGTGTAAAAACGAGCACTAAAGATAATTTTCTCGGAGAGTGAATCATATGCAGAGGCCCTGAATTTTGCACAACTACCAACTTTAAGCACAAGAAGAGTCCAAATATGTCAGAAATACATGGCCAGAATGAGGCGAGAAAACCAATATTGACCATTATTGCCAATCCCTGTTGTTTCTGACCATAATATTAATTTGAGACAGAACACTGATCGATCTTATCTATTTATACTCTTAATATACTTTTATATACTTTTATACTCTTAATAATTATGTTAAGATTTTTAATATGTATGATAAATTGTAAATAATTATGCATGCACTATTTACTATTTTGGTAAATGCCTAATGATTTTAACTCTTGTAAATAGCCTAGATTCTAAAGCATATTCATGTACTATTTTATAACTTATTTCTATCCATTCTAAAGTACTCTTTAATTCAGTTTTTTTTGTAACTGCAAGAGAGTTCTAATAAACTATTATTATTATTATTATTATATATAAATACGCGCAGTTACGGAATAATTTCAAATAGAAAACAAAATATTCACCGCAATAAACTATATAGACAACCAGGCAAGTTGAATTCGTATAGTTCAACACCACTCTCCTCCGCAGAGACTGTGAGCTAGCTATTAAAAATAATTAGTCGTTTTTAATAGTGAGGTCTCGAGCATTTTCATTAGTCTTACACGAAGTTTTCAGGGAAAATTTGAGCGCGCGGGGAAAGACGGGAAGGAGGAAAATGATGAGGGAAGCCTCTGCCATATAATGTGCGGTTCTGTGAACAAAGTAGCGGTTCTGTGAACACAACATGGCGGAATCAGAGAGCGACACGGAAGATCTTGAAACGTCAATGCAGAATCTTAGTATAGATGGTAAGTTAGTATTGTTTGTGCTATTTAATATATTCTTGATGTAGAGTTGATGTAAATGAATTTTCTTCGTATAATGACTTTGTGGTTTATAAGTGATGAAAATGCTCGAGACCTCGCTTTTAAAAACGACTAATTATTTTTAATAGCTCACAGCCTCTGCGGAGGAGAGTGGTTCAACACCATATTTTTCACATTAACACGGGTTTCATTTTGACCAGTGTTTATTGACGTTTCACGCTATATATTTCCGAAGGCAATCGAGGAAAAATATAATCAAAATCATAAAAAAATTCTATAGGTCAAAATCTATAGTATTAAATCACAACGGCATTATACTAACTTAATTTTCACATCGTAAATCACCCCCAACTTGGTAATTTAATTCCATCAGTCTTGTAATACTATGATCGCCGAGGAAAACTTTGCGAACCTTACAGACGAGCATGCGTACAAGCAAAATATACGATCACCTGCGAGGCGCAGTTTTACGAAGCCTTGCTGATTTTCTCGTACGCATGATGATATGGAAGCGGGATATAATTATAGTGTCTTCTAATTTTTCTTCATCGACATGCAAGGGAAGTTATTAAGAAGCCAAAAATACCTTTGACCTTTGTTTCCCATCAGATTTCCCGCTTGTATATCACATTATGAGTGCAAAAAAGGATGATAATTCTCCTGATTTGGGTCCTCCTCAGTACTGATAATACCTCAGAGGATATTGTTTATAATGACTCTACTGAAATGACTAGTTTTTCATCTGTTGGTAAACAACAACAACAGGAAATTGAAGCTGTTAGAAATCAGCTTTCTGAAAATGAGCCAATGCAAGAACGATGCATGTTTTGGCCGTTTCCCTTTGAGTTATTTGTCTGTTACATTCTTCTTGCCTTTAAACGTATTTTTAATCCATATTTCGTCAGTGTATGCATATGCTATGAAATGCCGACTTTAGGGCCTGTATGTGAGTTTGTATGCATTTCATTTGGGACAGATAATCTCAACTGTTTTAGGGTAAAATGACCATGACGGACAACATGGCATATGTGCCAAAACACATATCCGAGACGAAATATCTAAAAATGACCACACCCAGAAACGGTATAGCTATATCTCCTGAACCATCAAAGATACAGACTTTCTGAAGTGCTGATAGTGTTTAAAGTGGTAACTTTTAGGGGTGCTCATTGGACAGTGAAATGTGCCTAGGTATAATATTTTACAAGAAAATGACTATGCACCATCCAAGGGCAACTTCTAATTATACATCACATAACTTCATACACCTTAGAAAGGCTATATTTTCTTATTTCCTAAATATTTTTGTCATAGGATAAAAAATTATACTTATTTCAATATAGTACTAATAGATTTCATGAGGGTTGATAATGTTTTGTTGAGATATAATACAGTTCATTTCACTTACCACACGCCAAAACACGATTTCATCCATATTTTGCCGTTTTATTCGCTTTTTATCACCGAGGTTCGCACATATTATCCACAAATTATACTTGAACATAATAATAGTTGACTAAAGAATAATTCAACCAAGTTTCGTCAGGTTTTGAAGTAGTACAGTGTATTTTATCTTCGATATCATAGAAGCGATGTCTTGCCCAATTATCGCCCAAGTGCAATGTCTCGCCGCTTCTCTGCGCGATTTATCACACTTTTTCGTCGTCAAATGTATTTAGATTACATTATCCATAATTTGATTGTAGAAAAGTTCCAATCGAAAAATTGATAACCTAACTGCTAGTCCGTGGCAATAAACGACCCCAAGTATTTTATAAACATGAATAAAAAATATAGTGTTCAAAGTAATTTGAAATAGTACCACAGGGATCTGTACTTTCGCCGACCTTATTTAATATCCACATTGACGACTTAGATGCTTGTGTTCCTGAAGAACATGAGGTCAGTACACACAAATATGCTGATGACTGTACACAAAGTGAATGTATCATGATGGGAAAGCGTAGCAACATGCAGGAAGTCTTAGACTCTGTTCAGAACTGGTCAGATACTAACAAAATGAAGTTGAATGTGAAGAAAACGAAAGATATGTGGATTTGTTTTGGGAAATCTATCCCACAGCCACCCAATCTGTACATCGCGGATAATATGATCGAAAGAGTAGATACATTCAAGTTGCTTGGTGTTGGCTGTCAAAGTAATTTGAAATGGAATTCTCACATTAACGAAATTACCCGTAAAGGAAATAGAAGATTGCATTTTCTAAGGCAGTGTAGGAAGGCTCACCTTCCTACAGACGTTGGTCTTGCAACTTACTGCACCAAAATTCGACCCTTGCTTGAATATGCTGCACCGGTTTGGGATGGCCTACCTCTCTATTTAGTGAACGACCTTGAACGTATTCAAAGGAGAAGTCTACGCATTATTGGTGTGCCGGACGACGCACTTCCTTCGCTTAGCGAAAGAAGAGAGAAACTACCTCTTCGAGAAATTGAGGCAATTATTCGTGATACAAACCACCCCTGTCATCACCTTGTCCCTGTTGCATATAAACATGACTATTCTACTAGAATTAAAGAAAATAGTGCTAATGTAGGTTACATTATATCTAGAACTGAAAGACATAAATCATCTTTTATGCCTCGGGCAACTGACCTTTTTAACAACAAACTTTAAACTTTTATTCTAAATACAGTAGATAATTCATAATTTTAGATTGATATTGTAAGTTTACTGTACTTTTCTACTTAAGGTGGATTATTATTATTAAAGCTCTATATTATAAATCACGCGCGAAATTTTTCACGAATGCTCGAAATTATAATTTGAGGCATAGAAAACCTTTGATATTTTGGTGCAAAAAGATATTGCAAGTTTCTGGTTTCTGTTTAGCTTAAGAAAACCATAAAATACAATATTGCGCAGGAACTTACAAAATTGTTTATCAAATCCAACTATAGTTTCAAGTATTCGTGAGAACATTTAACCCCCCCCCCTGTCATCTAGCTCACGCGGTGTTTTCGTGAAGATTGCAAATTACGTTGAACATTATATTTTTGATTCATGTTTATAAAATACTTGGGGTCGTTTATTGCCACGGATTGGCAGTTAGGTTATCAATTTTTCTATTCGAACTTTTCTACAATCAAGTATTTCTGGATACTGTACTCTAGACGAAAAAGTGAGGTAAATCGGGCAGAGAAGCGGCAAGACATTGCACTGGCGCGATAATTGGGCAAAACATCGCTTCTTTGATATCGAAGATAAAATACACTGTACTACGTCAAAACCTGACGAAACTTGGTTGAATTATTCTTTAGTCAACTATCATTATGTTAATAATATATAATTTGTGGATAAATATGTGCGAGCCTCGGTGATAAAAAGCGAATAAAACGGCAAAATATGGCTGAAATCGTGTTTTGGCGTGGGGTAAGTAAAATAAACTGTATTGTATCTCAACTGGACAATATCAACCCTCATGAAATCTATTTGTATTATATTGAAATAAGTATAGTTTTTGATCCTTATATAGCCTTTCGAAGGTGTATGAAGTTATGTGATGTATAATTAGCAGATGCCCTTGGATGGTGCATAGTCATTTTCTTGTAAAATACTATACCTAGACACATTTCACTCTCCAATGACCACCCCTAAAAGTGACCACTCTAAACACTATAAGCACTTCAGAAAGTCTGTAGCTTTCATGGTTCAGGAGATAGGGCTATGTCGATAGTGCCGTACGTTTCTGGGTGTGGTCATTTTCAGGCATTTCGTCCCGGATACGCGTTTTGGCACATATTGGCATATGTTGTCCGCCATGGTCATTTTACACTAAAACAGTTGAGATTATCTGTCTTAAATGAAATGCATACGAACTCATATACATGTTTCACCCTCGATTTTGTATACACGGGCATATGCGTGTATATTTCGGGCAAAAGTCGCAGTTAAAGAAAAACATGTAGCTGTGCCTGGATGATTTAAAATATGCGTAGTAAAGTATTCAAATGTTCAGTCATGCATTCGTGTTTTTATTGTTGTTATATGTAATCACGAATGCATGACTGAACATTTGAATACTTTAATACGCATATTTTAAATCATCCAGTCACAGCTACATGTTTTTCTTTAACTGTGATTTTTGCCCGATTTTTGCCCGAATTTCGCGATTCGTGTATTGAGCTCAATCCTAGGAATATTTTTCAGCACTGGAGAACGATTTTGAGATGTTGAGATGAGCAAACCGACTTCTCTTTCAATTAATATAATGTCTTCTGTAATATAATTTATAGTGTTTGTTCACAATTGGTTTGTTTGCGGTTGCGTTCCTGAGTCCCCCAAGCACCACGAAAATTTTCCCGAAAAGGTCAAAATTGCCATGCTTGGAGGTCTTATCTCAGAAACTATTGAACTACATCAAAAAGGTCGAGGAACTAGTTATTAACTAACTATGCTTGGAGGTCTTATCTCAGAAACTATTGAACTACATCAAAAAGGTCGAGGAACTAGTTATTAACTAACTTTTTATGCTCTTTCCAAATCCATAAAGATCCCACAAATGATATAGGTACTTTAACATTTACCGACCAAGTTACTTTCAAATTTAACATGTTAACCATAGATATATAGGAGACAAAGGTCAATTTACCGACATTATTGTTGTTGCCTTTACTTATCGCCGCTTTTTTCCTTGTTTATCTCATCTTTTGGCTTTTTACATTTTTTGTTAATATTAAACGCAAAACAAACGGTATGACGAAGTAAAGTAAAGTAAAGTAAAGCAAAGGAAAGGATTTGGAAAATTAAAGTCGTTTCATTTATCAGTTTTGTTTAAAAATAGAGCGCGGGAAAACATGTCTTTGAAATTCATAAGTCTCGAGAACAGTAGTGCAATTTCTTACATCCTCACCTTAATCCTTATCCTAACCTATAAATCCTTGCCTTAATCCTAACCTTAATCCTAATCTCAACACTAATCCTATCCTTAATCCTAACCATAATCCTAATATTTATCTTAATCCTAATATTAACCTTAATCCTAATCTTAATCCTTACCTTAATCCTAACCTCAATCCTAATCCTAACCGTAATCCTAACCTTAATCTTAACCTTAATCTTGACCTTAATCCTAACCTTAATCCTGATCCTAAACTTAATCCTAACCTTAATCTTAATCCTAACCTTAATTCTAACCTTAATCCTAACGTTAATCCTAACCTTAATCCTAACTTTAGTCCTAACCTTAATCCTAACCTTAATCCTAACCTTAATCCTAACCTTTATCTTAACCTTAATCCTAACACTAATCCTAACCTTAATTCTAACCTTAAACCTAACCCAAACCCTAACCTTAACTTTAATCCTAGCTTTAGTCGCAACCTTAATATTAACCTTAATCTTAACTTTAATTCTCACATAATCACTACCAATCACTACCGTAATAATCTAACTTTAATATATTATCCTAACTCTGTACCTGAAGAAGAGAACTGAGACATAACTGCCAGTTACATCCTTCATTACAAAAATTTACATGAATTACATCCAGTTGTTTAATCAATCTTCTTGTCTATATGGTGTGTTTATTTGAGGACGGTGCTTATTCAAGGGTGACGCTCTTTAAAAATTATTCCATTTGTATCCGCCTCCATAATTCAATTGCTGTAAAATTAAGTATAGGTTATCATGCGATGGCGAGTACAATTAGGGATTAATAGTACGAGTGATGTTTGGAAATTTTGCCAAAATTGGACGAGCCGCCGGGGCTCAAACAGTTTGCAAACAGTTTGCATATAAAGTTTGCATATTTTCAAACAGTTTGCATATAAGTGGATTAAAAAGACTAATTTTCTTAAGGTTTTGTTTTGGATTCCCAAAATCTTTGCATATAAGCGACTTGCATATAACCGGCGGCGACTGTATATAATATGATGTGTTAACTATGTGTGCACAATTTATGCTAGGCAACGCGGTCTATGTTTGTTTGTGTTTGTGTTTGGTTTATTCTTTATGCATGTTTGTGGGAAATAACTATTAAATTTTAATCTTAATCTGTTTTGCTTTGTTGAAAACACACATAAAACACCACGTTTATTCATTATTGCAAAGCTTTCGATTCGTAACCCGGAACTTCACAAGTGCTAGTAAAATAATTCAAGACATTTTTTTCAATTCACACATAGAAGTGGTGTATTACGTTTCCTGCTTTCGAAAAGGATTAAAAGAATATTTATTAAACTTATAGTTTTTCTGTATTTTTCTCTATTTCCTTCCATTGTTACTCTGTCATATTTAATTGTGGGTTATATTTATTCATTGAACATTCTATTTAATTCTAATGTTGTATACTTAATGGTAGTTTATATAATATCTGTAATATATTTTAAATATTGAATATAATTATACGCCACTCCGGTTTTATCAGGTTGAAAATAGTAGCCCAAAATCTATAAGCCTTAATTAATTTTGGTTTCTCTTGCATGGGCGTCCTTGCCAGAGTATATTATATATACTGTTATTATAATGTGTGCATGTATGTTCTTCTGTGGCAAAATAAATTGACTTGACTAGATACAAAAACAAACTATACTGTCGCCATGCAAACATAGTCAAACATACAAAGAGCTCATTATTAATATTGCATCATGCTCACGTGCTTGTGCACATAAATTTGAGACCAATTTTCTATAACAAATGCATATATGACACTGACAGTAATAAAATTTTGTCACATTCGAAATGTCCTCATGTTCTGCGCGATTGTACTTCACGGGTCGGTAAGGAAAATTTTGTCAAACAAAAAAGTTTGCTTATGAGTTAGTAAACAATGTTTAATTAATGCAACGAAACTGCGACGTATGATAACACAAGCAGGTGGTAGCCACAAGAATCTTATTTCAGATGCACTGGGACGCACGCACTTTCATATACAAAGTCAAGCAGCTTCTTCGAACACTGTTGACAACTAACAGCCAGCCAGGAATAGTCTTTGGTCCCAAGTCCAGATCTAAGGTAAGTATATGACGAAACTAGAACATCAAAAGCCGTCTTTAAAGAAATAGTTAACTTCTTAATTCTTATTCTAATGCAAAGTTTAATAGCTTATTAGAGCCTATTTAGACTTTTTGTAACTGATTTTGTAACCAGAACTCAGTTTCAGAAGAGTAAATTAAACATCAGAAATTAAAAAATTGGTTTTCAGCTAAAACGTCAATATAATTTAGCATTATATAACATTGTAAAATGTTAAAGGATAAAAAAAATGCACGTGTATATTAAGATTATATACTATCGTTCCACTTGAGGAAATTCTTAATTTTAGGAAAAACGATTTCTATGAAACGTTCATTTATAAAGCATTATTTATATTTTCCCCAATTTTCATCTTGTTCGCATGTCATAGTTAGCTAGGCATAGTGCAAACTCGCTAAGCTTGTCATTGATCAGTGTGCTCGACTTTTAAAGAACATCATTCACACAATATTTCTCGCCACTTTTGAACCCGAACTACTGTCGTATCCTAGGGGAATTCTTTTTCAGACCTAATGCCTTATGGATAAAAACATATTGCTTTATATGGCTGATTCATTGAATAAAGGTTGAATTGTTTAAAAAGGAATACTAAAAATGAAACTATAGCATTTTCTCGCATGATAAGGGAATGATGACCGTGTAAGGTTTTGTTGTAAAATTTGTTTTGTTAATTTGTACTGAAAATCCTGACCAATGGCGATGGCGTACTGGCAGTGGTTTCTCAGCTCAGAAATTGAAACATCAAAAGCCGTCTTTAAAGTCAAAGTTAGTTAATGCAATGTTCTTTTTCAGAACAATATAGATAAAACAGATTGCATGCACCCGCAAAACATAGAACCACTAATATATCCTTTTGCGAGTTGCGACAGGCTGACAGGGACCGCGGAGCATTTTTTGGATTGGGGGGAGGCTAAAAATCTCCGAATGCGCAGTGATACTGGTGTTGATTGCTAAAGTAGTGAAGGCGCGGGACATTTAGGGGGTATGGGGGCATGCTCCCCCAGTGGCCTTACTGCCAAGACTGAATAAGAAAATAAAGTGCCTAATTTGATATCTAACACATTCATACTTTTACAAAATCTGAAAAGTAGCGCCAAAAGTCCGACGATTCCCTGCTAGATTTAAATTAAGCATTAGACATAGCAGAGATAATAATATTTTCTTGAGTGTAACTTATTTATGGTTATGAAAAATTATAATGTTTTTAACTATGTGTATCCTACTGGAAATCACAATATGTAAGACAAATTATTAGGGAGGGCCCAGACCCCCTGCTCCGCGGCCCCTGGCTGAAGTGGTTCTTATAGAGAGCCTATGTTATGAATGTATGAAATTCGGGAAAACACCGGTTTTTTACTTGTTCCAATTTCTACCACAAAAATAATTAGGGACCGGTCATAAAGTAAGGATTTCTCGCGAAAAATTTCCGTGGCGCATCGTCCATAACTCGACATGTACAAATTTCATGGCCATTTCATTATTGAAAATGTTTAATGACCAACTGTATTCACACAGTATTACAGTATCTATATGTAATATATATATGTACGTATGTTGAACTGAGCATTTGTGTCGTAGCCAGGGTGTTGACTTTGCGGGGAAGGCAAACCAAACATAGATTCCAAAACCGAACAGCAATGCCGCAGGAGTGCATGCTAGCAGGCCCGGGGGCATGCTCCCGGAGAAATGTTGAATTTCTAAGCTCTCTAGAACAGCATTTCTCGCATTCTGAGACCGGCTATGAAAAAGCCATTATTGTCGTTATTCCACACATTGCACACATTATAGGGGGGGGGGGGGCAGAGTCCACCTTGCCCCAGCCTCCCGTGCTTGGCTATGCCCGTAGCGTAGCCCGCCCGCCGATTTAGTCCTGCTATGCAAATTTGTTCGTGTTCATTGTCGGTGAAAACAATCAATTTCTAAAGAAATGAATAATGATAATGATTTGAAATTTTCATAGCGGGACCAAATCGGCGGGCTGGCTACGCCACTGCCCGCTATGCCACTGCTGATCGTCATCACAGCTTATAACATGTTAGTGATGGTGATTGTCAGGCATTTATAGGCAGGATAAAATTCCTAAGTGTGCCCTTTCTCTTAAATTAATGGATTGTTATATGAAATAGTAAGTTTATGTCAACAGGCGACTGGTTGTGTGAATTCAAAAATATTATAAGTTTAGCATTTCTTTTCTAAATTTCGTAATTGCAATAATAGTTTTTGTGGTGCAAATACAAATTTGTCAATTTTGTTTCATGGCCCATCCATTTATTCATAGATTGGTCGATGGCCGCCACCAAAAATTGATGGAAAAATTTGGTGGCCCATCCATATTACCTACACTCCCTCCTAACAGTTACTTTCTGACCGGTCCCTTCCTTCTGGTTTAGTGTTTACACTGATTATTGCTTTTTCCAAGCCACTGAAATTGAATATGAATTAAACTATATATATGATCCTCTTTGGCACTTTGCATGCGTACTCAAATTAGGTAATATACTATGTCTATGTAGCACCTCTAAAGTTCATTTATGAAGTAACGAGGAAAGCGCATGCGAATAAAAATAACATGACGACATGAGGGTGACAGAGCCATTGGCATATGGACAGAGCACGTAAATGAAACGTTATTCTAACAGAAAATCTGTCTATTTTTTCAGATAGACAGCACAATGATTAGACTTTTCGTTGGAGCATTCTTTCTTAAAGCAGTAACTATATTTTGCTTTTCATTGGCCGCCGGCTATGCACAAAGTTCTGCCGATACCAGCAGTTGCGGTGAGAAATTTTCAACGAGAATGGACGAACACGTCTTTCCTAAACACAGATTTAGGTCACGTGTTATTGAAAGCCAGCCAATCAGCAGACCGCTTGAATGTTACGCCAACTGTATGAAGGACTGTCGTTGTCTTTCCTATAACATCTGTAATGGCGGTAAATTATGTGAACTGAATTCAGAAAAGAAGGATAACAATGTCTCTCTTTATGAGAAAAATGATGAATATGACTATCACGAATATGAATTTAGCAAACAGGTGCGTCTTTAGCCCGTTCTTTGTCCTACAAGGTTGTTAGTTACCTAATATGTCCCATTTTCCAAAATGAGTAGTTCTAAAATTTGAAGAATGGACAGTTCTCAAAATTGGAGCTTTAAGGAAGGACATTTTTAAGTACCGTAGTGGGGTATTTGCTTCTTAATTAGTGGGCTTTTTCTATTGCCCCTTCCACTGAAAGAAAAAAGGACTTGATACCCCAGTTGTCTTGGCCCTTTCACCAGATGTTATAAACGTTCAAAAATGATAACAAAACAATAATTCAATAATTTTGTTCTATTTATTAATGAACAGTGTAAACTGCGCACAAAAATTTTCTTTGCTAATTCGTTCTCTAGTTCAGTCCCCACCCCACTTCCGTCTTGTACACTAATCAGTTATACACACTGCCACTGATATCAAAACAACGGGGGTTGGAGGCTAACATTTTTGCTCCTCAAAATATGGTTAAGTTCTTAATTAAAAAGTATGCACTGAGTATTTTTGTTATTCCAATTTTTTAATTCGGCGCCAGAAAGTGCAGGAAATGGATTTCTGAGCCTCCTGATCTCACCAAATCCGGCGCCCCTGCGCATAAATATCCCCTTAGACCCTTCCAATGACCCCTGGACCTAACCTGCAGTGCCGAGTGGCAGTTATGCATTTAACGGAGTCGGGATGAAAGACTCTATCAAAAATATGGAACAAAACACAAAAAATTAAAATTAACAAAAAATTGAGTTTGCGTTTGCGTTTGCGTTTGCGTTTGCGTTTGCGTTTGCGTTTGCGTTTGCGTTTGCGTTTGCGTTTGCGTTTGCGTTTGCGTTTGCGTTTGCGTTTGCGTTTGCGTTTGGGCTTGCGTTTGCGCTTGCGTTTGCGCTTGCGCTTTGTGCTCGTCCTCGTGCTTTGTGCTCGTGTTCGTGATTGTATTTGCTTGTGTGTTTTTCTGGTTTGTCTGTCTGTCGACAGGATAATTGAAAATCTATCAAACAGTCTATTAAGAGATAATGGCCGTTGGCCAAGGACAAATCGAACAAATTTTGGTTCAATTTGAATGAGAAATTCATGACAAAAGTTTGTACTACATTTCTGGGCTTACCAGAACTCATGTGAATTATGCGTAATTATGCAATCTTCGAGTGCCCTCGAAGTTAGGATGTTTGTCACTCATGCAGCCCCTTAGCGACTAGCATACAGAAATACTGACTTCGCAATGGATGAAATTGACTAAAAGTAATTGTAAGAGTAAAGGAGTAAAGTAGCGGTAAAGTAATCATTACTTGCAAACGTATTTTCTCACTCCGTTTTCTTTACTTTAGTCACCCTCGGGAGACTGTCTAGATCCGTGTTGTTCAACATCAAACACATGTTTACATGGCGGACGTTGCCAAGCCACTTGTATGAAAAACAGCAAAAGATTCAATTGTGATTGCCCGGAAGGTTACGCGGGAGACCGGTGTGAAATTTGACTCTTTGTCTTTTGAGTGGTTCCTATCTAATATATTCAATACAAGGTGCTGCATGACTTTCGCACTGCATTCCTTTCCCACACAAACAAAAGAAGGATCGTTCTGGATACATCATTACACTGAGAATTTCATTTGATTCAGGTCAAGATATTATTACCGAATGAAAATGGAAGTTTCACACTTGTGTTCATTTTGAATACTTAACTTTTGCACAAATTCGTTCCAGTCCTTCCAGAGCCCCACTTCATATATATTAATTGTATGCAGAATTTGATGGGAATTGTGAGAATTTGGACTTTGCAGCTGAAAACTGACATTTTAAAGTTGAACATGTGTATTGACTCTGAACTGTACATTTTGTGTACAACTGCACGTTAAGCGATATTATATAATAATCTGAGTTCGTTTTGTCTTTTTATTGGGCGAGAGCTATGACCTGTTAGAGGACGTGCGGACGCACGGATGACTCTATTTCAGTGACGTCTATCTTTAAACAAATCACAGCCAGTGATCACAGCTCTCTCAGAAGCATCACGAACCAATGGCGTGTATAGGACATAGATCCCATCAAATGCCTTAATGTCGTGTAATTAAATCTGTCAAATCTCTTTACTATCTCACTTCAAAACACCAAAACGTTTCGATACGAGCTTAGTCGAGTTTTTTCAAATGTTATTTCATGTTATGACATCATTCGTGTATCTAAATATATAACTGAACATGCAGACGATGGCAAAATATTATCTACATGTTAATTAATCTGACACTTTGTTATATAATATACATTAAAAGTTTGTGAAATTCATGAATAATTAATGACTTTGCACCAGAGGGCAGTTGTATAAAAAATTAGTTAAAGTTAACTATAGTTAGTGCGAAAGTTCACCAATCAGAATCGCGGGTAGTTTTATACAACCGGCCCCAGTTGTATTCACATGTATTCGGCTCATGCATTCACGCGAAAATATTACGTCATGCTAAATATTCCCTATTTTGAGTGATATTATCGTGGCTTTCATCGAAGTGCCGCAGGGGCGGATATAGGGGTTGTCAAACTAGTCACGCGACTAAGGTAAAAATTGCGAAGATATAAAAATACATAGTCCAGTTGTAATATTTCATGCAGCGGCGGCCGACAGTGAATTATTTAATATTCAAAAATACTCCAGTTATCAATTTCGTGCAGCGGCCGAGCCTGCCGTAAAATAGCGGTTATCTGCGTGAGTTTTGACTAATCTGAGGCGGATTCCAGCCATTTGATTAGTCCATTTGAATTTTGACTAAAGTATGCGGGGGTCTGACTCATTTGGGCAATATTCGAGCTTTCTGATTGGCTGGTTAAGGAAATATTCTCCTTTCTCATTGGCTCGATTTTTTTTACTAATTCGCTCCTTGGGGTATTCAGCAGCGCTCCTTGGGGTATTCAGCAGCGCTCCTTGGGGTATTCAGCAGTCTTCAGTCAATACGAAATGAAAATAAAGTCTTTCTGATTGCTACTTGACCGCAAAGGTTCAAATTGGTTTGAGGATCGAGTATAATGCACGCTTTGAATACAAGATCTGTCCAAGATGCTATCAATGAGACCGATATCAGTCTGTCGAGAGATTTTGGCGCAGATATTTTCATACCCAGAGTTGCTCGTCAACAAAATAAGAAGTGTACAGCGATAAGGTATTAAAAGAGATCCTATTTATATTGGTTTATAGTCTGATACTAATACTATCACTGAGTATTACTAAGTTCAAAGTGTGTCTATTTCACGCCGGTAAAAGCCGCTTGGCTGAATTAGCATATATTTGCGGTTGGTCAAAAGGTCATTTATATTAATGATTTATATTAACATTTTTATCAATGATTTATTTTATTCTATTAATGTGGCACAAATTTCAAACTTTGCTGACGACAATCAACTCTTCCACGCTGGAAAGGATATGGAATCAGTTAACGAAATACTAAATCTGGAATTTAACACAGCAAACACCTGGTTCAGCAATAATGGTCTGCTGCTTAATCTGCTTAAGTGCAACTGTATGTCCTTATTAAGAGCCCATAAAAGAATGAACAACATTGCAGCGAATAAACTTGAAATAACACTTCACGACAAAATTTTGCCAATTGTTGCATCAATGACATTACTTGGTGTTGAGGTCGACGACGGTCTCAAATTTAACGAACACGTAACCAAAATATGTAAGAAAATCAGTAAACAACTTGGTGTATTGAGTCGAATGAAAAATATTCTTCCAATTACCACTAAGAAAACCCTATATTGGGCTTTTATATTTCCTCACTTCATCTATTGTTCTGAAACTTGGCAATTTTGTGGGAAGAGAAATATCGATAAACTTGAAAAACTGAACGATCGTGCTTTAAGATTTGTCTTTAACGACAAAACGTCTTCTTATCAAGATCTCCTACAAAAATTAAATATGTCCAACCTGGTAAATAGAATTGTTGTATATAAAGCTCTTAACAACCTGGCTCCAAAATACATACGAGAACTTGTAAAAAAGAGACTGAACTTAAAGAATTTACGAGGCAAAGACAAATTGGAGATACCTAAAGTTAACACGACAACTTACGGTCTACACTCTTTTAGATATGAGTCTACGAAACTATGGAATTCTTTATCTGATCCTATACGAACAACCGAAACACTTAAATCTTTCAAAGCCAGGATTAGACAAATTGACTTCACTGAGATCAATAACTTTTAAATATTTATAACAATTTTATCCTTAATATAGTATAGTATATATGTATTTATTGTAATATCTTCTTTTTTCTTTTAGAATTGCTTTGCAATCTATAATTTAATTATTGTAAATTTTATACGGGAATTAGCTTTTTAGCTAGGGTCTTAACCGGCCTACCACTGTATCTAATAAAAGTTTCTATTCTATTCTATTCTATTCTATAGTCGTTATATTGGCATTTGTTGTAATATTTGTATCAGCCAAGGTATTGCGGATGTATTTTTATCGACCGAACCAAATATTAATACTATACAAATTGTTATGTCGAAATTTTGAGTCTTTGACCGCATGGTTTGGTGTTACGCTGTTTGTAATACGATATATATAAGCATAATATATGGCAAATTGTGTTTCCTATGCATGCTGAAACACTCATTTTATTGCCTAGCTAAAAACAATAGCGCCCCCCTTCCCACCGAAAAAATGTGCTCCCCCATGGGGTAGAGGAACCAACATTTTTTGACTAACGTACGAAAATTCCTAGATCCGCCCCTGAAGTGCCGTTGTCGCTTACTGATATCTTGCAAAAAACTGAGAGTTATAAGACAAGCTATATATCGCTAGAATAAGCTTCGGGTCTTTAGGATCAATCTACTTGAAAAATACAACAAGAACTTCGACGTTTCGAGCGATGGCCCTTTGTTCTGGAAGTTAGTAGGTCCTTGAACAACAAGGAGTATTTTTATGCATAGTTTGTTGTTTTAACATGTCATGATAAGATTTAGAATTTGAGTTATTAAGGGAATTTGGCGTACGATTAATGTCAGCCATGTTGGATTGCATTTTAATTAGCTTGAATTTGTCCAAAGGAAATGGTGGAATTTGTCAATTTGCCACATAAACGTATTACGAGTTGTGACGTCACTAGCACGAGCCGAATATACATACCACCGTTCTGAAGACTAGAACTGAATAAGCCAATTTTGAAGTTGAACATTTATAATGAGATGAGATTATTAAATCTGCCAAATTCTTTACGAATCAAATCGTTAGCTGTTGAAATCAATTTCGTTAGCAAGCAAATTATATTTCCAATGTAACTTGGTCAATCCAGCTTCCCACACGACTTCTAATAAGTTTTAGAACGTTTTAAACATCAGAAAAGCAAATTCAACGCTATCGGCCCACCGGAATACCAATGAATGTTTATCTAAACAATACGTGTCCTTTCCAATCAATAACCAGAAATAGTAAGAACTTCTTCTAACATGTCAGCAACACCACAATAGATTTGTCGTGAGTAGGTTACCCCCCCCCCCCCCCATATAGCACCGGAAGTAATTCAAACGAATGAATGTATGTATGACGTCACATTTATTACCAGCCATATGACGCCAACAGGGGGTGTGCGTCCAAGAGTTCGTACTTAGTGTACGCCCAAGAGTTCGTACTTAGTGTACGCCCAAGAGGTAATTGTACCTTGCGTACCTAAGCAACGCTTTTATTCATGCACTGTTCATAAATATATAGTCCCTCAATTCACTGTTCATATTCTGCAGACTGTTCGTTAAATTGTTCATACTTTTCTTCCCCAGAGAGTCATTATAGGCTTTTAGCTGGCAATATATGCAGAGGCTGCGAGAAGCCGTTCAAATATGTGTAGACGATTTAAAACAATTTGATTTAGCGAGCTATGAAATAAAACTGTCTTGGTTTCAACGCTTAATTTCATGGTTGGTGGGTTAGTGTTACAACTTAACCGCGTGTAATTTGAATATCACTAATTGGAATTGAATAGCGAAAGTCATTAAGAAGTCATTAACTGTTGTACATGGGTGAACACATTGTAATTTTATGACATTGCCCAAACGCGTTTAGGTTAGTTGTTATATTAACTTGTGCGTGCGCAATTGAAAATAGACTGAGAAAATATACGTCTTGTGTACAATTTTATTAAAATACTATTACACTCCGCATAGAGTATATTACATAAGGTAGTTGAGGAAGGCTAGTCTGAATCAGTATTTTCGCCCTCTTCTTTATAAGCATTGTCTTTTAAAAGACGTTTCAGAAGAAACTTTATTTTATCAACGGCTGCTTCCAAAGCCTCCTCATGAATTTATAGTTTTTGCTTTATTGTTCGTTAGCCATGGTTTCTTTAACAAAGGCTCGGACCGTATTAAACCTTTTGACCGAGTTTAACTTCTATTCATTAACACTTTCTTCATTATTCTCTTCATCAAAATCGTATTCCTTTAAAAGTCTTTTTATAAGAAAATTCCTCTTATCAATAGCAGCTTCTAAAGCTTCCCCTTGATCAAAGTCATCGTTTTCCACAAGCGCATCCTTTATTGTTCGTTAGCCAGGGTTTCTTTAACAAAGGCTCGGACCGTAGGCTCGCCTTCGTGCAGATTCATCCACTTCATACGACCTGTAGATTGATGCCTTATTTTGACAGGCCAATAATGTTCGTCGTTGATGCAGACACCAGGACGGCTAGGATCAAAGCTATTGCGCGATGACTTATACATCTCTATGATAGCATATTCTTCGGGAATGTTACGGGCCTCCTGCGCTCCCAGCGTGTAATTTTGCCACTCGGGGATAGTTGCATCCGACCAGGTAATATTCCGATGATGTGCAAGTTTAGGTTGTTTTCTTCCAGGCTTGGTTTCGATGCCAGAGCAGTACTGGGGTGGGTATAGTCACTTTAGTTTGGGTGGTGAAGGGATAAACATGGCAGTCGCCAAATAGGTCTCCAAGAACTTGCTTATCGGTTGGTGTGTCAGGCTTGTTATCCACCAATAAGTATCCAAACGGTTTTTCGGTCTCTTTGTAATAGGCGTTCATAAAGTGGACTCTATTCTTATCAAGCATGCGTTCTCCAACAATTCCAATTTGTTTCCTATCACTAGGACTCGATTTAGGGTCGATGTGAGGTCGATGTAGGGTCGATGTGAGGTCGATGTAGGGTCGATGTGAGGTCGATGTTGGGTCGATGTGGGGCATGCATCGGTTCGAGTCCGGTTCGGTAGGTGTAAACGTTTTATAAGATGTCATAATGATTATCTAATTTTTCAATATAGGAAAATTATGACTAAGATATAGTTAGTCATAATTTTTCGATATAGATCATTATGATTAAGCTATAGCTCATGAGCAGACATAAAGGTGTTGTGCTTCTCATTAACAAGGCATTTCCAGACAGTCGGTGGTAACGGAATGAGCTGCAAATTTTGCGAAAAACAATTTAGCCGCGGTTAGAATCTACGTAGACACCAAAAGGAATACTGTCCACTACGCGAACAAGAAAGAACCATGTCTCAAACATATTCGGATGGCCAGGAAAGGGATTTCCAAGACGATGTCTCGACAACTTCAACTCATGGGTCTGAAATTTCGATGACGACTGATAATGAGTCAGAAACTGAAGAAGCAGAAGAAATGGATCCTTGGATGCCATTGATAGAAGAAGCAAAGCAAAGAAGTAATACAGCTCTTGAGGATATGAAAGAGAGCCTTGTAAACAGCGGTCTTGATGAGCAATCTGCTACCGACAAAGCTTACACCAATATTCTGCCTGAACTCCAGAAGGAACTTGAAAATATTTATATGCAACGTCTCCTGTGGATGAAATAACTAAAGAAAGATCCCGTACATAGAAAAATAATGCAGGCAAAGGATGCGCTTGTGGAAAACGATGACTTTGATCAAGGGGAAGCTTTAGAAGCTGAATACGATTTTGATGAAGAGAATAATGAAGAAAGTGATAAAGAATAGAAGTTAAACTCGGGCAAAAGGTTTAATACGGTCCAAGCCTTTGTTAAAGAAACCATGGCGAACAATAAAGCAAAAACTATAAATTCATGAGGAAGCAGCCGTTGATAAAATAAAGTTTCTTCTGAAACGTCTTTTAAAAGACAATGCTTATAAAGAAGAGGGCGAAAATACTGATTCAGACTAGCCTTCCTCAACTACCTTATGCTCTATACTCTATGCGGAGTGTAATAGTTTTTTAATAAAATTGTACACAAGACGTATATTTTCTGTCTATTTTCAATTGCGCACGCACACGTTAATATAATAACTAACCTAAACGCGTTTGGGCAATGTCATAAAATTACAATATGTTCACCCATGTAAAACAGTTAATGATTTCTTAATGACTTTCGCTATTCAATTCCAATTAGTGATATTCAAATTACACGCGGTTAAGTTGTAACACTAACCCACCAACCATGAAATTAAGCGTTGAAACCAAGACAGTTTTATTTCATAACTCGCTAAATCAAATTGTTTTAAATCGTCTACACATATTTGAACGGCTTCTCGCAGCCTCTGCATATATAGCCAGCTAAAAGCCTATAATGACTCTATGGAGAAGAAAAGTATGAACAATTTAACGAACAGTCTGCAGAATATGAACAGTGAATTGAGGGACTATATATTTATGAACAGTGCATGAATAAAAGCGTTGCTTAGGTACGCAAGGTACAATTACCTCTTGGGCGTACACTAAGTACGAACTCTTGGACGCACACCCCCTGTTGACGTCATATGGCTGGTAATAAATGTGACGTCATACATACATTCATTCGTTTGAATTACTTCCGGTGCTATATGGGGGGGGGGGGGGAGGGTAACCTACTGTCGTGGTCACACCAATATGGCCGCCATTGACTTCATGTATGCATAGTAAATGCACTATCCAGTCCTATCTTTTGAGATCAATGTTATAAACCCCATGCAGATCACTGATCTGAAAATCAGTGATGCAGATGAACAATGAAAATGCTAATTAGCGGTTGCATATAACTCTTCTTTTACAACCACGAGTGCTTGTAACTAGCAGTTTGCGTATGAACTAGTTTATTTTACAAGTTGCTTAGAACATTCGCGGCCATGTTGTAGACGGAGCAGTTGCGAAAAATGCAACTGGGCCCTGGCTAGGTCTAAGAAATGTTCCGTTCGAGTATTCCATCTACTAACACATTCTACTATTAATCGCATCGAACGAGATGCAGAGAAAATCTCGATATTTACCCATATACATACATATATACATGTACGTAGCCTACATTATCTATTTTTACAACAATTGTGATATTACTTTCCTAACCTGTATATCCTAACCCACCCAGTCAACTTTCCCTGTGCACGTGCGAGGAAACCGGAGTGCCCGGGAGAAAACCCACGACTTTCGGCAGAGCGTTGACTTACTCTTTTCACATGAGTGTGATGAGTAAAGTCCTCAGCGAGAATCGAACTCAAGACTCAGAGGTGAAAGGCGCTTGCCCTGACGACTGCGTCACCGAAGCCCCCATACACTGATACACCATATACACCATATACTGGCATCACACCCATCATGTATACCGAACTTGCCGTTAATGCTCAGCAACTGGACTCTGTAGCTTAGTTGGTAGAGTGCTGCACCGGAATCGCAGAGCTGCAGGTTGAATTGCTGCCAGAGGGCCAAAGTTGCATTTTTCGCAACTGCTCCTAGCTAGGTCTAAAAATAGGTACGCTAAGCGTACATGTATCTGCTCATGCGTATTTTCACAATTGTATAATTTAATAGCGTAACTGAAGAGTTGTAACTTTAACCTCTCCCTCCGTAGAGGCTTTTAAAGGAATAAATTCAAAGAATATATTTCGTTGAGGTAAATAAGTGTATATGATCTTTTATATTGCTTCTGAAAGAACTGTGCATAAAGGGATGAGGGCCTATAGGGCATATGAATGTAGACTATCTATCCCCGCCGTGTATTGGGAAAGATCAACATCGATGACTTTAAGGTCGAGCTAAGTCAGGTGAATTCATAATGCGAAAACATTGCAAACCTTGATGAATTGGCGCATTGCTATGACAACGTACTTTCACGTATTTTAAATACCCATGCCCCTGTCCGAAGAAAGTTACTGAAAGTCAAGCGAGCAACTCCCTTGTACACTGCTGAACTAAGACAATTAAAAGTAAAACGCAGGAGAATAGAGAGGATGATGCGGAAGACTAAATTAGAAGTGGATTGGATTGCCTATCGAAAGATATGTAACAGGTATTGTTTTTTATTGAATAAAGCTCGTGAAAATTATCGCCACCAATTTCAATATTGCCGATAATAAGCAAAGTATTTGAGAGAGAAGTATTTAGCCAAATATATGAGTATTTAAATGAAAAATCCCTACTGTCAAAATTCCAATCAGGATTTCGACCAAAACATGGAACCGTGGCCGCACTTATTCAAATGTGCGACCAATGGTTGACTGATATGGATAATGGCAAGATAAACGGAGTTGTTTTCCTAGATATTCGTAAAGCTTTTGATTCGATTAACCATGATCGAGATTCTGTTACGAAAGCTTAAATACCAATTTGGAATTCATGGTACAGAATTGAAATGGTTTGAATCATACTTAATGAATAGGGAGCAAGTATGTTTTGTCAATGGCCACACATCATTGCCAAAGAAAATAAAATGGGGAATCCCACAGGGCTCAATCCTAGGGCCTTTATTGTTTTTATTATATATGAATGACATGCCTGATTCTTGATTTAGAAAAAAACAACTCTGTGACTCCATGCAGATGATACTCAAAGGCTTTCTAAAAACAAGCTCCAACATCACCCTACCAAATCAAAAGTTATGTTAATAGGATCATCATATAATTTAAATAATAAGGTTGGTGAAAAACCTGTACTATTAAATAATGTCCCAGTTCCCCAAACTAATACATATACATGCTTAGGAGTTGACACAGATGAAAAACCTAACTGGGAGAAGTACATTGAGACAATATGTAGTAAGGTGAGCTCAGGAATTGGGGCGATGAGACGCATAAAACCCTACCTCCCACATGCAACTCTCCAAATAATTTACAAAGCATTGATACAGCCCTACTTTGATTACTGCTCCCCTCTATGGGATAACTGCGGTAAAGTTCTCCAGGACAAGTTGCAAAAATTTCAGTCTCGTGCGGCAAGAATGATTACTGGAGCCAGCTACGATATTAGATCTGTTGATGTTTTAGAGACTCTTGGTTGGGAAACACTTGATATAAAACGATCGCAAAGTAAATCGATATTTATGTATAATTGAAATACTCAATAACCACACTGCCCAAAATCTAAAAGAATTGTTCTGCAAAAGAAATATATGTCAGAACACATATAGTCTTCGAACTAGTGCAACAGATTTATCCCTGCCAAAGCCAAAAGCAGAATTTTTGAAGAGAAGCTTTGAATATAGCGGTGCCATGCGGTGGAATGGTCTTTCGCAAGATACTAAACAGTCTGAAACACTCCATTCCTTCAAGCGAATGATACGTCAAATCGCACCAATGATATTTCTCTTTTTCTATTAAAAATTTTTTAACCTCCTTACTAGTTTACAAACGACGACTCTGAGGAAAATATACGGAAGTGGGCTGAGGAAATTGAGTCGAAAATTAGCGCAGCAGATGACAAAGTAAGTGAAATACGCCAGTGTTTGAATGTATCCAAAGAAAAAGAAAGAGCTGCAGTCGAAGAAACCGAACGCTTCGCTGTGGATATCGAAAGGAAAAAACAACTTGAATTCGAGAGACAAAAGTTTGAGTTAGAACAGGCAGCGAAAGACGAAGAACGCAAGCGGGAATTGAAGCACAAAACTGAGCTTTTGAATCAACAATTGCCGGAATACCAAAAGTCAATCGAAACATCGGCGAAGAAACAAGAACAAACAGCGTCTATTAAAGTACCTAAATTGCCCGTGACAAAATTCAATAGCAATTTTGCAAATTGGCTTCCGTTTTGGAATACATTCGAGGCGGAAATCGACAAATCTGACGACAAAGCCTATACGTGGACGACGCGAAAGAAATCTTCAACGACAATAAAGTTTTTGTTCCCTCGATTGAAGTCACCACAACCAAGTGTAGAATTCTGAGCAAGTTAGCTTAAATATACGACCCTCTCGGACTTTTATCATCAAGAAGATAATTTATCGTGAAATGTGTCAAAAGAAGTCGGCGTGGAATTACCCCTTATCCGCCGAGCAAAAGGATCAGTGGCTCAGATGGGAGAAGCAATTGCCAAACTTCGTAGCGGTGCCGCGTTCAATACCCACCTTCCAGGAAGATATCGAGTCAATTGTATTGCACGCATTTGGTGACGCAAGTGGCAAGGGTGTGGCTGCTGTTGTTTACGCTGTAGTGAACCAACCATCTGGTATAACACAAAGTCTAGTAGCAGCGAAAGCGAGATTGGCGAAGCAAGGGTTGACCATACCCAGGTTGGAGTTGGTCTCTGCGCACATGGCCTCCAACCTCGTTGATAACGTGCGACAAGCCCTAGATGGATTCCCCGTGCAAGAAACGTATGGTTGGCTCGACAGTACAGTGGCACTTCATTGGATCAAGGGAGGAGGAGAGCATAAGCAGTTCGTAGCCAACAGAGTCCAAAAGATCCAATCCAAACCTAACATCGAATGGCGCTATGTTCCAACAGACTGCAACCCTGCTGACGTGGGAAGAAGAGGAGGAAAAGTGAAGGAAAACCGGTTGTGGTTGAACGGACCAGATTGGCTCGAAAATAACCATGCGTGGCCAGAACATATGTGACCCATGCTACCAAATAATTCCATGAGAGTTTGCGCGTAGATTACGAGATTAATAACCAACCTGCGACGTCCCAACAGTCGAACTTTTGGATCACTAAAATAACGATCGAGGAGCTCAAGCTCCATTACAAAGTTTGGGAAAAGAAAGTACGACGAAGCTATGATAACGAAGACGACAAGCTCCGACCCAATCTACAAGCGAATCCCCAAGGTATACTGGAATGCAGAGGACGCATTCATGGGCATTATACAGTCTACCTCTCTGACAAGCACATCTTCACGACCAAGAGGGTGGAAGATGCTCATCTGCGCACCCTTCATGGGGGAGTGGGAATGACTATGGCCCGAGTCCGAGAGCAGTACTGGGTTCCGCGACTAAGACAATTAACCCGCAAAATCATCAGGAAGTGTTATGGCTGTCGTAGATTCCAAGCAAAAGCAGTTTTACAACCAGCACCTGGTATCCTGCCGCCAGATAGAACCGAAGGAAGTCGTCTGTTTGAAGCAGTAATAGTGGACTATACTGGTCCCATTAAGTACATGAAGAGAAGAAAAGAAGAATGGAAGGTATACATCCTACTCTATGCCCGTAGCCTGACGAGAGCCGTTTATCTGGATTTGATACCCAGCTTAGACACCCAAAAGTTCATCGAAAGCTTCAAGCAATTCATCGAAATAAAAGGGAGACCAAGCAAGGTCTACTCTGTCAATGCAAAAACGTTTGTCTCAGCAGCAAAGTGGTTACGCATAGCCCAAAACGACGAGGAGTTAAACGAATTCCTCAGCAAGAACTGAATTAGATGGCAGTTCAACCTGAGTCGTGTACCATGGTGGGGCGGCCAATTCGAGTGACTGATTCCATTGGTAAAGAGAGCTCTACATAAGAAGATTGGCAAAGGGTCGCTGAGATGGGACGAACTGCAGGAGGTCCTCTTGGACATTGAAATAGCATTAAATACAAGACCACTCAGCTACATGGAAGATGACATACAGCTACCAACATTAACTACAAACTCCATGTTGTTCGTTGGGTCTACATAACCAAGTCAGTGGTTAGTCAACGGAGAAACACGTGTGTTTTGATGCTCCTACTCAAAATGAATTCAACGACAGCTATTGAAGCTTTATTTGTTTTTTTCGGCCAAAAGAAAAGTAAATTAATATTGTGTGGAACTCTGAAAGACCTGAAAGCATTTGTGTTAACAATAATCGATGAAAAAGCTGCAGAAAGTGCAATCTGGCGATCACCAAGCGGCGGAAAGTGGCGTTTCACCAGCGAAGAACTTGAAGTTACGTGGCAAACGAAGAGTGAGGCAATATATTTCGATGGTGCTAAAGCTGGAGATTTGGTGAAACGAATAAATGGTGTTCTTTCAAAGTCAGACGACGCAGTGGAAGCCAATAATAGCGATCTGAACATTGAAGAGAATATTGATCGAGGTTCGATATGCATCAATGGAAACGAGGTATCTAGTTGTAGCAGTGTTATTACTGCAGATGTAGAGGGTGCAAAACTTGATATGTCAATCTTGGAAGCCCGGCTACTCGATGCCACAAAACAGAGTAAGTCAGACTTTGGCTCGCTCCAAATGAAATTGAAGGAATTGGAAGGTGTTATCCGACATCAGGATGATGTAATTTGCAAACTTTCTGAAGACAATCTAATTTTAAAGTCTAAAGGCAATTTTTTATTACAGCCGCTTTGCCCGCGCGGGCGGAGCGACCATGTTTCAACTTTCGCTGTAGGTGTCCATTTTCACCAGTTGAACTACACATGCCTTCTTTTGTCGGCGAGCGACTTATTCATGATTCATCGACCAATTATTCGCGTGATTACAAAACGACCGTAATGGAAAATGGCCTTTAACTATCTTCTATTGAAAATCTAACTCCGAAAGTAATCCATTATGACCATATGAACAATAAACATGTCAATGAGTCGGCTAGTGCAATCCATGTTAATGACCAATGCACACCTCATGTTATTGACCAATCGACTAATTTGAATACTAACAATCTGAGTTCTATTGAAATTTCAACTAACGAGGATTTTTCATTGCTCAATAATGTACAAGTTTCGGATCCCCGTGAAAATCAGCATAGCGCACGTGAAAATAGATCTAACTGCCAAGCCGAAAGAAGGGATTAACATACTGAGGAATGAAAATAAAGTATTAAATTCACAATCTGAAAATGAGAATAGTAACCCTGGAAAGAATCGACACCTTAATTCCACAAAGGGCACTATCCCCTGCCCATTTCTAAAGCGTCGTGGGTGGTGTGTTAAGGGAAGCCGATGCGATTTCGAACACCTGCGTGATGAACAGAAACATTTGGTGCCCTGTCCCTTTTTACAAAAGCGAGACTTTTGCCTTAAGGGTATTAGGTATGATTTTTCCCATAATGCCAATTTTCCTCATAATATACTGTCATCAAGGCCTGTTAACAACTACCCCTGTCCTCCTTTTTTCCCTACCATCGACCTCCTATGGTCTGGCAAGTAAGAACACACGGGATAGGTGTCAATCAGTGTCCTCAAAATTTTTCCAATTTCACCCGAAACCTCTAATGGAAATCCCTTTTCAACCTTCACTCCCATACGCCTTCCGCGATCACCCCTACTACAGAGCATCGTATGCCGAAACCCTGGTGTAGATCCTGTCGATAGCGTGGAAATAAATTTAAGCCTGTATAATAGAATCCCAGTTCATGTTACCTCACGCAATATTCCCTTTCGTAATGACGTGATTACGCGAAATTTTAATAACCTAATTTCTGTCTCTATACAATCTAATCTTTCAAAGAATAGTTTGTCCAGTTTTGTACCTTATATAATGCTTTCAAATGCAATGTCCCTTGCTCCTAAGCTGGTGGAAGTTCAAGAATTTATCTTAAGAAATCGAGTCGATATTGGGTTCATAACTGAAACGTGGCTTAGAGACACTATTTGTGACTCCGTTGTAGATATTTCAGGTTATAAAGTTTTTAGGAAAGATCGAAAAATTCTGCAGCATGGTGGTGTTTGTATCTACCTAAAAGACGGTATTACATACGATATACTTGAGAATTTACGATGCTGTGATGTTCATGAAATTATTTGGTTGAAACTTCAACCGACAAGATTGCCTCGAGGTTTTACCTGTCTAATTGTTGCAGTAGTGTACCATCCCCCTGGTTCTGATCCGCAAGCTATGTTAAATCATCTTTTCAACAGTTTGTCGAACATTGAATCCACATTCCCCAACTGCGGTCTCATCGTTGCTGGTGATTTCAATCGGCTAGATATTAGCCCTTTAAAACGTCACTTTAAACTAAAACAGCTAGTTAAATTTGCTACTAGAGGCCAAGCAACATTAGATCTAATCCTTACGAACATGACTGAACATTTCTCGGTGCCTGAAATTCATCCACCGTTTGGGCTATCTGACCATAACACAGTTTTGACGAAACCTAAGGGAAGAGTAGCAGGTCAATCCACTAGGAAGTGAATTTCAGTTCGAGATACGAGAGCGAGTACAAAAAAGTCCCTTGGTCGTTATCTTAGTAACATCAATTGGTCTTCTATCAATGCCCATCATGACTGTGAAAGCATGCTTTCCAGTTTCGAGGAGATCGTAAAAGTTGGTATGAATATCATCATGCCTAAAAAATCGATACGTATATATCCTAAAGACCCCCCCCTGGAAGTCTACTTTGCTTAAAGAATTGATCCTAATCTGCCAAGCAGCCTTTTACGTGGATAAAAAAGGTCAGCAGTTTAAGGCCTTAAGGAATGCAGTAAATAGAGAAAGAAAAAGCAAAATTTTACCGGTCTAAGGTACATGATTTGAAAGGTGAAAATTCCAGGAAATGGTGGAAAGAGGTCAAGAGATTGAGTGGTTCTGACAGGAACAGCTCTTCTAACTTGATTGATCAACTGGCTGTCCCTGATTTTCGTGATTTGCCACACCAAGAAATTGCCAATGCAATTAACTTAGGCTTCTTGGAACCGCGTGAATCATTTCAGCCCCTTGATCCCTCCATAGCACGAGTACGTGTGGAAGAGGACGGTGAAATTCCTATAGTTACTCCAATGCGAGTCCACAGCGCTTTGCGAAAGTTGAACAAACACAAAGCATCTGGCTCAGATGGTCTTCCGAACTGGCTTCTCAAAGAATTTGCTGATGTTCTGGTAGACCCAATCACTAATATAATGAATGCTTCCTTTAGAGAACAAGAGTTACCTACTTCCTGGAAACACGCTAATATATCGCCATTCGCCAATTCCGAAGACTAAAAAAGTCGTCAACCCCAAAAAAGAACTTCGCCAAATCTCACTTACACCTACTATTTCCAAAATTGCCGAAGATTTTATATTGTCGGATTACATCAAGTTATGAAGATTATTGATTCCAATCAATTTGGCACCATTTCAAATTCCTCCACTACAATGGCTATTATAAGCATGCTTTATAAATGGTACGGTGAAACAGATGGCACTGGTTCAACTATCCGAGTCTTGCTTTGTGATTATCGAAAAGCATTCGACCTTATAGATCACTCTTTACTCGTTGCTAAGCTGAAAAGTTGGATATTCCGGGTTGTGTCATTAACTGGATTATTAGTTTTTTAACTGGCAGATCACAAAGGGTTGTACTTGGTAATGACTGCTTCTCGGAATGGGGAAGGGTACCAGCTGGTGTACCTCAAGGGACTAACCCAGGTCCATGGTTGTTTCTGATCATGATAAATGATCTGATTGTGTCCGAGCCTTTCTGCACCTGGAATTACGTTGATGACTCTACATTGTCCGAAACTGTCCTTAAGGGTGATCAGAGCAAAATACAACTTGCAGCTGACGAAGTAAATCTATGGTCAAAGTCTAATCTGTTTCAATTAAATTGCGAAAAAACAAAAGAGCTGGTGATCACTTATGGACGCTCGAAGACAGAAGAACTATTTCCTCCAAATTATATAGACGATAAACCAATCGGCGTTGTTACTAAGGTTGAACTTCTTGGTGTAACGATAAATTCAAAACTTTTATGGGATGACCATATTACTAAACTTGTGAAAAGGGCGTCGCGGAAAATTTACTTCTTGGTGCAATTAAAGCGAGCCAGAGTATCACCAACTGAACTAGTACTTTACTATTGTGCATGTATCAGATCATCTTTGGACTATGCTTGTCCGCTTTCCATCATGCCTTACCGAAATATCTCCGTGATGAATTGGAGCGAGTACAGAAGAGAGCCTTGGGTTGTATTTTCCCAGGCATCCCGTATCACGATGCCTTATGTCGGACCAAATTTAAGTCAGTTGACGAACATCAAGAAGAGCTTACCGAACGTTTGCTCAAGAAAATTTTATGCAATCCCACCTGTAGGCTCAATTATTTAATTCCTGACACTATTGATTACATTGATTATAACTTGTGGCACCAAAGAAAGCTTGATGTTCCGCTTACAAAAACACAACGTTTCTTCAATTCCTTTTTATTATCTCTAGTAGTAATATATATAATGCATTAGAATAAAACTTTAGCTTTGTGTATTTTAACATCTCTTTTAACTTTTTAATCTCACTAATCATACTTGTAATTTCTCATTGGTTGTAATAACTCACGCAATTCAGCTTATAGCTGCAATGTGATTTGATTAAAATAATCTATCTATCTATCTATCTATCTATCTACATTCGCGCCGGAGCTGGAAGCACATCACACAGAAGAAAAGGACCTACGAAAGCGAGCAAAGTATCTGTTAAAGTATAAGCAAGCCATGTGTTGTCAATGGTCAACAGCCAATACTTGCGCGGTTTACGAGAGCGGCATAACATTATTCACAGTGGAAAAGGGTGACGTTGTTATCATACAATCGGATGAACGAAATCGTGGCAAGTAGCCCCTTGATGTTGTCGAGGAGCTTTACAAAGGACGTGACGGTGTTGTTCGTGCGGTGAAACTTCACGCAGGGAAAACCTACCTTGAACGAGCAGTGAACCACCTTCACCCACTCGAATTATCCTGTGACCGTACGGAAACCAAGGAACCTGCCCAGTTATATCGTTTTTAAAATACACAAATTTGCTGCGAAAAATGAACACATTCTGCTGTTTTTCCCTTGTTCATGTACACCATATTGTTAAACGCGACAATCACCATGGAAATAGCCATATTTTGGTGTTCAGCCGCTGCACCCATGACAAAAACACGCTGGCGCGTTTTCATGACGGCGACGATTATTATTTATGTCACGCGAAAAACACGTTCGGCTTGCAGCAGGGTAAATGTAAGCTTTTTTTGTTGTTTTATCTACTGAAACCATTAACAAGGGAACAAAGTTTCTTGAGTGTATCTGGAAATGGTACATTTATGTAAAGAATGGCATTTAATGAGGCGATTAAAAGTCGCATTATGCCGACCATCGTGATATAGTCAAACAAAATTATCAAACGAGGTCTGAATGTCAACTTTCCCAATTCAATTCATAAACATTGGTATGAGATGAAACTGATTGTAGCAATTCTGCGTCATCTCCGGCACGAATTATGCTGCTGCAGAGCCCCTAAATAAAAAGTATCATTTTTCGTGTTGTTTCCCGTAATATCTATCACGTGATCGTCGCCATGACAACAAAATGATGGTTAACTTCAAGGAACTGTTGTGACAAATCTTTTAATACTCGAACGACAATAATTGAGTGATTAATTATTTTTTTATAAATTTTCCTCTATCATACAAATTGGGACCCAGGCATTAATATATCTGAGAACTTCTGGTTCATAGACCGGTCAAGTGAATGGTCAGGGCACTGCACCGGAATGGCTCGTTTGGGCTCATTTGGGTTTCGCAACTGCTCGGTTAGATCTAAATATGCTTGAAAGTTCCATCTACGAAACCATTCAAATTCTGTTCTATCGAGCGAGATGCCAAAAATTTAGGTCTATTATAACACAATGTGCTACATGCAATGCGTCAATGCGAATAGAATATAATTTCTACCTCCTCCACAGGCAAATCACTAATTGACGCGGGCTGGGAAAATTAGGGAGCGCACACACGGGCGGCATGATAAATACGGGAATTGCGAAAGAGAAATATTCTGTTGAAACGCCTGCTGAATAATGTTTTGTTTTCGGGCAAAAGTGTCGATTACCGGGCAATCTTTCAAAATCTGCAATATAGCCCATCCTTACATAAAACGATACAATTTCGTATTCAGTTTCCTTCTTTGCTGGGTATATTTAATAGTTATTGCTGAAATATGATCCACATGATTCGTAATACGAAACGTTGAATTTTGGTCTTGTCCTTCCTTGCTCCTCATATCTCGATGGCCGACAACACAGAAAAATGCACTAAAAATGCGAAGGTTCAATTGACTCCAGTGATAATGATGTCGACATCCAAATGACATCATTATCAAATGATGGCGCGCATCCAAATGACGCGTTCTGAGTCGGGCAAAAATCGCAGTTAAAGAAAAACATGTAGCTGTGACTGGATGATTTAAAATATGCGTATTAAAGTATTCAAATGTTCAGTCATGCATTCGTGTTTTTATTGTTGTGATATGTAATCACGAATGCATGACTGAACATTTGAATACTTTAATACGCAAATTTTAAATCATCCAGTCACAGCTACATGTTTTTCTTTAACTGTGATTTTTGCCCGATTTTTGCCCGAATTTCGCGATTCGTGTATTAATGTGTCATTCAGTAATAATAATAATAATAAAGGTCTTTATTAAGGACTCAAAAACACACGTCTGAGTTTACATCAATGGATAAAGAAGATAAACTATTACTATGTTAAAATATATAACTATTTGCAATCTTATATAAATTTTGCATGCACTAATTGTTAAAAATATATTAAAATATATAAAAATATATAATTATTTTATATGTGAGTATTGGTATAGTTATTATATAAAGTTAAACAAGCACCGGTTTATGAACGCGTTCTTGTATCGTTCCGTTTTCACTAATGGTAGTTCGAAGTTGTGTCTCCTAGGTCTAAGAATTCTACTTCGTTTTTCTGGCAGTAGTTCCTGTAATGCATTACCTTCATTAAGAGTTATTTTGTCCCACAACTTTTTGTCTCTCTTGTTACTTATCTCCAAAATGTTCAACTTTTTAGTTATGTAACCATTTCTATGTGCACGATTAATTAATTTATCAATTTGGTTAATATATTTACTATAAGATGCACATCTCCACAGTTCAATTGCATAAGTAAATATTGACATAATTAAGCTATTGAACAACATGTCTAATTGTTTCCTAGGCAGGCCATAATATTTACACACTCGCATAATATACATTCTTCCGCCAGCTTTCTTAAGCATTTCGTCAAAGTGCAAGTCCCACTTGCACGGGTTATCTTGTAGAGTGACTCCTAGGATCTTCAACCATTCTTTACGCTCAATTGAAGGGAAGGGATTCGGGAGGGGCGCAGATGTCTGTCCCCGCACAACCATTTCGTATGTCTTTTTCATGTTCAAGGGCATCCTATTTTGTTCCGACCACAATTGAATACTGTTGACTTCAGCACCTGCTGTGTCTCCAGCCTCTGTGCCAGGTATTTCTAACGTCAGATCATCCGCAAATTTCACTAACTGGTTGGAAGAATCAACAGCCTTAATGTCATTCACCATTATAGAAAAGAGAACAGGACCCAACACCGTTCCCTGAGGCACACCTCGATTTATATTCAGGTATTCTGTTGTAATTCCATCGACCACTACTCTCTGTTTTATGCCTTTGAGGAAACTGATTATCCAATTCACAACATACGGATTGATTGGTAGCTTTTTAATCTTCTCAATTAAAATGTCATGGGGCACATTATCAAATGCTTTGCTGAAATCAAACGAGAGTACTCTTACATAATTAGCATCACTGTCTAACCACTTTAGCCATGCATGTTGACATTTGATCAAGGCCATAGTTGAATTGTGTCCCTTTTTATATGCAAACTGATCAGAACCGATAGCATGCTCTATGACAGGCGCTAATTCAGTTTTATACACACCTCTCTCAAATAACCTCATGATAATATCCGTTAATGAGATTGGCCTTAGTTGATTACATGAATTCAGGGGAGCTCCAGACGATTATAGTCAATGTGGTGAATAGCTTCTGCATCTTGCAAACATTATTCAGCAGGCATTACTGCGTGCCATCATATCCCTAATTTTTCGCGTGCCCTTGCTACACTGCATAATAAATTCTTAAATGAAATTAATTCAATAAATAATTGAATAACAATGATAATTATATTGTCGCCTCGTTGAATGGAATATCTTTCCTCTCATGAAAATATTCTCACTATTCCACTCATAAGGGTTCATTATTTGTAAGCCAGGCTCTGACTGATTTCGAACAAAAATGGATTTCATTTGAGATCAAATTGCACTCCACTAAGTTCAAATATATTATCAATTACCACTAATCAAAATGCTGGAAATTCAATAGCCACTTGAAAATGTTAAATATTTTGTCGGGGGAAGTGTAGCGTGTTAAACATAGCCTCGGGCATAAATTCATGGTTTTAAAATATGCTATCTTTAATAGCACGCCGTTTGCTTAGAACTCAATTTCGATGGTTCAACAACAGCACACATCGCTGTTTAACATTGTCGACTACATGTAATGCGGCACAGAATGTCTCTAAAAGCGAGAACGAATGCTTGGTGATAAAGTGGAACGATGGCAAAGTCGATGAATATCCATATGTTTATCTGCGAGAGAATTGCCGTTGTCCAGCGTGTTATAAAGACGAAAGAAAATCACGTACAATGTACGCACCAAAACAAGTTGATCTCAGTATTACAGCGAAATCAGCTAACTTGAATATTGAGGATGATCATTTGGAAGTAAATTGGGGAGATGGTCATACTAGCCATTATTCATTCGAATGGTTAAAATATTTGAGGTATGTATATATGGCTGCATTCATACTACAGGGAGCATAAAGAAGTACTCTAACTCGTGCGTTTACAGTTATATTGAGTTCATTTTCGTATCAGCTTATCTTAGGTCTAGTTCGTCCTAAACTGTGCATATGCTAGCTGTACATGCCCCCTATACCAAACGGAACATTGATAAGCTAAAAATGATTCAACATCGCGCCACTAGATTTGTATGCAATGACTTTTCTACTATAGTCATGTATCTTCTATGATAGATAGATAGATAGACAGATAGCCGATAGATAGATAGATAGACAGATCGATAGATGGTGCACAATACTCGACTACTGGTCTGATGCAAGTGCAGTAGAATCGGATAATATCACGAGCAGGGACGTTCGCACGCTTGAGCAGAATCAAAGAATGCAAACGCTTATTTGCCTTCTTGATGACATCGGTGGCATGGTCGACCCACTGCAACGAATTAGATATAGTCACACCTGATATTTTGGCACTGTTCACCAGTTCGATATCTTTGGAGTTGACAGAAAAAGCACTGAACTGATGCTTCACTTTCTTGAAGTCGATGATTAATTCTTTGCACTTTTCGGCATTTAGCTGCAGCTTGTTGTCGTTAGATCATTGTTCGACTGCAGTTACCGTGTTCTGCATATTACTAGTGACTTTAAGATAGCCGACTACGAACTGCAGACTACGGTTAAAAATATGCGCATGGACTGGGTCGAGTACGGTTACCGTCTACCGCGCGCGGGAACTTTAAGATAGAACAACACGAATACAGCTACGGTTAAGTTTTGTTGAACTTGTAAATACAAAGCAAGAAACCATCACAACCGTAGCAAGAAAGATTTTAAACAAAATGCCATCATTCCATGAAGTGTGCGATGCCTTGATAGTTGCCCTGGCTGATGAAATTATAAACGAAGAGGAATTTGTTGTTTTGTTTGCTCAGTACAGACCTCAAAATCCAGAATTTCCTTACTGGAAATTAAGATACGATGGATTCGATTTTGAAAGTTTGGATCCTCATGAAATTGAATGTAAAGCGGAATTCAGGTTTGAAAAACATGACCTGCCTCTTTTAAAGCAATCTCTTCGTTTCCCAGATAGATTTGTTTGTCCTCAAGGAACTGTTTGTAGTGAATGGAAGGCTTGTGTATTTGTTGAAAAGACTAAATTACCCTTGCCGTTATTCAGATATGATTCACAGTTTTCCTCGTCCTGTTCCAGAATTATGCATGATCACTAACATTGTCCTCGACTGGGTATACACAACACATGGCTATCGACTTACATCATGGACCCAACCATTTCTTTCGAGAGATTGCCGTGAAAGTTATGTAATAGCAATTGCTAGAAAAGGTGCACCCCTCAGAAACTGTTTTTGTTTTGTTGATGGAACGGTGCGACAGATCTGTAGTCCAGGAAAGAACCAACGAGTGGTATATAACGGCCATAAGAGAGTACATGCCCTCAAATTTAAGAATGTGGCCTTACCTAATGGTATTGTTGCTAATTTGCTTGGTCCAGTCGAAGGTCGACGTCATGATGCAGGTATGCTCAAGGATTCAGGTGTTCTTGCTGCCTTGCAACAAGTGGCGTACAATCCAGCCGGTGGTGTTTTATGCATTTATGGGGACCCAGCCTATCCCGTTCGCCACAGCTGATGTGTCCATACAAAGTAGGTGATGTACAAGTGCTTACCGCTCAAATGAAGGCCTTCAACAAAGCCATGAGTGAGGTACGAGTTTCGGTGGCATGGCTATTTGGGGATATTTGCAACTATTTTAAGTTTATAGACTACAAGAAAAACCTCAAAATACACTTGAGTACAGTTGGTAAGCAGTACCTTGTTTGTGAACTGATGAGAAATATCCTAACCTGTTTTTATGGAAATATGACATCAGACTATTTTGACATTGCACCACCGACAGTTGATGAATACCTGTCTTGAACTAATGTTTTAATCATTAATCCAATGACAATACATCCTAAGGTTAAACTTATCAGGGGTGGAATGGGTTACTGTAATACATTATATGAAGAATAAAACCTGAAACAACCAGTGGTATGTTCACTGGGGGTATGCTTGAACTAAACTATTAGGGGTATGCTTGAACTAAACTATTATAATATCTATATCACTTTACCATATCAATTGTCTCCAGACGTCTGAAAATATCATTTTGCTTGCATTTACACTTATTTATTTTAGGCCTTTGCGGGCTTGTCAGGCCATACAAAAGATACCCATTAAGTTTCCTCACCTGCACTAAAAGCAGTTCTCAAATAAAAAGAAAAAGAAGAAAATTAATGACTCTTTAACTTTATTGGAAAATATCATAACTCAGTTGCAAAGCCAGCCATGGAAACCAGTCATGCTATGCTAATAAACCTGCACCTACATAGGTTAGAAACAATTCATTTCAATTGTATAGGTTTGAATAGTGCAAATAATGAAAAATGTGCATAGCATGACCAGTTGCTATGGCTAGCTTTGCCGCTGTCATTATTGAAACCAAACTGGAATGTTTTTGTTATTTTACAAAAAGAAACAAACTAGAACGCTGGAAAATAAATAGGAAATATCATAAATATGAATCAGAATATAATCAAAGCTGTTCGTCCTTTTATATCAACAAGACGTTACTTGGCAACCTTTTCTAACACAGCCAGCATTGCTGCCTGCATCTGCATTTGCATCTGCATTTGCTGCTGCTGCTGTTGTTGCTGTAAGTTAAATTGTTTTTGTTGATTTTCTAGAAGCTGATTCATTTTTTGCTGCTGTGATATCAGCTCATCTTGTTTCGGCTGCTGTTTTTTCTCTTTGGTATGAAACTTTTTGTTGTTAAAGCATAGCCTGTTGTTTCCGAAGTTCTATTTCCTGCAGTTGAATTAACACAGACTGCTCGGATCTCATTCTTAAACTTTTCAAAAGCATCACCACTGCTCTTTCTTTTTCTTCGCCTTCTTGGCTTAGTTTGCTTAGTCTTACTGCTTTCCTCACTACTTCCATCTGACTCATCTTCACTCGATCCCACTCTTTCTTTGCCCTTACCCAACGTACGCATAGCTGCATCCCTCACTGCCAAAGCCTTTGCTCTTTCATCTTTTTCGTCTTTGTTTTTGTCAGTATGAACAATGTTTAACATAATTTCAGAAATTTCTTCAAGAAAGATTTCAATTTCTGATGATGGATCTGGGCTAATACCACTTGCATTTACTTCTGCCCTTGTTTTTGACCGAAACTCTGCCATTAATTTATTGAACCTTTCACGCACAGCTCGTTGATCCCTTGGCATCTCTTTGAATCCCTCATATGCATTGACCAATTTTGCAGTCTCAGTCCATCCTTGCCCAGCCTGTTTACTGCCAACCTTCCATAAATATGGCTCCACCACACGAACTTCTCTTACAAGTGTTTTGTCTTTGGCAACATCCCATCGAAATGTGCCACTAAAATGAAAAAGCATAAAATATAATATCTGACATGTTTTTGTTTTAAAGTTAAAAGCTGGGCTTTGCACTCGGCCAACAGAGGATGTTTTATTAATTAGAATGGCTGGGCAATTGCCTCACTGGGAATGGCTCATTTCTATGACCCAACCCTGAAAGAAGAACTAGTACCTTAGGGGCCATTCAACAATTATGTCATAATCAGGGGGTAACTAATTGGATGACAGTTGATTATGGAGAACAAATTCATTCATTACAAGACAGATTTAGGAGTCACTGTGAGCATAAAAACAACAAATAACTAGAACATTATCTTTCTGATAATACTATCACTATAAGTATTGAATAATGTTAATAAAAGATGGTGTATTATTAGTAAATATCTCAGTTGTTCAAAAGTGAATTCTCCCTATTTTTTGCTTCTAGAAGGCGAGGGAGGTTATATATGACAGTTACATCTTTAATATAGGGTTGTAGGTAAGCTGATGACAAAGGGGACCAAAATAGCCTTATCCTGCCCCACACATCCATAAAAAATCCAGAAGTTTAAAGAAGCACCAAAATTTCCTGGGTTGATCATAAGACTAAAGCCTGGAAATCTACATGTAGGTCCAAGTACAACCCTGGTAGAATTAATTACCGTCAAATTGAGATAAGAAATTGTTCCTTAGTTATTTATTATTTTTTATATCTAGGCTTTCTAAATCAGCACTGTTTGCCCCACACAGAATGTCTTATAACCAATGCTTCATAATGACATAATCGAACACTTATTAAATCAAAATGAAATGGTCAAGATGAAATGGTTTCAATAGAAAACATTAGAACAAATATCTTTGTAAAAGAACAGATTTAAACTCGATTCAAATTATCCGTTAACCCACACCTTGTAGCAATATTGTTCACACTGTTAAAAGATATAAAAGCAAACAATGAGCCTAGTGAACAACAAAACTATTACTGTAAGCGAATATTATGTGAACTATAAATATCTCTGACACGGACAAATGCACTTTTTAGTGAATTATGAATTGTACTTACTTCACTTCACTTCACTTCAGAACAA
This sequence comes from Trachythela sp. YZ-2020, assembly GCA_016169945.1. Taxonomy (NCBI): domain Eukaryota; kingdom Metazoa; phylum Cnidaria; class Anthozoa; order Malacalcyonacea; family Clavulariidae; genus Trachythela; species Trachythela sp. YZ-2020. The sequence continues at coordinate 303,174 of JADLSH010000257.1, forward strand.
GATTGATCTCCCATTTTGTGATTTACTGTAATCCCGCTTTTCCCTAAAATAATAAACGGTTCAACATTTGGATTCACCAGGACCTTCTTCGTTTTGAACAAAAACACATTTTTCAATAGTCGTGAATATTCATGCCATGATGCATGCGTGCCATTCTGCACGTTCTGTCCAAATATTAGGAGGCAAAAATCGTCACAATCTTGAATCTACAAAGCCTGAAGAGTCATGAAACGTCTACCATGTCGTCTTTGTATTAAAAATATTTAATTCTAATTAAACTTACCAGTTAAAAATTTGAAGAAGATCTTGAATATGTTTTACCGTAGTCGGCACTACGAAAAACAGCTTTCCAACTCACCGTCGCAGCTTGGCTACGGTGAGTGCAAAACAATATATCTAGTGACTCGACCCAGTTCTCCAACCTACTCCCGTTCGTAGTCTGTAGTCCGTAGTCGGTTATCTTAAAGTCACTATTGTGCCCACCCCGCGGGACAATCTCAGCTAAACTGAGTCTCATCCACATATTTCCAAGAGTGCGCATCCGACGGGTTGAGATAATTTATCGTCAGTAAAAATAACCAGGACCCTAATTTAGTACTTTGAGGAACGCCGGAGCGGACCGCACCCCACTCGGAAAAGCAATTGTTGGAAATTTTGACACGTTGCGACCTTTTTGATAGAATGTCGCATACCCAGCGAGCTACACCACGTGGTATACGAAGAGAAAGGATCTTGTCAACTAGAGTTCTGTGGTCAATCAGATCAAATGCTTTCCTGTTATCCAATAACACGATCCTCACTGCTGCACCTGTGCCATCAGTGGCAGAAGCCCATGTATGCATCATGGAGATAACAGACTGCGATGTGGATGATTTGGGAATGGCACCAAATTGGTTAGGGTCAATGATCTCAAGAACAGCAGGGCCGATATAGTTTCTCATGACAAAGTCCTCTGCTAACTTTGACAAAGCCGGAGTTAGCGAGATAGGCCTCACATGTTTGGTAATAATCGTAATTCTTCTTAGGCAGTGGCGTTACATCTGCGTACTTCCATGATGCAGGAAGTCTTTGCTCGGCGAATGAACAGTTCAGGATAGCACAAACGGGATCAGCAAGAAAATCGGCGTATTCTTTAAGGAGCCAGTTTGGTACTCTGTCCGGTCCAGACGCCTTTCGAGGGTTTAACGCTAATAATCCTAAGTAGACAGAGGAAATATTAAGTTCAAGGACTTCGGAATTATCGTCGAAGGGGGCTAGACCGTCAAATGGTTGGAATTCTTGCATGGGTTCGAGAAGTGCGGTGTTGATCAGATCTGCAATGTCCTTATTCGACTTGCCATCGATTCCGTCGATGTGCAGTTGAGATCGAATATCACCAGAATGTGTCGCTGGGGTCATCCCTGCTATCTTTTATTTATCTAGAAATATATTTTATATCCCTGCTATCTTTTATTTATCTTTTATTTATCTTTTTATTTATCTATCTTGGGGTCATCCCTGCTATCTTTTTTATTTTTTATTTTTTGAAGTTTTCCTTCTGCCCTATTCCTAGAACTATTGCATCCTGGAATAATCTGCCAATCCACGAACTTCCAAGTAGGATTCAGGCATTTAAATATATTGTTATGCCTGTTATAAGATCCTTTGTATAATATTTGTTCATATCAGGTAGTTTTGCACAACAGTCAACCGCCATGTTGTATATATAGTATAGCATATCTCTTAGTATAGTATTACTGAATTAGGGGTACATTATTAAAGCATTATTAAACTTGTATATATAAATGTGAGCAAAAACGGCCAAGAGATAAACTTAAGCAAACGTAGTTCATCTGCGTACTACGTTCATCCACACAGACGAACTTGCGTGTCTGTTATGTCATCACGGAACCTTGTACTAGCTACGCCGAGCCTTAGCGAGGCAGCACAGTATTCTTGACGAGCTAAGGTTTCTCCTGAGTTCACTCGACCCAGTCTTTTGCGCGGATCTATGTATTGTCGAGATTTGGATTTGTGTCTGTCCAGATGTTTGTCGTAATGCCGGGGGAATAATTAAGCTTCAAGTACGTTTGGAGATTGAGGGGTGAGTTCGAACAATATATTTTCTATTGCGCGCGCATGTTTTGTTCCATCAATATCCAATCTTCCATGTGCTCAATATCAGGTTTCATGTAAAGGTCAAAGTGGTCGACCTTTCAGCAATAAATCTGGATATGTTCACTAATAAATAGTAAAGACTGGATATTTGAAATCATTCTGGTTACAGAATCTTGAAATTTTGCGCAAATTTATAAACCTTGAAACCAAAACATTTAAGGTGGCTCCCTACAGTTATAGTACAGTTTGAACACGATCTATATAGGTCAGACGTCATCCTCGCGTCCCACGCGTGCAATCTTCGTGACCCGACAGAAATTTTGAAACAAGCCGCGGGAAGTTATTTTCGGAGACTTTATAGCAAAGAAACCACAAGTTTTTCATTATAATCGTAAATCTTTGAAATTTAAACAGTACGTATGTTTTTAACCAGTTTCTAAGCTTTCTTTTAGTGTGTTTTTTACCTATATATGTTCAGTATTATCCTTTATAATGTTCAAAATCTTCGACTTAAAAAAACTTGCATTGACTTAAAAAATCTGAAATTATATTTTAAATTATATTCTCTTCAAGGCAGTCTAGGACTGTCAAATTAATACAATAGTCTTCAAAGCAATTGAAAGTTTGAAACTTATGTTATTCCTGTAGTGTTTGACATATTAAAAACTACAATACAGACAGTTTAATAATACGAGTTGTCTTATGAAAAATACATGTTGTTTGAATGTTTTGAAAAGTTGTCACACCGATATCGTTTTTAACAACCAAAACAAATTGAAGAGACGTTGGATTACTAGTATTTCTATTTCCATGGTAATTAATCATGCATTTTCATCTCAAACAAGTAAAGAATATTTGGCACAAGCCAAGACATCGGAATAAAAATACACAACAAAGAACCAAGTACAAAACTATAAACATGTTTGTTCACGCATTATAATTCAGACGCATGCGCAAAATGCGATCATGTCGAGTCTATTTTTTTTGACGTCAGCAACTTCAACTGAAATTTCGAGCTGTTTTTCTCGTGTTTCCTTCGGTGAAAATCGAAATTCCAAAATATCTCGAAAACTTATCTGTAAACTACCTTTCAAATTTTGATATGTCTTTCGTTTGTGGACCATAAATCTTCCAAAAAAAGTTCAGACAAATTGACCAAAGGAAAAAAAAGATATTTTCGATTCAATCTGAAATTAGACAATATAACCGCAAAAGATAAGACACTATGGTTGCCATAGCAACACTAACACTATTCCTGTTTCTCCAGAAATGAACAGCCCAAGACCTCTTTACATTCGTGGAAATGTTCATTTTGCCCTGTCATAAGTGTATCTAATACTTACTGAAAAGTACACATAGTTTTACAGAACTGTACCACCTTAAACTCAGCATTGAAATTGATGCGTAACAAGCGATCAGCGATGGTTTTATGCGTTGTTATGAATATAATGCATTATCGTTGGAGCAGTTCTGTCTAAAATCACTTTATATTTGAAGTTAATCTGTTAATGCGCAATCATTAAACACAAGCCAATAGAAACAACTGAGGTACAATCGCTATCATATCAGCGGTAGACACTGGTCATAGCTTGTATTGATATAAGCCGTTTACATATGATGTGAACAATTACAACAGATGTGGACAACTACAACTACTTTTGAACCCGGATATAAATCCCGACATTATGATGCTAACAACTACAACATTTTAGTTAAACACAAACAGGACTATTTCAAAAACTCATTTTTTATTAGATCAGTGGAACTATGGAACACTCTACCTTCTCATCTCAAAGCCACTCGTTCGCTTCCTATTTTCAAGTCAAAACTATCTAACATGTATTTGTCGAAACTGTCAAAGTACACGCCTCCAGGCGCAACTTAAGTCCTAAATATGCATATAAGTAATATTAAATTATTAATTATTAATATTAAATATGCAATTAAATGTATGTTATGTATATATAATAGTAATGTCGTTATTAGGGGTTAGGTGTCAATTGGGACGACAGTTCTGTTCCTTTCTCCTGTCACAACTATATATGTTTGTTTCTATGTTGTCGTTGTTAATGTTATAGCTAAGTATTATATATATATATATATATATATATATATATTGTTGTATATAGTGTTGTATTGTATATACAGAGTGAATCAAAATAGACGTAATCCAACTTTAGCATGTTATCGTGCGTTTATTATTTAGTTTATATATTTCTCTTTTCATGCCAATAAAGATCAATCGTTTAGTTGTCAAATTGCCCCAAGAGCAACAAATGCTCGTCGAGGGGGCTTACTAATATCTACAATTTTACAAAAATGGAAGCAGAGACACCCAACAATAGTTACCGATAGTAGTGTTAACATTATTAGCATCTACAATATCAGTTAAAGTAAAAAACAAAACAAATAATATTAGATCATCAAAACAGTATTTTATATCAATGAGAAGGCAAGCAAAACTTAAGGCTCTACATGAGTAAATCGACCAGTTTCCTTAATAAAATATTGGACATTGTAAAAAATTTCAGTATTTTCATTTTCTGAGAGTTGTGAAGATCCAGATAAAAAACGCCTTGTTATCTGCAATTCAGACATCGCGCGCCATCTATCAGCAAAAATACGAGCAGCAGAGGAGAGTAGCTTCAATCAAGGAGCAGCAAAAAACGGACAATGAAGAAAGTAATGATTAATACTTTCAGTTTCCAATCCACACAAACATTCCGAAGACGGTTTACACCCAATCTTAAATAAATAGTAATTTAGAGCACAAACATTTAAATGTAAACGAGTATGAATGATAGATGAATATCTATCAAGAGAAAAATTAAATAACTTTTCATACTGTGGAACGTCACCACAAAAATACTAAACAAAACTTTTTTAAATGAACTAACTGACTCAAGATTGCGTACAGATGCGTCAATGTTGTGTCAAGGAAAACATGATTTTTAAAACGCTCAGTACGCACTGAAAATAGAGTAAAATCCGAACACGATCTCAAAGAATAATGAGATCGCTCAAACACTCCTGAGATGGCAATAACTCTTTTAAATAATCTGGAGTTAAATTGTTGACAATTTTAAAATAGAATTGAAAACCACGTGACTCTAAATCATTCCTACGTTTAAAGTGCATATGACATGAAACTGTTTTCAATATGTTTTCAAAGTATAATATCTCTAAAGTATTTATTCAAAATTTTAGAGGATTTCAATAAAAACCAACAATTTTATAGCCGTTTGAATGGTCTCATTTTACGTATTAAAAATGGCATTCAAATCGCGCGGCTAGTGACGTCACTTTGGTTGCAATGTCTAGCAATAAATATGGCTGATTGGCTGAAAGCAGAAACTTGCAACCAAAATGACGTCACTACACATACAAATTAGTCCCCATACCCCGCACAAAAATTTAACAATATTTTACTTGGTTTGCGCTTAATATTTGCCCCCCTAATTATTTTTTTGGCCCGTTCTACATTTATAGATGTATAAAAACATATTTATCTACCAAAAAGCAAAAAGCTCGTTATGCACTTTAACAGCAATCGAAGTTGTGACATAAACTGCCACACCTCCTGCAGGCCTACCATCTGATCTGTCCAAGCGAATCAGTGGACAATAGTCTGGAATGCTAAACAAGTCACTAGAAATAGAATCATTCAACCATGTCTCCGATAACGCAAAACCATCAAACTTATGATTTAAAATAGCCGGGAAGCGACCTCCCCAAATCTGTTAGTCGCATCAAACTACGAACGTTTAAGTGTGCAAGTTTTAAATTAACATTTTGATTAGGACCGGGATTTAATTCTACGTCAGTACAAATCATAAAGAAAAGAGCTAGCACCATCAAAAGTTGAAAGCAACTCATTATAATGCTCAAAAATACAAACGAAAAGTTCACCGTTAAAACTACAGGAAGGTGGCAATTAAATAGTCCGATAGCTGCTCTATAACAATCTAAGCTAACCCACATCTATATGGAGGCTTAAATAGTACTTAAAGCTACTCACCTGCTGCTGCTCAAAAATATAATTTGATGAACTAAAGTAAAATATAATACATAAACTTACAAACAACGTGCTAATTAGAGGTAACAAGACGCAAATTAGAGGTAACAAGACAATGCTGTGACTAGAGACCATGGCAAGCAAATTGTCAGAAGTCAAGGAAGCAAAAATATTGGGCTAAGGGCCCATGAAAATACTCAGTTTACACGAAATCATAACGTTCAAAGTCCTCCATGTTCCTAATTAGGTAAATCTTATCGTCTAATTCACCACTCACAAAGAGTTTACCATCAGAAAACCAAGATGATTTAACATTTCTCGCATTTTTACGAGCATGAATAAACAATTTCATGTTGATGTGCGTTAGGTCTTCATTGATATAAAAGTCAGTGTCCTTTAAGAGCTTTCTATATATGCATACAAACCGTCAATTTAGAACTGCAGTTCATAAATTTCACTATTATAGCCCTGGTTTTCCCTTCGGTTTTTTCCCCAACACGGTGTGTTCGGTTGCAGATACGACAATCCCCAACTGTGTTCTCCTCAATGCCGATAAATCTCAAGTTATATTTACTCGAGTACTGTTCGTTATCGTTGGCTTTATCCATACCAAGTTTAGATTCTACCCGCGCTGCCAACAATCGTGATTCGAGGTCGATAATCTTATTTTCCAATTCGTTTACTCGCGCCACGTGTTGTTCTATCTCAGCCAGCTTCTTGTCCAATGGCTCAACAGCGTTCGCCACTGCGGTATCTGCGGATTTTTTTAGGGCAAGTTGAAAATATTCTTCTACCACAATGTCCAAATACTGACTCGACCTCGTAACACGGTGCATTTCACGATTCTTAAGTATTTTAGCCTTAAATAATATCAGACATTAATATAAAGAAACTACTGATAGGACTTGGCTCGCCCAAAGAGAACAAAGACACACGTCCATACTACTTAAAAAAGAGTGAAATACAATACGATATTTTTCCCCCATTGGGAGTTGAGTGCAAAGCTATTGAGTACAGGAAATTTTCAGACTGAACTGACAATATTGAACGATTCACAAATAGACAACCATCATCTGGGTATATGGTCGAAAATTTGAGGGACGTTTAATTCGCAAAGGTGGAAAAATATCGCATTGTATAGGGCCATTATTAATCGCAGTGATACTAAAAAAAGGTGTCTTTTGAGAGCTAAGAGCCTGATCATTATTTGTTTGAAAAAAGTAAATCTATAAACTAAATATTATGCGTTGGATTACCCTGTTTTTATACATCATGTACATGTACATTGTGAAATGATTTAATTCATATGCGAACTAGTTCAAACCACACGTGCTTGAAATTGGCACTATCACGGTATAGAGACGATCGACCAGTAGGGCCACTCATTTGAAATTTTGTGTGGCCGCTCATTACGCATTGGCAGCCAGTCAATTGCTTTTTCTGGCCAATAAGCAAGCTGGACTAACTTTCCTGGCCAGTGAACTGCATATTTTTGCATAAAAAGCCGGCTACATGTTGCATCGCCGAGTGGCCCTACTGGTCGTCTCTATACTATGGCACTATTAAACGGGTATACATGTGACGTTATATTTGACATTTGATTCGGTAGAAAGCTTATTCATTATTCATGAATTTCAAAATTACTCACATCTTGCATTTTGAAATCAAAAGTGTTTCTTGAAATCTAATTTGTCACAAGAGTGCGATTAATTCCCAAATCGCACTAATTTGAGCTTAAGTCGCATATTTTTATTTTTTTCAACAAATCATATTCAAGTGCCGCCCATAGCCGACCAACCATATCAAATTATAGAATTCAATTACTGTAGCCAGTTCTTAATTTCTAATCACATCTTGACCTTTATAACAGGTATCGTCCACCTGGGGAAGGACAGCCAGCTGGTGTGTTGAGAAAGGATATTAAATTATGGGGTCCAGAAATGTCCGTGGAAGGAAACATGCCTACATTTCAGTTTGATAAGTTATTGAATGATGAACAAGAACTTTACAAATGGCTGGTAACATTGGCAACTCAAACCGGAATAGCCAGAATAGAACATGTACCCAAAGAGGCTGGTCAATTGAAGATATTGGGTGAAAGGGTTGGTTATCTTTTCCAAACTACTTACGGGTTAGTGTCGCTTAGTTCGCATATTTTATCAGAAAACTAGGCATGCAAGCAGAGGAAACACTGTAAAAACAAATTGGTAAAAGCAACCAATAAATTCGTCAATCACGATCCAGTGATCGGAATGTTCCATTCACTTTTCATTGTTTTGAAAATCCTACTGGTCCCTGCCATCCAGACTCATTGTTTTAACATATTTGTGACATTATGCAAAGGGCTTATAGGTGGTTAATTAACCCTTGAAGAATAAAATCTTCCTTCCCCTTGAAGAATAAAATCGTCTGGCATTAGACAGAGTAAGATTATAAAGCATGGAGCATTAGGGCGCATTAACGGCTTAATAATTCCAACAGACATATGGGCAGTGACGTATATAGCGAGCGGGGGATTGTGGGGAGTGTAACTCCCAACTCTAAAAGATCAGAAAAATTATGTAAAATTCAATTTAGGTAATATTTTGACATTTTCAGTAAACATTTTGCCAAATAAAGTCCCTACATTTTGTAAAGTGGTAACTAAAATATAACGTTAAATTGCTTGAAAGAAACTGGTTTCTTTGCAAACCCTCTAAATATATGACATTTTGTGTAAAATACAGTCAATTTGTACGCAATTCGTTCGCAAATTCACTTCAGAAAACGCCGGAAATGCAATTTCCTAGGCAAGAACTCCTAGACCCCCTATTATATTTGTCAACTCAATGTTACAATGATAATCCCATCAACACTCGCCCCTTGAGGAGTGAAATCATCTGGCGTTAGCCAGAGTAAAACTATGGGTTAACAAGAGATATGGCAATTTAACGAAATAGCCGATTACGAAATAGCCGATTGATCGTTGTTGCGCGGGACTTCTAACAGTATCGAATTAAAATCGCCTGGCGTCAACAGCCAGTGTAAAATTAAAGAATGAAAATCACGCAATTAAAATTAAGTAAATCGAATTCATTTTTTAGACCAGTCATTGAAGTAAGAGCATTCAGCGAAGACTCGACACATGAAATTGGTTACACTGATTCTTATTTACCCATGCATTCTGATTATTCATTCAACCAACTCGTACCTGCGGTAAGTCTTTCTATATAATTGAAAAATAAAGTGGCGGTCAAGTCCGTTCTGCTCATGCGCGTACTTTTTACAAAACGTATAATTTTGATAATGGATGGGTAGACTTTGTTTGCAATTATCACTTGATTAAGCTCCAAATCATTATCATTCACTTGCTCCAAAACAAAACAAACTAATCTACACAAACGTGCAGGAATAAACTGAAAGTTATGTTTTGTACGAAAATGTGGACTAAATTTATTAACCATAAAATATTGGAAAAACTGTGTATTTGAAAAGGTTGCTACATGTTTGTGTGGAAGAATAAATTATAGCAAGGCAGTCATGGATTAGGATGATGACGCTTCGCTGAAGCTCATTGCTTAAAATATACCGTTATTGTTTCGAACATCTTTTGTGTATAATAGACGGTTTTCATGCAATTTGAACAAAACAAGCAATCGGACACGTTAAATGGCGCTTTGCATGATCATTCAGTAACGATCCAGTCATCGGAATTTTCCACTGTCTTTTCATTGTTTTGAAAATCCTATTGCTCTCCATGCCATCCAGTCACCTATTGCTTTGAAATATTGGTGACGTTATGCAAAGGGCCTATTGCACTCGAAACGATCCATTTACCACAATCAAAAATCAAACTCGTATTCTGAATAGCGAAAATCTTCTATTAACCTGGAGGACTAATATATTTCAGCCAGGTATATTTCATATAAAATAGTCCTCGACAATATATTGAACATTACTTTCGATATAGATAGACCTGAGACCTAGAACTTGGAAAACTTTGTGTAGTAGGTGTCGTTCGTTGCAAACAAACTGTTGTTCGTAAATATATAGGAATGCCTAGTTCGTGATATATTGTACTAATTTTATGTATTGTTATATGTTTAGTGTAATATTTGTAAAATTTTGGTGGGACTTAATAAGGGACTAATAGTTCTGTTGTCCTTGCAATCAGTCGTACGATTGTTAAGTTGATAAAAAATATATTGTAGAGAGGGTCTAAATAGAGAGAGGGGTTATTGATTTTGACGAAATGCAGATCATAAGAAGTTCGGTAAACTAACGTGATTTTCCAGGCCAATATTGAATCAAATAAGTATAAATATGTGTCTTTATTTCGCAAAGGAAAAAGGGTGGAAGGGGGTATATATACGTAGATGGGAGCTTACGTAGATGGGGGCTTAATAGGTTTCTTCCTCTAAAATGGAGGAGGCTTATAAGGTAGGGGGCGTATTTAAGAGGGAGACTTAATAGATGATTAGCGGTATTTCTTTAGGTTGCAATGTTTCGTTGTATTGAGCAAACAGAAGGTGAAGGTGGTGCCAATTTATGGGTAGATGCTTTCCATGCAGCAAACCTCCTCTACGAAGAAAACCCAGAATCATTTCAAATACTGGCCAACACACCAGTGGTATTTCGAAATTTCACAAAGACGCAAGTTGGACCAATGTATAATGCATCTCGTCATCCTCTAATCAGGTTAGTTATTTTGTTACATACGGGATGAACGTCAGCTCTAGGACTAGCTCTTCATGGCACTAGCGCTTGAAGTAGGACTCGTGTAAACACCCCGCGGAAAGAAATTTCCATACACAAGGATATTAATTGTTACACTTTGTATGTATATATATTTTTGTATATTTAAAGGGACTTTTCCTGAGAGGGAGCAAAAATCAATTCGTGGGGAACCACAAGGACCTTATAGCAGATCTTTTTTTCAGTATCTAACAATATCAATTATCTCCAAGTTAAATGATTTTCGTACCTAGTTGAGGCCAAGTTCACACTGGAGGTTGATTTTACACGCGCAATTTTCGTTTGCAACACTCAACGCAACGGCGTTGTATTTCAAGTTGCAAGCAATATTGCCTCGTTTAACTACCTTAGTTTGCGTTGCGCGTTGCACAGAGAGTTGAACAGTTTCGCAATGACGCATAATGGCGATGTTACAGGGAACGATTTTCAACGACGATTTGTAATTGATCTGATTAAATTTGAGTGGTTCGGCAACGCATTCCGTTACGAATCGTCGTCGAACCAGTGTCCCTTGTAACATCACCTTAACGAATTGCATCGTGTAACATCCACAACAACTTGCCTAGCATTTTTTTGGAAAATCAACCGATCACAAGACATATACTAGCCCGCGATCATTTAAAATTCTTCCGAAATAAAAAATGGCGGGCTTTTCATCCGTGAACTGAGCGAAGCAAAAGATTTACGAATTAAACAATTACGAATTCTCAAGACTCGACGAGCGAAGCGGAACTATATAATTGCATTGGAGTTCGCAAAACAAGTTTTCCTTCTGTATCTCATGACCAGCTGCACTATCATTTTTCAGAAAAAAATGCATTTTAAGTTGTGTGTAAAAGTGTTAAAACTCTCTCTAATATATGACGTTTTTTCTGTTTAGAGTTGATCATGACAAAAAGGTGAAGCAGATGTGTTATAGTGATGAATTCCGTCATAATCACATGCCATTGGAGCCAAAAATTATGAAATCGTTCTATAAAGCTTACTTCCGCTACTCTGAATTACTGGCAGACAAAAGAACCTCTTTTTGGTATAAAATGAAACCGGGTGATATCATGATAGTCAATAATCACCGAGTTTTACATGCAAGATCTGAGTTTAAAGATCGGAGCGATAATGTGAGGATACTTGAGCTGGGATATTTTGACTGGGATTGTGTTTACTCGAAAATTCGAATTCTGGCTGAGAAACAAGGAATACAGTCGCCTGTGGATTAGAAATACATGTATGATGAATGGTAAAAATTTTGAGTAAAATATAAAACAATTATTTGGATTGACTAGTTGTGCTGAAAAAGGAATTCCCATGGCCTTTTTCAACATAGATAGATTGAATGATAGTTTAATTATCACACAATTTACAGTAATTTTACTGAATTACATGGTGATTACAATAAATATCAATTACTTATTTGCTACTTTACTACTTATTTACAGATAAAATTAGATAAAAATGACTGCTTATTTGCATTAAGACTGCTTCTATTAAAAAGGATTTTTTATACCGTTCTGTTTTTAAATTTGGAATATACAATTACTTTATGGTTTCCGTGTTTGGATGGCCCGATCCAAACACGCGGGAATGTTGCGAGAGTTAAGAAAAGCGCGCGAAATCTCGAGCCGAAGGCAAGTGATTTTGCGAGCTTTTCTTAGAGCATGCGCAAAATCGGCCGCGCTGGCCGTACGTGCAAGTGCTCTGTGACTCGAAAATGATCGCTAATCTTGACCGTCGCGGCTAACTTTTTGTACGTATGACAGTAGAACTGTGTATTCTACTTTCTGTGCGGCCGTCAAGTTTTTAACCAATCAAATTTCACGAAAGTATAAACACGTACGTGCGTGCAATTATGCGTACATACGTGCAAGTGGAGGCCGGCCTTAACGCAGTCTAGATGTGAGTGACTTCGTATTTATACATCATACTCTGCTCTCACCAAGCGCATGTGGTACAATACTCAGACACCTGCGCATCCAGACATGCGTGAAGTGTCTATACACTTATTATTATGGAAATATATATACAACTTAATCTATTTTTAGGGGACTTTAGCCCCCTATGAATGATAATCTGTTAACCATTTAACACAAAATGATGTTTCGAACTGACGAACTCAGTTTTCAGGTTTAAGATCTGCTGTGAGATCTGGTTGACCTTTTCCTCTTTATGTCATTTACTTTTTAAAGTTATTTAAACAAATAGGAATCATTTTGAAGCATTAATTGTGTAACACTTATATTTAACAATGACTTAGGGACTGGTCATAAAGTATCTACAACCCCGGAACGGAGGGTAAACCTTGATTTAAAAAAAATTAATACCCCACACAGACATAAATAGATAATTTCGTACCCCATTCCAATATCACTAAAATATTCCGTACCCCTCTTGACAAAGGGACATTTCAAATGTTAAACGACTTTTACCCCCAATTTGTTACCCCCAATTTTACGGACGACCCCCCGGGTCCCCTTTAGATTGACTGAAAATACAAGTTATACAACCATACCTGACAGTCCACTAAAAGCAATCCATGAGCAGAGTTTTTTAACCGAATCAGGGTTTTCTCACAGAAAAATAGAAAATAGTCAACAGCTGAATAAATTAATATGGAAAGTGTCAAACCAAAATATGTAAAGTTGCTACAATATAGATTTTTTTACTTATTGAGATTTTATTTACCCACAAAAAATATTTACAAGTATTGAATAATTTATAGAATAGTATAACAGGCTAGGGACCTCTGGAAATCCTGTTGGACTTTATGACGAGGCCCCTATAGTTTTAGTGTTCAATAATATAAAAATAGACTGTGTACATAAGAACAATTTGCAATGAAAAACACAAGTTACTTACAAACAAATAGAATAAGGGAAAAAGTTCAAGGAATATTTAGTACATTACTAAATACTGTCATTAGTATTCCTAAAATATTTACATCAACTAGACATCAAGTAATGGGATATTGCAGTTTTCTTCAACGAAAAATCTTATATTCTAATTTAATATTTTTATTTCTTCATCAAGACAATTCCATATATAAACTCCTTTGTTAAATACAGTGTAGCTACTTACGATAGTTTGTTCTCTTATAGCTCACATGTAATTTGGTAGAATTTCGCGTATTATAGTTGTATAGTTCGCTATTTTGTTTGAAGTAATCATGATAAAATTCCGGCAAATTTTTACAATAATTGAAGCGATACACGAATAAACTACATAGATAATCATTAATTTTATAGATATTCAAGATTTTCAAATGTAAAAGTAATGGTTCGGAATGATCCGTATAAGATTTAAAACTGACTAGTCGAACAATTTTCTTTTTCACAAATAGTAACTTCTTGAAACATAGATTTAAAATTTTCGCTTTATTATCTCTTTCTCCTTGACTGCATTGGCTGGGTTTTCTTTGATTTTGTCTTGCTGAAAAAATTTGGTAAACGATTCTTGCTTTGCTGCTTTTAGAGTATCTAAATTTCGAACATTTTGGCTCAATCTCCAAAGTAACAACCTGAAAGTTAATTAATACAAACTTAATCTTAATCCTAACTCTAATCCTAACCTCAACCCTAATCCTAACTCTAATCTAATCCTAACAATTTTTTTAATCCTAACCCTAAGCCTTGTGATATAATTACGTCAGTGATTTACCATTTAAAACATTTTATAAACCGGAAGTGGTATTTAATTAGTCTTTGTTTACAACACTGGTTTACAATTGACACAGCCACGGTAATCCCTGAAATGGCAAGTACTATTTGAGTGGATTTTGAAATATTAAAGATGAGTAAAAGACCACAAAAGTAAGTTCAAACATATCACAGATTTTATAAGTAATTTGAGAAACTTTTCTTGAGATTTATGTGCATTCAAACATCGACACTGCGGGGAATATATGATTCCATTTTTAATAATGGGTAATTGGCTGTTGCTTAAAGACCATGTAAAGTCCATTCTGCGCATGTGCTATGGCGGGTCCCGCTATGTAAACAATGCCCAAATTTCGCGTTGTTTCGACTAAAATTCGACATCTTCTAAACCAGAACACATCATAATTCTTTAAATATAGCGTGTTTAAAATGTAAACAAACGGACGTTGCCGGTTTGTTTACGGGTTGGGATAAAACACGGATACGGATGGCACGGATACGTATACGGATGAGGGGATAAAACACGGATATGGGGATAAAACACGGATGAGGGGATAAAACACGGATGGGGGGATAAAACACGGATGGGGGGATAAAACACGGATGGGGATAAAACACGGATGAGGGGATAAAACACGGATTGGGGGATAAAACACGGATGAGGGGATAAAACACGGATATGGGGATAAAACACGGATGAGGGGATAAAACACGGATGAGGGGATAAAACACGGATCGGGGATAAAACACGGATGAGGGGATAAAACACGGATATGGGGATAAAACACGGATGGGGGGATAAAACACGGATGAGGGGATAAAACACGGATGAGGGGGTAAAACACGGATTGGGGGATAAAACACGGATATGGGGATAAAATACGGATGAGGCACAGAATAGGGAGTTTCCTATTCTGTGGGATGAGATAATAATTGCCCAACATTTTTTAGTATTTAAATTATTATTATTATTATTATTATTAAACACTGTATGTTCCCCAAAGGGCTTTTCAACATACACTTACAAATAAATTAATTAAACTATACTATCAAAATCTATATAAAACTATTATAAATCTGATGATTTAAAATTTAAAAGATGTTCTTTTAGTTTTTTCTTAAAACCTTTAAGTTCTGAAATGTTTTTTAGATCATCGTCTAGTTCGTTCCATATTTTAACTGCACGGTAATAAAAAGTTCTCTGTCCAGTAGCTGTTTTATAACTTGGAATGTCTAAATTGTGATTATTTCTAGTTTGACAGTTATGGATGTCAGATCGTTTTATGAATTTCTTTGTGAGATAGCTTGGCGCAAGGTTGTTAAGGCATTTGTAAGCCATCACCGCGTCTTTATAAATGAGTAAATTATCGATAGTTAACCATTTGAGTTGTTGAAAACCTGGTGTCACATGATCAAATTTTTTAATATTCGTAATAATTCGGCATGCAAAGTTTTGGACTGTTTGCAATTTCTTCAAATTTCTGGATGAAGTATTGGCCCATACATTAGAACAATATAACAGCTTGTTTATTACCAGTGCTTCAATAAGTAATGATAACGTTTCTTTATCAAAGCTCTCCTTTACTCTGTTGATTTGGCATAATCTATTAATGCACGTAGATGATAGTTTAGAGATATGTTCATCATAAGAAAGATGTAAGTCTAGATGCATACCCAGATCTTTAGCAACTGGTACTGGCCTAAGAGTTTCACCGAGAAATTTCAGACTAATTGTTGTTGGTAAATTCTGTAACATTGATCGTGTTCCTACCAAGAGGAATTTAGTCTTGTTGGGATTTATTAACAATTGATGTTCCATGCACCATTTTGCGGTGTTATGCAAATCATTTTCTAATTTAAGGATTGCCTGTTGTATGTCTTCGACTAGAAATGCAAGGTGGAGTTTTGAATCATCAACGTAAGAGTCTAGATCACTTGAGATCGTTATAGCAGGTAGATCGTTGACATAAATTCCAAACAAAAATGGTGACAGAATGGAGCCTTGAGGCACTCCATGAGTTAGTGCTATGACTGGAGAAATGGTTGACCTTATCCGTACATATTGTGTTCTGCCCGATAAATAACTTTCAAACCATTTGATTGCTGGTGGTGACGCTCCTACGCATTTTAACTTATGCAGGAGGATCTTGTGATTGATGCTGTCATAAGCTTTAGACAAGTCTAATAAAACAAGAGCTGGTACATGTTTGTTGTCCATTGCTTCCAACATCTTATCCGTAATAAAAATGTTTAAAGTTTCTGTTGAGTGGTGTTTCCTATTTCCATTTTGATGTGGTGATAAGCGTTGGTTACCTGTTATATATGACCCAAATTGATCAAGTGCAACTCTTTCACAGACCTTTGATAAAACCTCTAAAAGGAGAGGGGTCGATTGTTGGATGGAGTCTCATGATCGCCATCTTTATGTAAAGGTATCACCTCCGATAATTTCCATAAGTCAGGAAACACACCTGACTGAAAGGAACAGTTAATTATGTTCGTGAGAGGTCCCAAGATGACGGGTAAACACTCTTTGACGACACCCATGCTTAACTTGTCAGGCCCCGGTGATTTGTTTCTAGGCATATCTGTAATAATTCGTCGAATTTTTGAACAAGTAACAGGTTCAAAATTAAACTGTTCTTCCATAGGATAGGATACGTCGTTCAACAGGGGGTCAGATAGCACAATATTATTTTTGTTTGCTAGGTCTAAAGCTGCGGTGGCAGTGATTTTACCGACTGAAGTAAAATATTTGTTAAAGTCTTCAACAACCGTCTTGAGTTATTTCGTATAAAAGTGTTTTTCCTTCTCTTTCACAGGTATCGAATTGTTTATTATTTTCCAAAGTGAACCTGAATTGTTCTTGTTAGCTTTAACTTCATCGGATAAATGATTTATTGATGACTACTTCAGTATAACTTTAACTTTATTACGAGATTCTCTGTACTTTACCCAATCCCTCTTACAACGTGATTTTAAAAATCTCTGATGTAATTTGTCTCGAGTTGTCATAAGTTCTTTCGTGTCTGGCGTAACGAATGTGTTAGTACGGCTCCTAATTTTGATTGTTTTAATTGGTGCGTGGAGGTTTAATGTTGATTGAATCGTTTCCTTAAGTGCTTTAGTTTTTGCGTTTACATCTGCTTCGGTAAATATCGATAACAAACAATCAGATTTCGTAGCCAGATCAGTGGAAAATACTGTAGGATCATAATTTCTGTAACTTCTCACCGTGATATACGTAGGGGGTATCTTTGGGACCTTCAGTTTCGTTATTACATAAATTGGAAAATGATCGCTGATTGAGGAATGTACAACTCCACTTTCGAGGATTGCGGCTTCTGTAGAAACTAATATAATATCAATAAGCGATTGCGACGTGTCTGTAATCCTTGTTGGATCCTTTATTATTTGCTTGAGATTTACATCATCACAAAGTTCTGTAATAACTCTTTTTTCAGGGCCCCCTTTCAATAAGTTACAGTTCAAATCACCAAGAATAAAAATTGGTTTGTTCATAGTGAGTGCCTGTATATAATTTGGTCTGAGATCGTCCTGAATACAATTAAGCGGGCTATCAGGTGGTCTATAGGTCACGCATATTATTATTGTCTTCATCTTCTTATTTTGAAGCTTAATCCAGAGTTGTTGGAAGTTTGACTCTGATGTTTGTGTCAAGTCGTTTAATATAGTTGCTTTCATAGTTTTTTTGACATATGCACAGACTCCACCGCCTTTTTTATGTAGTCTATCAAGTCTGTAACATTTATAATCATCAATTGCGATTTCTCCATTTGTAACTGTACTATTTAACCATGTTTCGGACATTGTAAGGACATCTATTTCGTGTAATTTTATCAGCTCCTTAGTTTCCATTAAATGCGACGTGTTTCTCAAAGATCTTATATTCAGGTGGGCAATCTTGAGTTTATGGGAAACTTTATCTGCATGGGGTCTAGTTTGAGCAGGCTGGGGGTTTAAATTAATACTAGTTTGTATAGGAATTTGAATAAGGTTATAATTATGAGCTCGCCTACCGTTAAAATTTTGCACTGCTACATCTAATAATGAAACCGGTAAAATAGCATTTTGTCTCTCGTCAATTTCTGTGACAGACGAGGTTTCGGTTTCCGGATACGTGCTTTGCGAAAAAATTCTTCATTACTTTCTTTCGAGTAGGTAGTATTCAACAATTCATAATGAGACCCAGATGCCCTACAATTAGCTCGATGATAGTTATGGGCAAAACGACCAGTGTTGTAAATATTCGTTACTAAAGTAACGCGTTACTAATTACTAATTACTTTTCGAGTAATTTTTCGGTAATTTGTTACTTTCTGTACGAAAGTAATTTGTAACGTAATTAATTACTTTTTGAAGGTAACGAGTAACATTTTTCAAAAGTAATTTTGCGTTACTTCTGCGTACTTCTTATTTTCCAACCTTACAAATTCCGCATTTAGACGATTTCGTCCATGTGTAATACAGTTTGTTTCAGTGTTGAAAATCGTTTTATTCGCTTGAATTTCGCTTCAATTGTTTTTACTCGAAGAGGCCTGCGGTGTTACTGATCAGCGATCATAGAACATGGGAAATACTTCATGACATTGTATTATTGTGTAGCAGTGCGAAAGCAACATAAAAAAATTAAAATAAAAATATTATCATATCTTATAAATAAAAAGTAATCTGAAAGTAATTAGTAATTAATTACTTTTTAACAAGTAATTAGTAATTTTTAATTGGTTACTTTTGAAAGAAAGTAATTAGTAATTTGTAATAATTACTTTTTCGGTGAAGTAATTGTAATTTTTACTCACTACTTTTTTTTGGTAATTTTTACAACACTGAAAACGACTAACATATTTTCTCCGAGCTTGGAAAGATTCCCCTCGATTTGATCTAAAAGGACTTCTATCGGTGATACGGACTGGAATAGAATTGGTGTGGTCGTTGCCAGGGTTCTTTTGTTGAGGTTTAGTAGTTTCTCTGTTTGGTTTCTTATGATTTGACAATATATCGGTTGTATTAATTATATGTAGATCGTCGTGTTGTTTATCACCATAATTGGAGGGTTGATTCCCATTTACTCCCTCCTCGAGGATTAATTTCTCAGCCGTGTTTTTATACGTAGCATTGTTATTTAAAGTTTTGTCATTTGGTGGTGTAAATGGTTCATTGATCTTTTGATTGTTATTTAGGAGATCATTATTCCACCCTATATTAACAATGGGGCTTTGAACATTGCAATCAACATCATTATCCGAGGTCATCAGCATGACCTCGCTTTTATGAATTATTTCAGCTGTTTTGTTGTTTGTACATCCTCCAGATATAGATTTAAATAGGGCTGTTTTTAAGAAATCTCTTTCTTTTTGGACATCGGTCAGTTTTTGCTGGAGGGATTCGATCATGCTCAATTGTCTCTCAATTTGCCCATTTTTTTCATCTAAAATATCAGAATATTTACTGGCCGCCGATTCTTCAACGCCG
This sequence comes from Trachythela sp. YZ-2020, assembly GCA_016169945.1. NCBI lineage: Eukaryota > Metazoa > Cnidaria > Anthozoa > Malacalcyonacea > Clavulariidae > Trachythela > Trachythela sp. YZ-2020. Next base: position 323,166 of record JADLSH010000257.1, read on the forward strand.
GTTTGGGATCTAAAGTTTTCAAGCTCTGAAATTTTCCCGTTTACAAATTCAAGCTTTCGTTGCATTATAACAATGTCGAGTTTCACACCGTCAAGCTCAACTCCATTGTCAAAACATTGGCAATCATGGGTGTAATAAATCACTTGTTATATATATGTGGATATATATATTTATTAGGATAAGCTTGTGATACAATGTTTAGCTGAGCTTAGTGTATATAAGACTCCACGTTATATAATGTTACATCATGCTCATAGTCATGATTAGGCTAATTAGATAAAGTGTCAATCACAATATATAATCGCTATGGAGTCATGAGCGGAAAATATGGCAAGTAATGCGGGCGCATATGGAATTAATTAGGTCACGTTATCGTTCGATGTGTACCCTCTAATGTGTACCACCAGTGCTATCACTTTTAGGGATTTTTCCTTAGAAACAGGAATTTTGTATAGTTTAGGGATATTTTTAAGGAATTAAGTTTTAATGACTTCTTCAAGCCGAACTGACGAGCGCCGAACTTCATGCGAACTTCATGGCAGCACTAGAGGAAGAAATCCTTAAAAATGCAGCAGAGGGCCTGACATCTCTTGAGTGGATCAGATTTCTGGATGACATTTTCGCTACATGGTGCCACCGTGAAGCATCCTTATCGCTTAGATTTCTTCAGTACATTAACGAAATACACCCGATTTTACTAATTTGAATACGAACACTTCGCCAGGATTGTACACTTTCTTGACACAAGAATTTACATTAATGAACTAAACAAACTTGAATCCGACCTTTACATCAAACCAACAGACAAAACCATGCTACTACACAACACTGCCTTTCACCCTAACACATGCAAACAAAGCATAATCTACAGCCAAGCACTACGCTACAGATGGCTAATAACAGATCGAGGTCACCACATTACAAAACCAACTACAAAAACTCAATATCATCCCAATGACCAGAGCAGGGGCGGATCGAGGCCGGGTTTTTCGTACGTTAGTCAAAAATTTCGTTGGCACAATTTTTCATGGGGGGGAGGGGTTCGGGGGAAATTGCTCAATTTTCGCACCAATACCAATCAACCCTTTACCCCCCCTCCCCCACCTAACATACACAGAGCAGTACAAGCAATTCCCAGTAGCAGCAGATCTAATAAACAAACCGGACATGGAGTTAAATCTCTGGAGTTAAATATTAATCTCCATTTCAAATATTTATAGTTTACACAATAACACAAACTACTGTACATGATATCAGTATTAAAACGTGTTTTAAGAGTAAAGGATAAAATGTTTTGGTCCTGGGAAGCCAATTAGCCAAAGACTATTTCAGAATAGGACCAATTTGCTGCCTATAGCTATATTCTATTTTTAACAAACACAATTTTACATCACATCTGAGATCGTATTACACCATCACCATGCCATGCGGTCCAACACACATCAAGTCAAAAATACATCATATTTATATAAGAATATTTTGGTTCGGTTGAAGTCGATAATATATATCCAAACCTTAGGCGATTAATATCAAGCAACAAAAGCATAAACAAAATGCCTTAATGCCTATATTTTATACATGGAAATTATCGAGTGTAAATTGTATACGTTTATTAGACCTAACCAGGAACAGTTGCGATATAACTATAGGTCCCTGGCCGGATTTGAACCTGCGGCCCTGCGAGTCCAGCTGTCGAGCTCTAACCAGGGCCGTCCTCAGAAAATTTTTCAGGGGGGGTGTAAGCTGTTTCAACCGACTGCCAAAATAACTTGTACCGACTCTATACAATTTTCGTTGTCAGAAAAAGTTTTTCAAATTTACTTTTTAAAAACAAAAATTTCGTTTTTCTAATCCTGCTTGTACTGACACAATTTCCGTTTTATGTGTTAGCCATCAAAAATATATTTTTGCCGACTCAAATCTCACTTCTGCCGACTGAATCTCCAAATACAATTTCTGGGGGGTTGTGACACCCCCTCAAACCCCCCCCGTATGGACGGCCCTGGCTCTAACCACAAGTTCATGTATTCAACCCTTCAACTATTATTCAATCGAGTGAGATGCCAACAAAATTTAATATATTTTATACAGTTCGCCTAATCGGCTGGGTTTCGACCGCAGTAATATGCAAATATTGCAAATTTCATAAACATAGCTAGCGGGTCATCGCCGCAAGCGCACAGATTGCTCTGTAAATACAAGTCGAAAATCACCACAATAAATGTAGTTAAAATAGAATATATTTGCATTAGGGCCGTAGCCGTACAAGACTTGTTCCTTTCCCGAACATACTTCGGAATGTACGATTCGGCACCAAAATTTCTGCCCAAGCAGAAGCTTGTGTTGTTGATAGCGCTCAACAGCTCTTGGACAGAAGTCTTCGGCGAAGCGTCGATTCCCTTCCTCAGATCAGCTTGAATTTCCACCAGACATTGCTCATCGTTGTTCTCAAACATGGCCTGAACGGCCTCGTAAATACTGCGAGACATTGCAGTATATTCGTATTATATTTTCCGAGCTACTTCGATTGAACCTTTGCGGTCAAAGCTGCGATCAGAAAGGTCATAGAATCATGCCGTATAAACTGAAGCCTGATGCATCTGATCGGTCAGAAAAATCTAGCCAATGGGAATTCAGAGTTTTTTTCAATTTAGCCAATCGGATACCTTGTATACTAGCCCCTGATCGCTGAACTCCCCGCAGAACGCGCAAAAAGCAAATTGGCCAATCAGATAGCTGGAATCTGCCTTTAGAGCGAGCAAAACTCACGCGCTAGACCGCTGTTCTGCGCGTTATGTATCGAAGGCCTGGCCGCTGTATGAACCTTGATAACTTGACTACAAACTTTGAATATAAGCCACTGCATGAAATATGATAACTGGACTGTTGGTTGATTCGGAGCTCCGAATTTTAGCGGTTTCTTCATTATATTACCGTTTAGCACATTTTATTTATTACCATCTAGCGCACGTATTAAACTTTGGATTCCAAAGCCTCTGCGGAGGAGAGAGCCTAAGTTGACAGATTTAGCAGTGTGAGAAGTCGAGAGTAGAGAGCCATACTGGGCGTGTGATTGTGAGTATATTCCTAACAAGAAACTAGAAAAAGCTTGTGATTTGCGAATAATGTTGAGACTATACACTGCATTTCCAACACTAAGTGGCACCTCTGACGTGATACGCACGTTTCTAGCTAATGTCTGAAGGGAGCGAGGATGCGAAACTGGTGGCAGATTCATTGTGTAAATTGTCATAAATTGTCATGTTTGCATAAATATCAACATTAAGACAAGTCAAACTGTGAAGCATATCAAAGAAATTTCTCAAATGATACTGGGTAAATTATCAACAAACTTTTCGATGAAAATTGTCAAAATGTCAACAAAAGCAAGTTAAAATTAAAGGTGATGTAAAGTCCCGATGTAAACAAACGGGTTGGGATAAAACACGGATACGGATGGCACTGATACGGATACGGATGGCACGGATACGGATACGGATGGCACGGATACGGATACGGATGAGGGGATAAAACACGGATATGGGGATAAAACACGGATGAGGGGATAAAACACGGATGGGGGGATAAAACACGGATATGGGGATAAAACACGGATGAGGGGATAAAACACGGATATGGGGATAAAACACGGATGAGGGGATAAAACACGGATGAGGGGATAAAACACGGATGGGGGGATAAAACACGGATATGGGGATAAAACACGGATGGGGGGATAAAACACGGATGAGGGGATAAAACACGGATGGGGGGATAAAACACGGATGAGGGGATAAAACACGGATGAGGGGATAAAACACGGATGAGGGGATAAAACACGGATGAGGGGATAAAACACGGATGTGGGGATAAACACGGATGGGGATAAAACACGGATGAGGGATAAAACCCGTATTGGGGGATAAAACACGGATGAGGGGATAAAACACGGATGAGGGGATAAAACACGGATGAGGATAAAACACGGATGGGGATAAAACACGGATGGGGATAAAACACGGATGAGGGGATAAAACACGGATTGGGGGATAAAACACGGATGAGGGGGTAAAACACGGATATGGGGATAAAATACGGATGAGGCACAGAATAGGAAGTTTCCTATTCTGTGGATGAGATAATAATTGCCCAACATTTTTTAGTATTTAAATGTACTGACAAGTAAAACGTTGATACTCTCTTCTCAGTAAAACTGGAACCCGTAGACTAGCATAGAACTAAAGTTTCTAAAGGCTGATATACGTCACTGCGTATTCAATAAGTGCGAACTTCTGCGCGCATTTGTTGGAAGAAGATAAGGTAATACTTTTTATTTAATATACTTTTGGGAATACCAGATAACCGATGGAGATTTGTTGCTTGTCAGAGGAGTTTCCATTTACGCGGATCTGATTATAATTAACTCGCAGTGCAAGACGCCGGCAGATTACAAGGCGAATTTATTGTTTGATAACCACAAAAAGTACGCGTTTGTCATTTAATTTATGTTACCGGGTTGAATGTTTTCTTTTAAAAATAGTTTAATATCTATGACAAGATATTTTGTAATGAATTTTGATAAAATCTTAAAATAAGGTAATTTTGAAGGGTTGGGATAAAACACGGATACGGATGGCACGGATACGGATACGGATGAGGGGATAAAACACGGATGAGGGGATAAAACACGGATGGGGGGATAAAACACGGATGGGGGGATAAAACACGGATGATGGGATAAAACACGGATAAGGGGATAAAAAACGGATGAGGGATAAAACACGGATGGGGGGATAAAAAACGGATAGGGGGATAAAACACGGATGAGGGGATAAAACACGGATGGGGATAAAACACGGATGGGGATAAAACACGGATGGGGGATAAAACACGGATGGGGATAAAACACGGATGAGGGATAAAACACGGATGGGGGATAAAACACGGATGGGGGGATAAAACACGGATGGGGGGATAAAACACGGATGGGAGGATAAAACACGGATGGGGGGATAAAACACGGATGAGGGGATAAAACACGGATGGGGGGATAAAACACGGATGGGGGGATAAAACACGGATGGGGGGATAAAACACGGATGAGGGGATAAAACACGGATATGGGGATAAAACACGGATGGGGGGATAAAACACGGATGGGGAGATAAAACACGGATGAGGGGATAAAACACGGATGGATGGGGGGATAAAACACGGATGAGGGGATAAACACGGATGAGGGGATAAAACACGGATGAGGGGGTAAAACACGGATGGGGGAATAAAACACGGATGAACTTTTGCGCGCATTTGTTGGAAGAAGATAAGGTAATACTTTTTATTTAATATACTTTTGAGAATACCAGATGATTTTTCATACGTACGTACATACACGGAAAACTTTAATTCCTTCTAATTTTTATTTAGCTATAAAATACGTGAACAAATAGATACTAAATCATTCAAAGTACTAAATGCTACACAGTAGTCATTCATGTGGCTGTTCGGCTCTTCCATAAATAACATTAACACGATTTAGACTTTCTTGTGTAGACATACGTTTGAAAAACGCAGCACTGGAAAGCACCCTTTATCTAAATAACAATATTCAATTAAAGTTAATGTATATTATCTACATACTTTGACAAGGTTAATAAAGTCTATACCCATAGATCGTATAACTCAACAGCACTACAAATGTTATGCAAATGTTAGTAAAACTTATGTTAAAATCTTAGCTAAAAATTATGGATACATTCAATGCATTGTTTAAATTTATTAAATGCATTTTTGGTAAGCAGACAATAAATGCCGACCGCGTCAGTTTAAACCAAGGGTAACAAAACAACTGTCAGGTAGAACATGAGAAGCCTTTAATTTGCCACACTTGTCATGAGAAGCCTTTGCAACATTTGTCATGAGAAGCCTTTGCACTAACACTTCACATGAGAAGCCTTTGCAACACTTCCCATGTTTTGGCATTTATTCAAAATCACCTTATTCTGGCTATGATTTGTATCAAATATATAAAATATCTTGTCGTAGATACTAAACTGTATGCAAAAAACCATAAATGACAACGCGTACTTTTTGTGGTTATCAAACTATAAATTCGCCTTGTAATCTGCCGGCGTCTTGCACTGCGAGTTAATTATAATCAGATCCGCGTAAATGGAAACTCCTCTGACAAGCAACAAATCTCTATCGGTTATCTGGTATTCTCAAAAGTATATTAAATAAAAAGTATTACCTTATCTTCTTCCAACAAATGCGCGCAGAAGTTCGCACTTATTGAATGCACAGTCTACGTATATAAGCCTTTAGAAACTTTAGTTCTATGCTAGTCTACGGGTTCCAGTTTTACTGAGAAGAGAGTATCAACGTGGCTACACGTCAAGCTTCATCGTGCTCTGATTACAACGATTATTATTGCAAGTTAAACTTTAATTTAGAAGCAATAAAGCCTTTTATCGAAAGTAAACAGTTAATATTAGATAATGAAAGCTTATTTTGGGTTGATGACTACGAATCTCTCAAGATTTTTACTGAAACCGTTGGTCTTACTGGCAAATGGTCTCCGCCTGGAGGGCGAATAAAGAAATTTGTCGCTGATAATGCCGACCTGACCATAATGTGGCATTACGGAAAGCAAGGATCTATGTTGCTGCGAGGTAAAGGTGCAGAGAAATGCAAAGAAGCGTTGATTAACATGTTGAAGTCGTTCAGCGATCGTTCTAACATAATGGAGTCAAATAATGCATCACCAACTATGGACTTCACAGCTGATTCAGCCAAAGTAAGTGATGCATCACAACTGATAGATGCTTTTTTGTCAAATTCTTATGCCCATTGTAATATATAGCGATTATATATTGTGATTGACACTTTATCTAATTAGACTAATCATGACTATGAGCATGATGTAACATTATATAACGTGGAGTCTTATATACACTACGCTCAGCTAAACATTGTATCACAAGCTTATCCTAATAAATATATATATCCACATATATATAACAAGTGATTTATTACATGGTGTCAGGAGTGTGATCTTCAGCAAACTTAATGGCTGCAGTACATAGTTATTGAGCAGCACCCAAGCAACTTAAACTCGAAGGAAATGTTAGCGAAAACTACCGCAAGTTCGATGAACATTGGTCACTTTTTGAGAAGACGGAATTGAAAGGAAAATCGCAAGAAGAACGATGTTCCTATTTCCTATTATGTATCGGCGAGAAAGGACGCGAGGTATATAAAACTCTAACTTTCGCAACGCCAGAATCAGAAACAGGCGAGAATAATACACCAGTTTGGAAGCGCACAACGGAACAACTGAGGAACGCCTTCAGAGCATATTCCAACCCAAGGAAAAATCTCACATACGAGCGTCACAAATTTAATATTCGAGACCAATCTGAAGATGAAACGATCGACCAATACGTGACAGTCTTGAGAACTCTGGCTGCGACCTGCGAATTCCAAACCCTTCAAGATGGCCTTATACGCGACCGAATCGTATGCGGCATCAAAAATCAAAGTTTGAAAGAGCGTTTGTTACGTGAAACAGACATTTTATCCCGAGAACAAGTAAAGTCCCTGAGCGACAAGACTCCTGCAAACATCGACGCAGTACACAGAGACGGACAAAGAGATCGACGCTATCAACGCCAAACAAGATTTCCTCGAGAACGTCCAGGAAACACAAACAAGAAAACCTGCGGGAATTGTGGACGAAAGCACGAACCGAAGCAATGTCCTGCCTATGGTAAAGCGTGCAACAGTTGCGGTAAAAGCGGACACTTCGCCAAATTATGTCGATCAAGAACGAACCAACCGAGTCATGACCAGCACTCTAAAGTTCAGCAACTCGAAGTAGACAGCGACACCTCTGATCACGGCATTGACGAAGTACGAAGTGGCGCAGACACTTCAACAAACGAACACGCCACGTTAAGAATCAATAATAAATCCGTTCAACTGAAATTAGACTCTGGGGCTGAGACAAATGTTTTAACCACATCTGATTTCGAGAAAGTCGTACCGAAACGACAGCGACAGCAAAAGCTTAAACCTAGCAACGCGAAATTAAGAGCTTTTGGTGGGCACCCCATCCCAGTTTTAGGCAACTGTTATTTGCGATGTACACACAAAGGCTCGACTCAAGTCCTCGAATTTCAGGTTGTCCAAACAGGCACTTCGCTCTTAGGTTGTGCAAATTGTAAAAGTATGAAGCTTATTACATTTAATAACGTTGAACAGATTACGAAAGAAACGAGTTCTCTATCTGGACTATCGAGTGAACAGATTTTCGAGAAATACTCAACCAGCTTCGAAGGAATCGGACGAATATCTGAACCGTATCACATTAAAGTTGACCCCACCGCAACTCCTGTCGTTCACCCCCCTCGGAAACTCCCCGCAACTCTTAGAGACAGAGTACAAAGCGAACTGTCGGACATGGAGGCGAAAGGGATAATTCAACGAGTAGAGGGCCCTACGGAATGGGTCAATTCCATGGTGGTCAACGAAAAACGGTCCGGCAAACTACGAATATGTATAGATCCTCGTGATCTGAACAAAGCGATCCGTCGAGAACATTACCAATTGCCTACTCAACAAGAGATAACCAGCAGATTGACAGGCGCTAAATATTTTAGTAAATTAGACGCGACATCTGGCTTTTGGCAAATGCCACTAGATGACGAAAGTTCTTATCTGACAACATTTAATACCCCATTTGGACGCTATCGTTTTACTGTGGTACCCTTCGGCGTAGTATTCGCGCAAGAAGTTTTCCATAAGACGGTGCACGAACAATTTCGAGATATATCCGGCTGCGAGACTGATATAGACGATATTTTAATTTGGGGCCGCACGATCGAAGAACACGATAGGAATTTAGAACATGTACTTAATCGCGTTAATCAGATAAACATGAAATTAAGTAGAGAAAAATGTGAATTTCGCAAGACTGAGCTCACCTACCTTGGTGAAGGTCTCACTCAACACGGTGTCAAACCTGACGTAGACAAAATTAAAGCAATTAACGATTACGTCAAGCCGACCAATAAACAAGATGTACAGCGGCTACTCGGAATGGTCAATTTCGTAGCAAAATTCGCGCCTAAAGTATCCGAAGTCACCGCTCCCCTTCGCGAACTGATCAAAAAGAACATTGCGTTTCACTGGTTAGATATCCACGATAAAGCTTTTTCTGATTTAAAGCGCATCCTAACTGAACCTGAGACTCTCAGATATTATGACGTAGCCAAATCAGTCACACTTCAAGTCGACGCGTCACAGCACGGACTTGGGGCTGCATTAATTCAAAGTGATGGCCCAGTTGCTTATGCTTCAAAGGCTTTAAATGAAACCCAACGAAGATATGCTCAGATCGAAAAAGAGCTTCTAGCAATCGTCTTTGGCTGCAAACGCTTTCATCAATATGTCTATGGTAAAACGATCACCATAGAAACAGATCATTCTCATAGAAACAGATCTGATTCTCATAGAAACAGATCATTGAGAACATTCTTCGCAAGCCCTTATCTCAAGCGCCAAGCCGTCTTCAGAAAATGTTGATGCAAATTCAAGAATATGACATTCATCTAGTCTACAAGAAAGGTAGCGAAATGTACTTAGCGGACGCTTTATCCCGCGCATTTCCACCTGAGGTCGAAGAAGAGCAATTCGAAAGGGACATACACTCTGAACGTTTTATTCATCTTATGTCTACCGAGTCCTACGTAACCGATTCGTCAAGATGAGACCATGCGCAAACTTCGTGAACAGATCGAGTACGGTTGGCCTGAGCATCGATCGCTAGTGCCACCAGAGATTCGAAGTTATTACCCCTATCGTCATGATCTCACCACCCACGATGATCTCATATTCAAAGCCCACAACATCCTAATCCCTCCGAAATTACGAGCTGAAACCCTAACCAAACTACACCATTCCCACCAAGGCATCGAGAAAACCAAAAGACTAGCTCGCGAGTCTATCTTTTGGCCCGGAATGAGCGCACAAATTGACGAACATGTATCGAAATGCGAAACATGCCTAACAAATGCTAATGCCAACTCTCGCGAACCGTTGAAACCACACGAAATCCCCCAACGTCCATGGCAAAAAGTCGGAACAGACCTTTTCGATTGGAAGGGCAAACCACACCTAATCGTGGTGGATTATTACAGTCGTTATCCCGAAGTGGCTGAATTACGCGATACCAAGGCACGAACTGTAATCTCAAAGACTAAATCTATATTTAGCCGACATGGAATTCCCAATGAGGTCATCTCAGACAACGGACCTCAATATTCCTCGCAGGAATACCAGCATTTCGCGAAAGCCTACGACTTTACGCACACAACCATAAGCCCGAGATATCCTCAGTCTGGTGGTCTACATGAGAAAACCGTACAGACTGTTAAAAATATATTGGAGAAATGTCACACGAATAACGAAGACCCTTACTTAGCACTCCTCGACTATAGAAACACTCCAATCGACGGTGTAAGTCCAGCGCAAACCTTAATGAGCCGGCGACTCCGCTCCACTATACCCACAACGCAGGAACATCTCCAACCAACACTCATTGACGGGGCTAAATTCTCCGATAATCGCCAACAGCAACAACAACTTCAGAAATTCTACTACGACAAAACCGCCAGTCTTCTTTCCCCCCTAGGCGAAGGTGACATTGTACGTCTTAAACATGATCCTAACAGCTCGAAGTGGATCAAGGCGAAGATCGTTCGAGCACACGAAACACCCCGAAGCTTCATAATCGAAACGACAAACGGAGCACAGTACAGGAGAAACAGACGGCACCTACGGAAAACTAACGAGGCGTCATTCGACGCGACTCGTGAACATATTGAAAACCTTATGCCTACGATGAACACTAATAATGATGAGACACGGGAAACCAATCATCCTAAGACATCTACAGCAGAAGCTCCAAGAAGAAGTCGTTATGGTCGTCTGATAAACCAGAACCCAAGTTACAACTGACAATCATATGAACGATTATGAACACATATATCTATAGAAACGAAGCTTAAAATTTGAACAATGATTTCATATATTAATCAATATTATTTTAATCTTAGGAAAAGGGAGATGTAATATATAGTACTTCATAAAGATTATTGTTCTTCGTATATTTACTCTTCGTATATTATTTACTCAGTGGAAATCTTTTATTTTGTTTATTTTACACTTGTTTACAGACATAAACCGCAGTTGGACTCTCTGTTGGCTGTGGTTCAGCTGGAAGATTTAAAATATGCATATCAAAGTAAAGCCGTATTGAACTTTGTATTGAACAGTATACGCTACGATTTATGTGAGCCGACTTATGGTTTAAGTCTGAGGTATTTAACGAAGCAAAACAAAGAGCGAGAATATATAATGAACCCACAGATTATATCACTGACTGTTTCTCGTTTGGTGCGAATCAAGCTAAATGGTAGCGTCCGGGCCGGGCTTAGTCAACTGACCAATCACCAATTATCCATTCAGTGCCATTTTGTACTAGCAATTTTGTCTTCTGTGTAAAACAAAATAGAGAAAAGTGCACATAATTAAGGATATACCGTGTGTATAAAAACCTGAACCCTTTCAAATTCAAATTAGCTAACATATTGTAGTAATTTGACAGCTCTAATCCCTCGTCAAATTAATATGCGTTAATTAAAACACAACTCACAAGTTCTTCCACACATTGCCATAGGAAATTAATCATAACTTGACTCTCATATGTACAAGGTGTTGCAAACGTATTTACAATAATTTGCTCTTCATTTAATTCATGCTCAGATAAATTTACAACTTATTTGAAAAGACTCCTGTCAACGATAAAATAATTTGACACTTGCTCACTCGAAAAATATTTGCGAAAAAAGTCACTGCTACTAAACTTTGGGTACGGTTGTAATGTAACACCATAAATATGCGAACAAATTGAGGGTTGCTTCGCGTGTGCCTTAAAATCTCGACGTTTCGAGCTAAAGCCCTTCGTTTATATCCTTTAGGCACACGCGAAGCAACCCTCAATTTGTTCTATATGTCCGTGACCGACGCTGAATTAAAGTCTACCATAAATATGCGCTGCTCTGCAGTGAACTGACCCATTTTATCCTTTCTGCAGGTCTGAATTTAAACATATTTCTTTTAAATTTTCTAATTTTTGTTTCTTTCAGTTTTGTCCCATGAGTATACAAGACCTTGTGTTCTTACCCAACCATTAATTCAAAGCAATTAGAGCTGTCAAATTACTACAATACGTTATAGTTAATTTGAATTTGAGAGGTTCAGGTTTTTTTTAGACACACTGTATTACGTAATTTGAAGTGAGCCAACAGTGCGAAAACTTATTCAAATCATGCAGCAGTTGTGTTGTGGCTATTTGTATAGACGGGTAAGCTTTGTTTATATAATTTGATATTTTGCCTGCCAATGATATGCGCGAGCAACTTATTTTGTATTGTCTAATTATGCAAGCATACCTGCATACGTAATAAACAACTCGTGTGTGTTAAAGCTTTCAAAAAAGCATGCCCGCGCCTATTCTTGGCAGGCAAAGTATCAAATTATGTAAACAAGGTTTACCAATCTAACACAAATGATGATTGAGCGATTGAATATTTTAATATGCGTCAGCTACATGATATGACTGTTATAATTCAACAGCAATTTTATGATTAGACATATATAAATAGAATATTCTGTTCCATCGAGCGAGATGTCCAAAGTCAGAAGCCCGCGGGGCGTCGGGGTTAGGGTGGGGTTAGAATAGGGATGGGCTAGGGTTATTTTAACACTGTGGGCTACATGCAATGCGGAAAAATTGTTTATCCCCTCTACTTTCTCATTAGCATTAAGTTATGGAGAGTAAACCCTGACAAGCATGCTTGCCCTTATAAGCAATGAGAACGCAGAAGGGACGGGCATGGTGGGGTGAACGTTTTCCCTATGAAGTTCGTGCCAGCTGACATTAATTTATTCCTATGTTACTTGACTTATAATGCTAATGACGTCATCGGGATTATGAATATTCAATTAGTTTGAATAGAATGTAATTTTGTGCTACATAATAAATTCTTAAATTAGAATTAATAGATCATTGAACAACAATGATATATTGTCGCCTCGTTGAATGGAATACCTTTCCTCTCATGAAAATATTCTCACCATTCCACTCATAAAGGTTCATTATTTGTATAATATTTATAAAGGGCTGGTTTCAAACCTTGTATAAAGCCAGGCTCTGACCACATAAATATATTATCTATTGTCTGACTCATGATTTCGAAACCAATGCCGAGATCAAAGTTCAATTCATTATCAATAACCACCAATCAAAATGCTGGAAATTCAATAGCCACTTGAAAATATTCAATATAATATTTTGTCTGGGGAAGTGTAGCGTACAATGAACTTCTGTCGGGTCTTGATTTAGCAAACATGCTATCCTTAATAGCACGCCGTTGGCTTCGAACTCATTTTCGATGGTTCAACAACAGCACACATCGCTGTTTAACACTGTCGACTACATGCAATGCGGCACAGAATGTCTCTAAAAACGAGAACGAATGCTTAGTGATAAAGTGGAACGATGGCAAAGTCGATGAATATCCATATGTTTATCTGCGAGAGAATTGCCGTTGCCCAGCGTGTTATACAGACGAAAGAAAATCACGTACAATGTATGCACCAAAACAAGTTGATCTCAGTATTACAGCGAAATCAGCTAACTTGAATACTGAGAATGATCAGTTGGAAGTAAACTGGGGAGATGGTCATACTAGCCATTATTCATTCGAATGGTTAAAATATTTGAGGTATATACTGCAGGGAGCATAAAAAAGTACTCCAACTCGTGCGTTTATAGTTATATCGAGTTCATAGTTCATTTTCGTATCAGCTTATGTTAGACTTAGTCCAGTTCGTCCTAAACTTGAATATGCAAGCTGCGCATGGAACCCCTATACCAAACATTAATTTAAGGGGTGAGGTATTAATTGGGACGAAAGTCCTGTTCAACATCCCAGTCACGTAGGTTGTCTTGTATAAATATGTTATGACATTGTATATTTCACTAAATCATTGCCTTTTGCAAACATTTGTGACGAATAGGCAATTCCAGCTATCGCAATGCATGCCGGTAAAAGTGGTTATTTTTCCATTTCGCGCCAAATGGCGGACGGGAAATGTGTATTTTAAACGAAGCTATATTTTTAAATTTTCATGCTTTATCTTTCGCTCCAAACACTGGTTTAAAAGTTGTATTTTTAGCAGAGGTGATCAGGACTCATAAACGTAAGTTTCGGCGAAATCCATTCGATAATTCGCGAGAAAATTGCTTTCGAGTTGACACAGAGTGAAGCAAATTTGGCAAAAAGCTGGCTTCGAAAACTACTCTGTCGCACGTTTTGAAGTAAATAAAGTGATCGGTAAGAGCACTGTAGACAATTTACCCCTTCGAATGGAGCTCTGTAACCAAAGAATCTAGATTTATTGTTTTTTTTATGTATTTCTGACTGCTTCATTTCAAATTAGTGTTTTGGTTGCTGTGTGTATGCAAAAGGTTGTATTTTTAAGAAGCCCTTCCATTAAAATAACTGAAAATATATTATATGCAAAGTCCTTTGTCTGCCACTACTCCAGACAGTAAGTAGTGACTATCATGGCCAGTGATTGCTGAAAGTTGTTAACAAACAGCCCTTTGTCCCATGATATACTGTAGTTCAACTATAATTGTTTAGGGGCTGTTCATAAGAACCATGCTTGCTATCCCCATACCAAGACTGCTTCATATATTGTTTTATATATATCTGTAAGCTTGGGGTCCAGTGTCGGCTGCAGCCAAAAATATACAACACTGCTAGTCCCACAACATTCGGAAGGGTTGTCGTTGCAGCCCATGACTGCCCGCTTGCTAGAACCAAGGCCAGATTTTGGTGTACATGCTGGGGGAGGTGAAATAAATTTTAGGGGAGGTGCAGTGTAAAGTAAAAAATGTTACTTTATGTATGTAATGTAATATATGTATTTATGCATTATGATTGTGTGACTTATCCAATTGAAATTGTGTTTGAACAAAACTTGGCAAGTTGGTTGTAATGGTTCTGTTATTATTCAATATTAAATTTTGATCCATCATTTAACTGTTAACAAGGGGAGGTGTATAAATTACCAGGGGTGGCACAAAAATTCTCAGGGGAGGTGCAAAATTATCCCAGGAGATGTGCTCACCTCCCCTCAAAATCCGGCCATGGTAGTGACTAAGTGGCTGTTGGACTAAGGCAACATCTCCACATTACTGTGTTCACATGAAACTTTCAAGTGCGCCAAACAAGATCCACACCAAACATTCTAGATTGTGAATCGTTATTGGGAGGGGGTGGGAGGGGATGGGCAGTGAACAAACCAAACTGTTGTGGACCATCAGGTCAGTTTCTGCTTCTCTTGCTGCTTCATGAAGGGTCTGCAACTGTATGTCACTCAAGTAAATCAATTAAAAAGGGTGTGGATGAAATCTGGTTCAGATTAGCACTTCCAAAGGGTAACCTTAAGTCCCTGTTTAAGATATCTTACTAAGAGGGGGAGATATCTTCCTAAGAGGGGAGTGGGGGTAGTGAGCAAACTTCCCATTTCCCTTAGGGGGAAGTGTGAACATTTTCTGTAATTACCTATTTTGCAAAAATTATATCATTGGCTTGGATAGCCAACACATATTAGGCACATGACAAGCTTGCAAGGTGAGCTAGAATGATTTGTCAAGGCCATCATCAGCCTACAATTATAACTCATGTGGACATTTAGGTGGGAATTAAATAAATAAAACCTTGGACTTCAAAAGTAAACAAAGGTAATTGAATTGGCCGTTATAATAATAAAGACAAAATCTTTAAAAATGCCACCACCATACACTGCACCTCCCCTAAAATTTATTTCACCTCCCCCAAAAATTGCACAGCATGGTGTGCATGCCCAGCATGCACACCAAAATCTGGCCTTGGTCCTAGCAAGCGGGCAGTCATGGGCTGCAACGACAACCCTTCCGAATGTTGTGGGACTAGCAGTGTTGTATATTTTTGGCTGCAGCCGACACTGGACCCCAAGGTTACAGATATATATAAAACAATACATGAAGCAATCTTGGTATGGGCATAGCAAGCATGGTTCTTATGAACAGCCCCTAAACAATTATAGTTGAACTACAGTATATCATGGGACAAAGGACTGTTTGTTAACAACTTTCAGCAATCACTGGCCATGGTAGTCACTACTTACTGTCTGGAGTAGTGGCAGACAAAGGACTTTGCATATAATATACTTTCCGAGTTATTTTAATGGAAGGGCTTCTTAAAAATACAACCTTTTGCATACACACAGCAACCAAAACACTAATTTTTGCTACTATTCTATAAACACATGTGGCCACAACCAAAAATATAGCCAAAATAAAGTCACCAGCAAAGCAGATGTATTTTACAGTCAATACTGTTCGGAAATAACGAGAAAGTTGCTAGTAAACCGGGTTTGTTTTCGCGACAAACCATGTCAAAGTGAAGCCATGCCTCTGGGACATGTTGATAAAATGTCGGCTAAAACATTTTGATTTTTAACTGCCTGTACGTAGAAATGAAGCAGTCAGAATACATAAAAACAATAAATCTAGATTCTTTGGTTACAGAGCTCCATTTGAAGGGGTAAATTGTCTACAGTGCTCTTACCGATCACTTTATTTACTTCAATACGTGCGACAGAGTAGTTTTCGAAGCCAGCTTTTTGCCAAGTTTGCTTCACCCCTGTGTCAACTCGAAAGTAATTTTCTCGCGAATTGTCGAATGGATTTCGCCGAAACTTACGGTTATGAGTCCTGATCACCTCTGCTAAAAATACAACTTTTAAACCAGTGTTTGGAGCGAAAGATAAAGCATAAAAATTAAAAAATTTAGCTTCGTTTAAAATACACATTTTCCGTCCGCCATTTGGCGTGAAATGGAAGAATAACGGCTCAATAACCACTTTTACCGGCATGCATTGCGATAGCTGGAATTGCCTATTGAATAATAAGTATAAGTAATCATGCGATGTTGCTCGTACAATTAGGGATTAATAGTACGAGTGATGTTTGGAAATTTGCCAAAATTGGACGAGCCGCCGGGGCGAGTCCAATTTGGAAAATGACAAAATTTCCGCCATTTTGTTTGTTTTGGGAAAATCATTAATTGTACTGCAGTACAATTAATGAAATAATTGTACTCCTCTCAACCAATCAGCATCCAGTAATTTTGTCATGCTAATAATAATAATAATAAACGGAACATTGATATTAGCTAGAAATGATTCAACTCGCGTCACTGACTAGATTTGTATGCAATGATATTAGTCATGATATAGTCTTGATATGGTCATGTATCTTCTATGATTAAGAATTTAGGATGGGACACATTGGAGCAACAACGTAGGACACGCCACCAAACATGGATGTTCTATATTAAGATATATCAGCATTATCAGGGCAACGTTGGTATAGGCCTACCCGAAGAAGTGTGTCCGTTAAAGGACATTGGCAACGAAAATTTTTATTCCTTACATTTATAGAGCATGCCTACGGAATACTTAATTTCATAGTTTCCCTTGTCCATCGCATTTAGTTGTTGAGAAAATTTGTGACAAAGTTCAACAGTCGTCCGCCATTTTGAAAAAAACGGCGTATGCTAATTTATGCATGAATACATTAAATGACGTCATTAGATGGGTTGACACAATTTCTCTAATATAAACTCTATAGTGTATTACCACACGCGATAAACTTAGACGGCAGAAAGGTTTTAACAAGTGTGTAACATGTTTGTACCACTACTTTTGATACTATTTGTTCCAATTCCGTGTGAAATAGACGCATAAATTCGAATATCACATAGGAAATCCTTATGCAATGTTATGCTATTATTGTCTATATCCCCTGAATGTCTCGCTGGTAAATGCATAAAAATTGCTCAAATTGCAAAACAATCAAATCTCTATCAGCACGTTCAGTTACCAGTTCCAATTATTATTGAAAATACAACAGTAAATAAAATTGTCACAATGTAGTCTTGTGTTAATAACTGTTTATGTATTGTTAGACGGCAAAGCTTAAATAAATGTAGTCTATACTAATACTAACTATTAAACCTAAGTAGCTGGCGCAATTATGATATACATTCAAAATACACAAGAATAAAGGCCTAAAAATTTGGATAGTTCATCATTGAGATTTGAACTACTCGTTTTATACTTTCAATGCAGTTGGACAGTGTAGTATAAAGAAGCGCTATTACATAAAACAAACTACAAATAGCATGCTGTATTCGCATTCAAGGTATATTATTGATTGTTGTAGAGAGTATATCGCTTCATCGCTTGTATTGACAGTGCAAATTTAAGTTACCCATGATTATTGAAATAAAAGTAGAAAACAAACAAGATTAATACAACTACAGTCATTTTGAAAAGCGAAGAGAATACCGGTATGTCAGTTAATAGCAAGTCTTCAGTGCGGCAACGCATTAAATTATTAATTTATATTTTAATGATCAGTTATTCCCTAATCCCTCTACCCATATGCGCGTCTTGACTTTTCGTAAAAAAGAGTATAACAAAAGATCTAAAAATATTAGAGTTCTCACTTCTATAATTGATATTGTGTGTTGACGCAATTAATAACGTTAATAACTATATTTACTGAATTACTGTAATGGGAATCGCTACATTTTCGGCAATATTTTTACCAGCTTCGTCATGTATAATTCACCAAACTATTTAGCCACACATATGAAACTGAATTTAAGCCAGAGAACAGCTATAGTCTGGCTTTGTTCTATAAACTAGCTATAGCTAGTTTATAGATATACTAAATAATGTACTATATTGACAGCTTCATATTTCCCGTCAAAACAATAGAAGCTCAAAACTTCATAATCATACGAATTGCGTGAATATCTATTCTTTAAAACTTGAATATAGATTGTTTTCAAAAGAATATTACTTGCATCCAATAATTCTGCACCAGATTTATTTTTCAGTAACATTCAAGGCTTTAGTTTAGCTCCAGATATTTATGGGTCAAGGTGCTCAAAATCGCTGGTTGACAATTCGTTCAACCTTTCTCGGTGTCTCGAGTTTATAATTATATAATATAACATTTCAAACATCTCTTCTCGTGTCTTCGGTTAAATAATGTATCCTACAACAACAGATGGTTCATGACGACACAAAATACTATAGTATAGCTTCAATAATACCTCAATCATTCACGAACGCGTGACACAATTAAACCACGCAAGTTGTAAAATTCGCCATTCCTTTCCTTCTTACACGCTTAATATGGCTTTACCCGATAGTGTAGCATTTCCTTAGTTCTCCTGCCTGGTTGTGAGAATTTTGGTTCATTATAACGCGCAAAAACGACATATTTTTAGTTACCAAAACCTTCACGCAATATAGATCCACTGATCTGATCAGTGTATAGATCCCTATGCTGTTTTGAAGCGAACCCATCTAATGACGTCACAAAGGTCAATGACCCCAAAGATAATTTTTTGAGAATTTGATCCAAGATGGCGGCCGATGAGCAAATTTATCACATTTTACTTGCACTTTACTCGCAAACAAAAATGTTACAGCAAAAAATAGTAACATTCTCATAGTTAGGTGGTCCAGTAAGATTAAATAAGCCAATAAAAATTTTCGTTGCCAATGTCCTTTAACAAGGAAATCTAGGCTGCCTAATCTACAACCTTTTCGCCAGCTTCAATGTAACACTAATATTTTGAAGTTTTCTTTCCATCCTAGTCCTAGAGCTAAATTGCATCTGGAATAATCTGCCAATCCACGAACTTTCAAGTAGCATTCATGCATTTAAATATATTGTTATAGTCAGGGAGGCAGAGGGAATTTCGTTTACCTCATCGAGGGGCAAATTTATTTTACCACACAATTGTAGTTTAGTACGTGGTAAAGACGATTCCGGATGTTGTTTGCCCCAAAATTTCTTCTATGCGCTGTTTCGTCTTCTGAGACATCGTGCGAACGCCATGTTTTTATTGCGAAATTTTCAAGAAGAAGTGAGCCCACGTTACTTTCGCCAGCACCAGGTGAAAAACTTCGTTTAAGCTACATTTAAGTTACCACTATTATCTCATTTTAAAACTAGTTTTAAGCGTAAAATTGTAAAAAACTGTGAAAATATTAATCTATATTTAATCTATATGAGTCTTTCTTAATAAATATTATATCCACGCTATCTCTAAAAGTTGTTAGTATATATTTACAGTTACACATAGAATGGGATTAATTAATTCCGGTCCATCTTTAAACATAAACGCAGCAGAAAACATATGAACTGAAGTTCATTGTTAACATCAGCACACCAGAAAACTGGAGGAAAGTTCATCTTTAAACATCTACGCTCCAGAAAATAGGAGGAAAATTCGACATCACCGCACCAAAAAAGAAGCAATGTTCATCTTTAAACATCAGCGCACCAGAAAAGGGAAGAAAGTTCGTTTTTTAACATCAACGCACCCGGAAACAAAAAAAAGTAAATCTTAAATCATCAACGCACGTACCAACGTTCATTTTTAAACATCAGCCAACCAAGAAACAAAAGACATGTTTAGGTACTAATCATATAGAAAGCGTCAGTATACACGCTATCTTCATTTCGTAGCCATGTGGTCAACACTACCGCTCGAGATGTTTTACCGATTTTTTAGGGAGCCGTAATTAAATGGGCAGCCGGAGGTTATTTGATGGGGTCATGAAACAAAATCGTTCTTCGTAGCAGGGGGCTAAGACCAAATTTATAGTAAAGCAAAGGGGCTTGAAACTAAAATCATCTTTCGTAGTATTTCACTCTCTCTTGACTTGGCAGTTCCTACTTTTATAATTTTAGTGAAAATAGATTTAATAATCAAGTGAATGCAATTTGAAATTTGTGTGTAAGAAATCTATACCTTTTAGTATAAATACTAACCACAGCCAGTATTAACCCATTAACTTGTAATACGCCCAGATGCGCCCTACTTTACTACTTTACTCAACCTCGTTCCCAGCCTCTTCCCTCTTGTGGCGAGTTTACTATGTCTTATGGCCGGTTTACAGTTCGCGCGAAGGAGCGAATTTGTCACTGAGCGTGCCCGAGGGTAATTATGGCAAATTTCGTCATTCTACTTGATTCGCAGCGACTGGCGAAAGAGTTGAAAATTTTCAACTTTTTCGCCAGTCGCCAGCGAACGAATTAAAGTTTAGCCAATCAAGAGCCAGGATTTTGGAAGTTTGCAAATTTTCGAGCGAATTTTAAAATGTGTAAACCCGATTCGCTATGTTCGCGCGAAGTATTCGCGCGAACTGTAAACCGGCCTTAAAGCCTGACGATTATACTCGTCAGTGCTAGGGAGCTGCAAGTTAATGGGCTAACAAAACTATCTGCCAGTGTTTCCCCTTTAGCTGGCAATCAGATGCGCCCAACTTTAGTATTTTACTGTCTAAGACGATTTTACTCCTTAGTAGTAGGGTGCTGCCAGTTAATAAGAAGATAGTAGTGTGAAACTATATAATGGATTACACCAGTACAATGTGTATCTATTGTGTGTTTGATATTAATAGTTCAATGAGGGTTATGAAATCATTTTTCTAATAATTGAGGGGGTGCCAAAAAATTTCTCGAATGCATGGGAAGGGCACAAACTATTCAAATTATATAAAATAGCCTCCGGTCCCCCATGACACATACTTAATGACCGCTCCCGTAGTATATTCAATTAGACTTTTTGAGCTTTTTGCCTTTAGGATGGTGTGAAATATTTTATATAATATTTGTTCCTGTATAAACATGTATAATCTAGATTATAGTTTAGTATATCTCCTAGTATAGTATTTCTGAATTAGGGGTACATCATTAAAGCATTATTAAACTTGTATAATTGTGAGCAAAAACGGCCAAGCCCAAGAGATAAACTTAAGCAAACGTAGTTCATCTGCGTGCTAAGTTCATCCACACAGACGAACTTGCGTGTCTGTTATGTCGTCACGGAACCTTGTACTGGCTACTTATCATTATATGTAATGTTTACAATATGAGCATCCGTGTTGTATTGGATATACAGAGTGCATCAAAATAGACGTAATCCAACTTTAGCATGTTATCGTGCGTTTATTATTTTTTTATATTTTTCTTTTCATGCCAATAAATATCAATCGTCTAGCTGTCAAATGATACCTTTTTTGTATCATTTCTTAAAAAAGAGTGAAATAGTAAGTAAGTAAGCAGGGGTGCTTATTATCCTTACTTGCAGCTGAGAGCTGAGCTGAATTGCGAAGGACACAGCTCAACGTGACCAAGTCGAAGGCTTTCTAGGGCGCATATGGCAGCCACCTTTTGCTCGCCATCACGGAGCACAGCTACGATGGAAGGGCCAGTTAGGGGTTAAACCCAACCCACCCTGTCAACATTCCCTGTGGGAGGAAACCGGAGAAAACCCGGCAGAGCGTTGACTAACTCTTTTCACATAGCTATCATAAGTCGTCCCCAACGGGACTTGAACCCACGATATCAGAGGTGAAAGGCGCGTGCTCTGACGATTGCGCCACCGAAGCCCCTACGATTGCGCCAACGATTCCACCATTGGGAGTTGAGTGCAAAGCTATTGAGTACAGGAAATTTGCAGACTGAACTGGCAATGCTGAACGATTCGCAAGTAGACAACAATCATCTGGGTATTTGGTCGAAAATTTGAAGGATGTTAATTCCCAAAGGTGGCAAAATATATTTCGACCACTCTTTTTTCATCGCATATTTATATTGGGCCGTTATTAATCGCAGTGATACTAAGAAAGGGTGTCTTTTGACAGCTAAGAGCCTGATCATTATTTGTTTGAAAAAGGTAAATCTATAAACTAAATATTATGCGCTCGATAGCACGCTAAAGTTCGATTACCGTGTTTTTATACACCATGTACATGTACATTGTGAAATGAATTAATTCATATGCGAACTACAGTCGAACCTCTACTTACGGACACCTCCCGGAAGCGGACACCTCTTGTACGCGGACACTGTTATTGGGTCCCGGCCAATACGCTATTATATTACTATATTTACAACCTCTCCTAGGCGGACACCTCCCGTAAGCGGACGCGGACACCAAAACAACCTTCCCAAACAACATTATAACCTCTTGTAAGCGGACACACTTGATTTATTTTCTGTTAAATTAATAATTACGCCGCCTAGTTGACTTAATATAATATTAAATTGGTAATGTTTGTATATATAATCTAGGGGCACAAAGGTTTTACGGTGGGGTTTTTAGAGTAAATTTGCAATAACAGCTGTCAATAATATAGTCACTAAGTCATATTAACATCATTATTAAAGAATCATGTTTCAACAGTTACGTAATCAGTTAAATATTAACCAACCTCTCATAAGCGGACACCTCCCGTAAGCGGACACCAGGTCGTGGTCCCGAGGGTGTCCGCTTACGGGAGGTTCGACTGTAGTTCAAACCACACGTGCTTGAAATTGGCGCTATCATCATCATCATCATCATTTGTATAGGCTTTACACGGGTATACATGTGACGTCTACATGTTCTGTAGAAAGCTTATTGATTATTTACGAATTTCACAATTACTCACATCTTGCATTTTGAAATCAAAAGTATTTCTTGAGATTTAATTTGCTCACAAGAGTGCGATTATATTAATTCCCAAAGTCACATTTTTTCAACAAATCATATTGAAGTGCTGCCCATAGCAGACCAATCAGATCAAATCATAGAATTCAACTAGCCAGTTCTTAATTTCTAATTTAATCACATCTTGACCTTTGTGACAGGTATCGTCCACCTGGGGAAGGGCAGCCAGCTGGTGTGTTGAGAAAGGATATTAAATTATGGGGTCCAGAAATGTCTGAGGAAGGAAACATGCCTACATTTCAGTTTGATAAGTTATTGAATGATGAACAAGAACTTTACACATGGCTGGTAACATTGGCAACTCAAACCGGAATAGCCAGAATAGAACATGTACCCAAAGAGGCTGGTCAATTGAAGATACTGGGTGAAAGGGTTGGTTATCTTTTCCAAACTACTTACGGGTTAGTGTCATTTAGTTCACATATTTTGTCAGAAAACTAGGCATGCACGCAGAGGAAACACTGTATAAACAAATTGGTAAAATTCAGTGACCGGAATGTTCCATTGACTTTTCATTGTTTGAAAATCCTACTGTTCTCTGCCGATCTAGTCACTCATTGTTTTAATATAGTTGTGACGTTATGTAAAGGTCTTATAGGTGGTTCATTAACCACTAACAACTTCCCCTTGAAGAATAAAATCGACTATAAAAACTATCAGTTGGGCATATCGCGGTATGATATGGGTTAACGAAAGATATGGGCAATTTCCAATGGACGAGTCCAATCACATGGCGTTAGAGTAAAATAACGAAATAGGGGATTGATTGTTGTTGCGCGGGACTTCTAACAGTATCGAATTAAAATCGTCTGCAGGCGTTAAAAGCCAGTGTAAAATTAAAGAATGAACATTACCAATTAAAGTTAAGTAAATCGAATTCATTTTTTAGACCAGTCTTTGAAATAAGAGCATTCAGCGAAAACTCGACACATGAAATTGGTTACAGTGATTCTTATTTACCCATGCATTCTGATTATTCATTCAACCAACTCGTACCTGGGGTAAGTCTTTCTATATAATCGAAAACTAAAGTGGCGATCAAGTCCGTTCTGCTCATGCGCGTACTTTTTTACAAAACGTATTTTGATAATGGTTGGTAGACTTTGTTTACAATTTATCACTTGATTATGCTCCAAAACAAAATAAACGAAACAAAACAAACGTGGGGGAATAAACTGAAAGTTATGTTTTGGACGAAAATGTTGACTATAATTATCATGAGTAATAGTGACTGCAAAATCTGACTCGTAGTTGATGAATTTTTTAGTAGGATTACGGATTATTGACGCATGAAAAACAAGATTATGGATTACTTGGGTAGCACTTTAGGATTACGGATTATTGTTCATGTCGGAGACTGTCCGAATATTCGGATATTCCTAGGATTATATAGTTTTTAAATTGGGTATAACGAACTGCCACTTTAGGTATGATGAACAATTTTATACTATAGTTTTCTGAAGAGACGGTGTTTTTATTAAGTCAATACTATCATATGCATGTGTATTGTTACATGATATAGTCTAAACATGTAATAACTAAATATAACAAGAAGACCTTAGTTAACCTTGCATGAATAAGCAAATATTTTAGCGCCCACAATGTTAGGTAATCGGACACATTTCAGTTTAGCACTGGTTGATTAACTGTCGATGGAATTTGCTTGCTCATACTGTATTGCATCAGCAATTATGTCATAGTTCTAGTTATAATAATTAGGTCCTAATTAGCCTCTACCCGTTAGTATAACGTTAGTATAATCATTTTCAGATTGAATTCTCACGCGAATAGCTGTGTCTAAAGGAACCTCTGTGAAACGTGACTGTGAAACTGTGAACTTTGTGAACCTTTTATTTTATCATATATCTTTATTAACGCGTGTGTGATTTATTGTGAATTGTTGGGCGAAACCCGGGAGGCAATCCCCAACAAAGTCGCTATTGAAAATGAAAACAAAAGGTAAAATTAAAGGTTGAGATGCCAGTCAACATAAATAACATCGCGAACATGCCGGAGACACAGAATCTTTTTTAAATCTGTTTCGAGCCGCGGAGCGCACGCGAAACACCACACTCGTGCCACGCGTGAATCACACGAGCGTCGCTGTGTTGCCAGATTGTGAACAAAGTTCATGTTTGTGAACAAAGATATTTTTGTGAACTTTTTATGAACTAATGAAGTCAGAACTTTGTAATGTCATTTATATGAAATTGAGAAAAAATAATGGAAAAATTAGTGGCTTTCTGCTTGTACTTCATGTAAGCTTGTCCCCAATTGTTGGATGATGATACGAGAGGTGTTCTACGAAAGTCGGACGGAATTCTTCGCCAAACATCGAAACTAGACGGGAAAGTGGGAATCCGCATGGTTTACCGGTGATTACCACTAATCTTATTTCCAGACCAGTGATGCAATTTATTTTGTCTCGACTAGGTCTCGATGAGCTCTACTGGTTTCAGTAGTAAGAATGAGTATTGCATTCGGGGTTTTCGCTAAATTTGTTAAGCTATTTGAGATGGAGAAAATCCAAAGAAAAGACGCTGTCCTGCTAGGCAGAGCCGCCCAGAGGAGAGGGGGCAAAGGGGGCAATTTGCTCCGGATCAAAGTGAAATATGCATATATTACTGTCAAATAGTCTCTCAGAATACAGGAATTTGCCATTCCTGAGACCCTAGATTTTAAAAGGGGAAGAATGCCCCCGGATCTCCCTAAACTGATTTTAGTACTGAACGCAGATTGAGAACGTTATTTAAAACGTTAAAGACTACAGTACGTAATCCAGAAGTTCAAGGATATAGGAATCAATTTTCTAAACAAGAACAAACCACAAAGATCTTTCAAGATGGAAAATAACTAGGTCCCCAAAGCTTGCCCCGGGCCCCCGAATGTCTCTGTGCGGGCCTGCTGCTAGGACAGTTTCGTTATGTAGCTATATAAGAACGAGTCTAATTGGAAATGCTTACAACATTGCGAATTTAAAAATTAAACTATGAAACAAATGGTACGCAGGAATAAGGATTTGCGGGAAGGGGGTGTGAGGGACCAACAGGTTGTCAGCATTTTGGAATGTGTCAAAAATGTAAAAAATCCTGAAAATGCAGTATGTTTTTAAACTTTCGTGGGTCGATGTGCTTCTGCTACGACCCTCAGATCTATACGGTCATAATTTTGTCATTGTGTAAGGTACAACATGTTTTTGTCAAGTTGTGAACATTGATGGATATTTTGTGAACTTTTGAACATGCGTAGCATGAACATTTTCAAAATTCATGTGGCAACAATGCGTCAGCTTGATCGCGAGAAGATCCAAATTCCAAACATCAACATCAACATCAACATCAACATTGGTCACATCGAATATGTTTACTTTTGACACTTGTACTACTGTTCATGTTTGTTGAATATATTTTAGGGATATTTTGGTTATAATTCCATGACACGCAATCACGAATATTTCTCTTTGATCTTGACCCAAATCCCGACCCAATCCCTAACCCTAACCCTATTTCGTGCGTGTCATGGAATTGTAACCGATATTTTTGTTTAGAAAAATGGGATACGGATTATTTTCAAATTTTAACTGAGATTATGGATTATTCACCCCCCCCCCCGCCCTAACAGGACCTCGTTACATTGTATTGTATTGTATAAACTTTATTTAAACAGGGTTTACATAAACCTTTTCAGTGAAATACACTGCTATCAATAAGGGTCCTGTATTAGAGTATAGCAAGGTAGTCATGGATTAAGATGATGACGCTTCCCTGAAGCTCGTTGCTGAAAATATACCGTTGTTGTTTCGAACATCTTTTGTGTATAATAAATAGAATGAGTTCTCTTGAACAAATTAAACAAGCAAATGGCACGTTTAAACCTATGGCGCGTTGTATGGCACTTAGCACAACAATAGTGTCATTCAGTAACGATCCAGTGATCGGAATGTCCCATTGTCGTTTCATTGTTTTGCAAATCCCATTGCTCTCCATGTCATCCAGCCGCTCATTGCTTTGATATATTGGTGACGTTATGCAAAGGCATATTGCACTCGAAACGATCCATTAATGTACCACTTACTATCAAAAATCAAAATCTTATATTAACTCCCGAGGACTACTATATTTCAGCCAGGGATATTTCATATAAAATATGTCCTCTTCAGTTGCTATCTTTATTACAATAAACTGAACACTACCTTCGATATAGACAGACCTAGAACTTTGAAAACTCTGTGTAGTAGGTGTCGTTCGTTGCAAACGAAATGTTGTTCGTAAATATGTAGGAATGCCTAGTTCGAGATATATTGTAATTTGTAATTTTATGTATTGTTATATGTTTAGACTTTGGTGTAATATTTGGGACAAATAGTTCTGTTGTCCTTACCATCAGTCGTACGATTGTTAAGTTAATAATTAAACAAATATTGTAGTGAGGGTCTAAATTGATTTTGACGGGGTTATTGATTTTGACGAAATGCAAATGGTTCGGTAAATCCACTCCGTATACATATATGTCTTTGTTGTGCAAAGGAAAAGGGTAGAGGGGGGAATATACGTAGATGGGAGGGGGCTTAATAGATTTTCTCCTCTAAAATGGAGGAGGCTTATAAGGTAGGGGGCGTATTTAAGAGGGAGACTTCATTGATGATTATCGGTATTTCTTTAGGTTGCAATGTTTCATTGTATTGAGCAAACAGAAGGTGAAGGTGGTGCCAATTTATGGGTAGATGCTTTCCATGCAGCAAACCTCCTCCACGAAGAAAACTCAGAATCATTTCAAATACTGGCCAACACACCAGTCGTATTTCGAAATTTAACAAAGACGCAGGTTGGACAAATGTATAATGCATCTCGTCATCCTCTAATCAGGTTAGTTATTTTGCTACATACGAGATGAACGTCACCTCCAGGATTAGCCCTTCATGGGACTAGCCCTTAATGTAGGACTCATGTAAACACCCCCGGAAAGCGATTGCCATACACAACGATATTAATTGTTACTCTTTGTATGTATATATATTTGTATATTTAAGGGACTTTTCTTGAGAGGGGGCAAAAATCAATCCGTGGCGTTTGCCCCCCGCTCCCTGCTTACATGTTAAAAACGGCCTTACTGGCAATGTGAGGAAGTCTTGCGGTGGACAAAAGGATTGCATGCTCTGGTAAAAAGATTTGGCGTGATATCTTATTCCGTTTACGTCTACCTTAACTGGGATGAACCCCAAACAAACCCTTCCATCGTCACTGTGCTCCGTAATCAGACGTAGGCCATACGGTGGCAACCAGGGGTGCCCTCATTAAGCTTTCGACTTGATCTATTTGGGCTACTTCCTTCGTAATTAAGTTCTCAGCTGCAAGTATGGATGACAGGCCTGGGAAAAAATTATTTATTTCTGGGACCAATGCAATCAAACAAAAACATTTCTGTCAATATTCGGGCAGTTCGCTAACTAACAGAGAACGAAAAGCTTAGCCAAAAGTGTCCACCCTTTCCCTCCAACCCCTGTTGATCTCACAACTGTGCTGCAAATCAGCAAATATCTAGATCTGTGTATCTAAATATATCTTATGGTCGTCTGCTTCTAAGAGTATACACTCTAATATCAAATACTAGATTGTTGACTGTTGTACAGGTTGACATTCTTGGAATTTTCTTGGGACTCAAAAATATTCTATCCAATACTTTTTCCACCCCTGATGGATGATTACCACAACTGCCACCCAACACGCACACCCACAACTGTACAAGGACCTTATTGCAGATCCTTTTTTTCAGTATCTAACAAATATTAATGATCTCCAAATTAACTGATTTTCGTACCTAGTTGAGGTCAAGTTCACACTGGATTTTACACGCGCAATTTTCGCTTGCAACTCGCAACGCAACGGCGTTGTATTGCAAGTTGCAAGCAATATTGCCTCGTGTAACTCCTTTAGTTTGCAAATGGCGAGAAAAATTGCGTTGCGAGTCGAACAGCTTCGCAACGATACGTAAGGCGATGTTACTGGTTTGAGTTGTTCGGCAAAGCATTCCGTTACGAATGGTCGTCGAAAATTGTCCCTTGTAACATCACCTTAACGAATTGCATAGTGTAACATCCACAACAACTTGCCTCGCATTTGTTTTGAAAATCAGCCAATCAGAAGACATACTAGTCCGCGATCAGGATAAATTCTTCCGAAATTAAAAATGGCGGGCTTTTCATCCGTGAACTGAGCGAAGCAAAAGGAAATCTTCAGATGGATTTACGAATTAAACACTTACGAATGCTCGAGACTCGACGAGTGTAGCAGAATAATATAATTGCATTGCAGTTCGCAAAACAAGTTTTCAAAACAAGTTTTTTCATTACAAGCTGCACTATCATTTAAAAAAAAATGCCTCGATTCCGACTCTGTGTGTAAAAGTGTTAAAACTCTCTCTAATATATGACGTTTCTCTGTTTAGAGTTGATCATGACAAAAAGGTGAAGCAAATGTGTTATAGTGATGAATTCCGTCATAATCATATGCCATTGGAGCCAAAGCTTATGAAACCCTTCTATAAAGCTTACTTCCGCTACTCTGAATTACTGGCAGACAAAAGAACCTCGTTTTGGTATAAAATGAAACCAGGTGACCTCATGACAGTCAATAATCACCGTGTGCTACACGCAAGATCTGAGTTTAAAGATCGAAGCGAAAACGTGAGGATACTCGAGCTTGGGTATTTTGATTGGGATTGTGTTTACTCGAAAATTCGATATCTGGCTGAGAGACAAGGAATACAGTCGCCTGATGTGATGAATGGAAAATATTTTGAGTAAAGTATGAAACAATTATTTGGAATGACTAGTTGTGCTGAAACAAAGAATACCTAGGGCCTTTTCAACACATAAACTGGCGAGGCCAAGGCCCATGGAGGCTCCAGCCCCCATGTTACCCCGTCCCCCCCAGTAAATTATTTTGCCCTTCCCCCCAGCGAAGGTCCCTTCTGCCCAAAAGATTGGCCAAAAGGGGAAGGATAACTTAGTTTTGAAGAGTATTGTATGTTCCCATAACAAAACCCTTGCTTTTGCACTGAAAGCTCAGTCCGTTTTAATAGATGGGATATATGATTGATTGATTGATTGATTGATTGATTGATTGATTGATTGATTGATTGATTGATAATAGTATTTATTCAGGAAAACCAACATCACAAGTTGTGTTTTTCAGAAGGTCCCTGAGAAACTATAGAAATACAAAAGATTATACAATAATAATATGCATGCAGGTTATACGATATATATATAATAATATATATATACAAGAAAAGTTTTAAAATATAGAACTAAGATAATTATATGGTACAAAGAAAAGCTAGTTGCAAAATGCTTTCGATTATATTAATACTGTGGAGATTTAAGAAGTGCATTATGAAATCTAGCTAGCAGGTTAATTAATTTGATGTTATTGTCCAATTTATTGTACTCCTTACAAGCTTGATAAAGAAGTTTCTGCTTTCCCCAATTGGTATTCGGTTTGCTGAGATGAATGTGATCTCTTTGTCTCGTGTTATACAGGTGGTTGGTTTTAGGTAGGTCGAAGTCATAATCTATCAGGTTATTTTTCAATTTGAAAATGGTCAGCATTCCAATATATATCCAAAATAGTTACTGAAAATGCGAGAAATCAAGCCCCAAAGACTCAAGAATACGAATATATTCTGGGGAGGACACGTCATTTTTAACTGTGCGCGTCAACGTACGTTTTTTTTTGCAAATACGGTCCATCAATATTCTTGCAAAATGAAGTACTCTTAAACTCGATTAAACCTGCAAATTTGGTGACATTTCTTTTAGGGACCGTTCACTAATTAAAGCAAAATATTTGTTTTGTCACACAGTCGAGCAAAACCTAGTCTTACCAATCATGAATCTATTCCAACGTGGGAAAATATATTTGCAAAACTTAGTATTGAACTACTCGATTAAACAAGTTCATTAATCTAACTTGTTTGTGGTCATCTTTAGAACGAAAATACAGTACTCAGTAGTACAAGCAGCCTACCCCTAAAATTTAATTTAATTTTATGTTTCATTAGCATCGTGGTATGTTGGCGAATTATAAATAAAACTACCTGAAGGTGGTTGGTAGAGCAAGAATCAGTCCACATGTATACTTTTCACACGCACCTAAGGCGAAATTCAAAGGCAACCGCCTATTGCAAGAATTGAAACCCAGGCACAGAGCAGAAAGAAGCATGCACTAATTACTTAACTATTAATATCACCTTGAATTTTATATTTAACTTCCAGTTTAATTCTCCGTCTAGTTTATTGGTGCATGACATAGCCTCATCACAGGTTCTCTCTCTGCCAGTCAATATAGTTGTGTGGGTTGTGCATGCACTTCAACCGGTAACTGTACAGCTAAGTCCAGGGACGTCGCGAAGTCATTGATATTAGGGAACTTTAGATTTGACGACGGCTACGAGAACGACTACGAGATTTTTCAGTTAAATATCTGCTAATACAAACTTGTTATAATCCTCTCTTTGGCACCAGAGCTTTCGCACAGCACATCTGTATAACAACAGTTGAGCCAAAGCGAGTACAACTTTGAGTTTGTATTAGCAGATATTTGGCGGGAAAATCTCGTAGTTCTCGTAGCCGTCGTGAAATCTAAAGTTCCCTATGGGGAAGTTGTACAGGAACCCTTTTCCTGCTGATAATTTCAGAAAATATAGAGTAAATGTTATTCCGAACAAAGAGTGCATAATAATACTCTAACATACAATTTTTAACTGTATATTTTGCTTTGTATTGTTAACGCCATATCTTGTTGTAACTCACTGCTGAAGATGAATCAAATTTAAATTCGAAATATACAGTTAAAAAATTGCACTCTTTGTTCGGAATAACATTTATTCTATATGTGTACAACTTTTGGAAACATTGAAACCTTTTGATAAACGCCTGACTCGTAATGTTAGATACTTGTTATCTATAATATTAGCAGTAAGTTTGTTGTACTTTTGATTAAGTATCACAGAAATATATTTAACTAATTTAAAGTTGGGGACGAAGTCAAGGGTGGGGGTTCCTTGGGGGCATGCTCCTCCAGGAAAAGTTTGAAAATTTGAGTCTCTAAAATCGTCTTTCCTGCTTTTTCTGGCGCCGGAATGAAGAACTTGGACAATATCTCAAATAGTTGAGCAATCTTTGCTGTATATATAATATCTATATCTATATACTTATAATTATGAATATATATATACCACTTAATCCATTTTTAGGGAGGTTTAGCACCCTATGAATGATAAACAGTTAACCATTTATCACAAAATGATGTTTCGTACTCAGTTTTCAGTTTTAAGATCTGCTGTGAGATCTGGTTGACCTTTTCCTCTGGATGTCATTTACTTTTGAAAGTTATTTAAACAAATAGGAATCATTTTGAAGCATTCATTGAGTAACGATGACTAACTATTTTCTACTTTAACCAACTTTTTAACTCAAAAATTATTGCGGGGTGTTACACCCCCCCCCCCCCAAGTAGCGACGCCCCTGGATAAGTAGTCTATTCTCATCCATGTTATGCACATCGCCACTAAGGAAACATGAACTTAGTTTGATTTAGTGCTCTTTTTTAAGGCACTTCCTGGCAATACAGATCTCGACGTGAATAGCTTTGTTTCCTTTGTGAACAATGGCCGTACACGGCTCAGTCAGAATCCTTTGCTCATGCTCAAAATCCCTTTCTGTAAATCCAAAACATTCTCAGCTTCCTACTTCAACCGCCTAGGGCTTCATTTGAAAAGTTCTTCCTCCCACCAGAAACCTTAAAGACACCTACAGGAACTTACTTGTGACAACATTTGATATAAACATGCCATATACCTGGACATTGGTGCGTGACTGTCCATGTCACAAAACTTAATAATCAGTATTTGATATTAGTAATGTTTTGTATAGTTTTATATTGCAATAACGGTCGGCACCCTGCATTGGACATCGTGTCCCGTTCGTGCCTAAATTTGTCCGCTTGGGTCTTCTACTATCCGTATTGTACTGTCTACGTCCTTGTTTTTTTCAATGTCTAGCGTTTTATCGACATGTCTATTGTGCTTTTTTGTATATAATAGGGGTTATATCGGTGTTACGGTGGGGTTGGGGTGAGGGCGAAGTTGGGGGTGGGGCGAGGTAATCTAATCTAACCTAATCTTTGTGACGTAATTTCGGGGAATATGGAAAGTCGCCCGCAAGTTTCTTTAAATAATGCACGTTCATCATACCTAACTTTAGTGTGCAGTGATAACCATTTGTGCAGTGATAAAGTGAAAATGTACAATGATAAACAGCAAAAATATGCAGTAAAAACATTTGTTTTGATAGAATCTGTAACCCACTAAAAGCTTTAAAATGAATTTACATCCGACTACTCTAAATGTCTTGTCGAGCTGAAAGGGTACGAATTTGAGTTTAAGGTCTCTCCTCAGAGTTTACATGGAATAATTTCATTAAAGAATTCTTGTCATGAATTGCTTTTAGTTTAGTGGGTAGGCATGGTCGACTTTTTAGTAAATCTAAAGGGCGTCGGCACTAAAGTTTTCCCTAGGGGTACCAGTGCTGTCCGGTCTGGCAGAGACCCAGTGATAAAAAATTACTAAAATTGGGTATAATGTACAACATGAACACCATAAATACTTTTGCCTGAGATAGAAAAGTATCGAAAAATACTATAAAAAGCTAGATAAAAATGATCTTGAGGGTTCAAGTACATATAAACAGTGAATGACGTAAATATGCAGCTAAACAATCTGCATACATATAATAAGATACACATAAGAGTAATTAAATTACTAGATAGCAACATCCGAGGCACTTTAATACAAATAAGTACATTTGGACGCAGCCTTTGTTGTTCAAAGTATGTAGTACCTGCTACCGTGCATTAATTGTGGGAATAACAGAGTATTTGCTGGGTTGATTTTAGTTGATTTTATAAGATACAGATCAAAACATAAATTGAAATACATTTTTTGATTTTTCATTAGTTACATGCAAAATTATCAATTATGGCAAAACTATAACTACATATTCAATAAGAATAGTTAGCGAGTTTCATTGATACTCGATCGTGTTTTAAACTATGAACTAGATTTACTAACATAAATTAGATTACATCATTCTAAAATCAGTGTTCGTTATATGGTTTTTATCAGTTAAACGTTAGCCCCAACATAACAGTTTTCCAAGGGTATGATAGCCCATCTCATTATAACCTTCCTCTGTAGTACCTGTGTCACCAAATCGCAATTCTGTAACGGGCAAGAACTTCTTATCTGTGAGGAACCCGCTGTCTTCGGTCCAAACATCATCATTCAAACCACAGTTGCACAATGCTTTCGGATCTATACAAGTTTTGGTCAACCCACATGCACAACTCCTGCTATTGGTTGTTGCCCCGCCCCAGTTTATTATTCGTAAGCCTTGTCGAGATATCCAACAAGAATAGGGTATACCAGTTATACCAAAAGAAAATCCAGCGTTCAAACACTCATATTTAACGAACTGTTCACATTTCTGGGATCGCTGAATAACTGCAACAATCTGTTTCATGTCAGTGTCGTATCTGATTTTCCTTCTGTATGATTGAGGTTTTTCATAACCATTCACCACAATCTTTGATTCGCTATTATGTCCAATTACTGTCACTCCAGTACCATTTTTGGAACTCATGTCACAGTAGACGGGAAACGAAGTGTTGCCATGAGTCATGTAATAGGTTCCACTTGGTAAAGTAGGGTTTCTCTGCCGTAAAGCTGTGCATGTCACTGACATTTCTAACTCAATCCTCCTCAAGCGAATGATAACATCTGAAATAGTAACGAAAGTGTCTGTTATGATGATTTACAACTCACATGATGATGTCATTGTCATATTCACATTTTAACTTTAGGTGACTTTCCATATTACTATCCCGAAATTACGATACAAGGATTAGGGTTAGGATTAAGGGTTAAGATTGTGGTTAGGATTAGGGTTGAGGTTAGGATTAGAGTTAGGATTATTCCCGGGGAAATTTAGTTGACAACAAAAGATTTCTTTGTTTTCTAATTTTCCCCTGCATGCTTGATGAGGGAAAATTAGAAGACAAAGAAATCTTTTGTCCGAACAAGACAAAAGCGTACCTCATTACCTCTCATTGGAGAGTGGTACCTCATCGAAAATCATCGGCACAATTCAACTACGGACAGTGTCTGACGACACCGTCCCGTTCACATACGAACGATCACTTTGCCACTATTATTCCGCAATCTTGAACATTTCAATTGTGGGATAAAATTCGGTTTATGCGCATGCCTAAAAAGAATGAACACGGAGATGTGTTTCTGCGCGTGCGTATATATGAAAAGTGTTCATCCCAAAATCAAACGACAATCAAACAGCATTCAAAACAGACCAACACACCACGCGCGATACACTCGGCTACCATGTAATTACAAACTAAACGCACGCTTTGAGGGAAATTGGTGATTAAATGACCCCGCAAACCTCGGGAGGTTTACTAAACCTCCCTCGGTTTGCGGGTCATTTAATCACTAATTTCCCTCAAAGCGTGCGTTTACTTATAAATGTTCACCAAAATTTTTGGGTTCGTACAATTATTTCTCCCTGAGTTATGGAGCTCGAGTTTTGAAAAATATTATTGCCGATGTCAGCATTATTTTCAAAGGCTGTTAAAACTATGCTATACACACTATTTGGTTTTAAAATGCTTGGTTAAGGTTAAGAGGCGATGCCTAATCCAAACTTAAAAAGAATCTAAAGATTCTGGCCCTTATATTAGCATTTGATTTTAGGCCGCCATGTTGGTGTATTAACTCAACGCCATGGCGGAGAAAAAACAAGTTCTCAAATGAAGCCGAATTTTAATCCAAATGTTTCGAATCTTATTAAGGGTGATAAACAATACTTCTTAACCTTAACCAAGCATTTTAAAACCAAATTGTGTCTATAACATAGTTTTAACAGCCTTTGAAAATAATGCTGACGTCAGCAAAAGTATTTTTAAAAACTCCGTAACTCACGGAGAAATAATTGTATGAACCCAAAAATGTTGGTGAGCACTCTTAATAGCGATCTAGAAAACAAGTGGGAAAGCCAGCTTTGTAGCTTTCGTAGTTTAGATTTTAGAATTTGTCACGTGATAAGTGAAAACGTTCTATAGAGACAAGTTAAACAGGAATCTTTAAACCAGAAATGTTATGATAACAATGCAATTGAGATTACAGACATAAAATAATACAAATTGAAATCTTGAAAAAACTATCCGGCTATGATTGTAGGACCACTGATAGATCTTGCAATGATGGTGCGATCACTACGAATTAAGAAAATGCAATTGTTTGGCACAGAAAAACAATATAATCTATAATTTAGGTGGATTTTGTCGCGGAGGAAAGAAGTTAATTGGGGGGTCCGTCTAAAACACACATTTATCCAGGACACAACTAAAGATTAATTTTGAGGGCAGAATTGACACTGAGATTCATATAAACATATGTATTGGCAAATTTATCACGGCGAAAAGGGCCAAAATATTAGATTAATATCTCTTAGATACGCTTTTTTCAAGTTGTGGGAATCTCAAATTTAAAATTAATTATGCATGTCGTTGTGCTGAAATTCAAAGTATTATTTTTTTACACCATACCATACCTTGATACCCTTTTTCAAGTGTTCCTATTCTTTTCTTTTGATTCAGGATTTTAGTTTTTTGA
This sequence comes from Trachythela sp. YZ-2020, assembly GCA_016169945.1. Lineage (NCBI taxonomy): Eukaryota > Metazoa > Cnidaria > Anthozoa > Malacalcyonacea > Clavulariidae > Trachythela > Trachythela sp. YZ-2020. The sequence goes on from JADLSH010000257.1 coordinate 360,677, forward strand.
GCTCGAATTTTGTTGTCCTGATTTTGAATCTTCTTTTCGTGGTCTTTGATTTGTTTCTCACGAATTTTTGCGCTCATTTCTTGGTTTACCACTTTCCATTCTAACTTTTTAAAATCGTTATCTTGAGCCGTTAGTGCTTTGTCTGTTTTGTTGGTCAACTCTGTTTTCAAACTCTCAATTTCAGACTTTTGTTTTTTCCTCAGTTGTTCAACCTAGATGATTTCGAATTCTAGTAAATCAAATAATATTTTCCAACCACCATCTTATATAGAGCTATAATTATAACCTTTAGGTTATGAGTGTGTTTGGTCTTCATACCTGAGAAGCAATGAACAAAAATGTCCGAGGTGGCCTGGGTAAAGGTAAAGTTAAGGCTAGGATGTCTTGATTTAGATTTTTAGGTGACTGTTCAATATTTTTGGCGGGGGGAGTGGACAGGCTTTTCTGGACACTAAGCGCTTTGGAGAAAATGAAGAAAAGGAGAACTTGATCCATTTTTTTGGAATTAATATGTTCAACCAAAAACCTAGAGAAAGCGAATTGATTGGGGGAAATTTGCTAACATAAGAGTTTAGGGAATGTTTACAAGTTTGGGAAGATGGAGTTACCTGAAATTACAAAGTTCAGAGGGCGTTTTAATGTAGTTACTCCTCATTACTACATTACTATAACTACTATACTTATGAATTCATAAATTTTAAGTGTCTTTTTGTAATTCGTATGGATAATCACAAATGATAGCGAGGCATTTAAGAGAAAGGCTTATGAATTATTCACTCATTGACAGCGCGGTATTTCTTCACTTAAAATAACGAATTATGTGAACATATTCGCATAATTATATTTATCACGAAATTGTTTTCGGTAAAAGTGCAAGAATTTTAGCACGCAAAGGGAAGTTTCACACCCCGTGTTTCCCGCCATTATGATTATTCCCAAACCCAACTTTAGATTTCTTAATTAACTAGCAGTGGACATTATGAAATAATCTTGTTGCATCTTAAACTTTCACAATTCATTTAGATAAAAGTAGCCATCCTCGTCTCCTCTCCGGGGCCATTCTCAATTGTTAACAAATAACTTGCTTACGAAATACAAAAAATATAAAATCAAATAGATAGCATTTTCATATAAGGACGGCCTGCTGAAATCTTAGCCAAGGTCTTATTTGAAAGAATCCTATGCATGAATTAAGTTTTGTTTTTAAAATAGCTGAACATTTTAACACCGTCTAGTACGCGTTGTTTGTATATATTTAAAAAGGTATATACTATTACAGACACAAACATACCTCTTCTTCAGTACTCAACGCTTGCCACTTTGATCCTTGGTTGACATAAAGTTGTTTATTATCTGCACGATATGAGAGAAGACCCGGAACATCTGGAATCTTGTCAAAAATGTTCTTGTCATATACTGTCAATGTCTACGGAAGTAAAACATATTCGTTCTATCAATCTTCTTGAAGCAATAACAAGAATCAACGTGAAATACATGTATTGTTTGGTTTTATTTCTGTCATTTGGTAAACACGGGTAACACAGTCATGCATATTTAAAAAAATGTGTATGAATGCTCCTGTGTACTGTACTTTGCTATTGTGTAGTTAATGTCTTTTCGTTGGTTTATATTTCTATTAGCAGTGTGATAAAAATACGTTTATACTTACACCCTCCCTTAAAAATGCCTTAAATTGTTGTGAACAGGAACCCTAAATAAGACAGAAGATGTAAATTGAAGTGTAATACTATGCTAGCCTGGTCCGTCACCGATCTCGTTATTTGCAAAATACTTAAGTGTAACGGTCGTTCGAAGTTTTCATAATTGTATATTTACTAACTATACCTTGTGTGTAGTGCCAGTTCGCGGATCAATAAAATACTTCTCAAATTTTCCAGCAGAGGTTTTCATTCTGAACTCCATACATCTTTTCCACAAACGTTTAGGCATTTTAGTTTCACCCAAAACCAAACAAAAGCTTTTTTCATTACTGTTCCACCATTAATTGCAGTACATGCAGGACCACAGTAGTTTTGCCTTCCACCTTTAGGTCCAAAGCATGCACAACACTACAAGATAAAAACGTGAATGGGTGCAAGTTTACAAAGCGAATATATATTCGAAACAATTGGCCGGGTGCACGCTTGCAATTATAACTTTCTCAAATCAAACGAATAATTCGCAAATGTTTAATAATATATAGAATGATTATAACCTATTCAGTGAAATGACTTTGTTGATCACATCAGAATTAAGATGCAGACAGCTGCATGCAATCCGGCTCGTGCATGCAAGTGACGTCACAACCCGTAATTGCTTGGCTTCTGCCACTTTGGGTGGTAAATTCCACTGGGCAAATTCATACTAATTATAAAATGAAGTCAAACATGGCTGACATTAAACCTAAGCCAGGGACGCCGGAGAGGGGGCGCGGGGGGGGGGGCAAGCGCCCCTCCTGCCCTTTCCTAAGGGGGGCAAGGGGGGCAAAAGTGCCCTTATAATATAAATGAAACAATAATAATACTGGCAAAGAAGAGAGAATACAGCTGTAAATTAGACGATCAGTGCATAATGGAAAGCTATTGTTTTCGTTCCGTACTTCTTTAGATCTATATTTGTACACAGAAATAACAATTAAATGAGTTGAAATTTGAAAACATCAAAATCCTATCGAAAGGGCGTGACAGCGAAAAATTTTCTCGACTGCCCTTACGTTCGCATTGCCCCCCCTGCCCTACTATCGCTCCGACGTCCCTGCCTAAGCCAGCGTCCGTTCTTTACATCCCCAAAAAAACAACTATACCAATATACTCCTCGCTGAGGTTGTTTTGGGATTCTAGCGAGTATAGCTTGTCTTATAATTCGATGAAATCCACATTAATGCCACCCAAGATAGCGGAATATTTGGCATGACGTAGTATTCTCGCGTGACTGCAAGAGCCGAATATATCCATCTTGCAACATTAAAAATGAGACGCTTTTCTTGCTTCCGACGGCACTGCTTTTCTTCCGACGGCACCGCTTTTCTTTTAAACTTGACACCATTCAGCCTGATGGTATCAATGAGCGCCTCTCCTTCATCTAGCTCATTCTTTTCTCTTAAATACTTCTTATATGCTTTCCTCTATATCCCCTCTTCCCTTCCCTTGTACGACATTTATAGCGAACGAGTTCAACACTCATATTATGTTCAACACTCGAAATACATCTGGTATTTCCGCGCACCCATGTATTTTTCTCTATATAAACGGCTATTTATTAAAGTTTTGACCATGCATAGACAGTGTTTGAGTAAATGAGCGAAAACGATGCTTTAAGTAAATTGGTTATCAAACGCTTTGATCTCTGATAAACCAGTGTTCTCTGATAAACCTATTTCTTTCATATAATTATGTATTATAAATAAACGTTTTACCTTGCCCTGGTCACAACCAACGAATGCTGTGGAATTATGATTCATTCCGGATAATGGAGAAACAGCGCTATAACTGAAGACAAAGGAATCGTGGTTAACTATTTTTTAAAGTTTTGTATGGCATGTATCATCATTTAAATTATCCGTGTGATTTCCATATGGACGGCCGGCCAGCTTCGAAAAAAGTGACTGTCGATGGCATTTTTTTGTTAGAAGCAGGAAACCGCACTAAATGTCATCGGAGTATGTTCACTTTGACGGTGAAAGTGGTTGCCTTCCGTAATTTTTCTATTTATGTACCGAAATTGGAAGGTTTTTATAACGACATTTCGATAGATGGAAATCCATTTAAAAGCAATTTTCGATATCATGAATTTATTGTAATTGGTTCACTACCTAATTAGCATGTGCAAATTCCTCCTTTTCTTAATTGTCATAACTCAAAGTGACATGCTAATGAGAAAATGGTATTACTATTACACTAGTTAAAATACCTGTATGGAGGCGAGTTTCAAAATAAGGATGGATTTATTAGGATGAGTGGTTACCCAAAGGCTTACATTCGTAAATTATTGCGTTTAATTTCGAATATTTACTGATTTTGAAGGTCTATGTGTTGTAGTAAAACTACGTGTTTGCGCCAATATGCTGTTTTTCAACCATTTACATGCCAAAACTCGACTGGCTCAACAGAAATATATTGTGTTACACGTGTGGCAACCGGGCGTGTAATACTGATTCGTATGTAATCTAAACATATGTGATTGTTGCCTGTCTGTAACACAACAAAAACATAATATTATAGTTGTGGCTTCTTTTTGAAAGGTCGTGTTTTGATGTATTTGCGCCATGTTTCTTATTAGCATATCATTTTGAATTATACGAAAGAAGATTACCCGAGCTTTACAAATGTTAATTAGATAGTCAGCCAATTAAAAAAAAACACTAATATAAAATACAGCATTCGACAAAAATCCCATCCTTCCAAATGTTTTAGGAAAAACCTTCAATAGTGAATGAATTTTCTACCGTATCATAAATCACATAGAGTTGACTATTTTGTAAATTATGTTAGTTCGGGCATTAATTTCTTATAACGCGAGAGTCGAAAGTCGAAAGTTGAACTTACTGTGAAAGTATGCTAAAAAATTTTCCATTGTGGTTTTAGATGCATGAAGTTGGTGACTAGATAGAAAACAGTTAGAGGTGTTGCATATAGTTTTATAGTTGTTAGAAAAATGTATGCGTTTCAACTTTGGGAGCCTAACTCGGAATCCTAACTCAGAATCTTAACTCCAGATCCAATAACTTTGGAATCCTAACTCGGAATCATCTTTGGAACCCTAACTCTGAATCCATTAATTTTGGAATCCTTAATCGGAATCCTAAGTCCGAATCCAATAACTTTGGAATCCTAACTAGGAAATCATAATTCCAAATCCATTAACTTTGGAATCCTAACTCCGAACCATTAACTTTGGAATTCTAACTCCGAATCCCAACTTCGAACCATTAACTTTGGTATCCTTAATCGGATCCTAACTCGGAATCATAACTCCGAATCCATTAACTTTGGAATTCTAACTCGGAATCCTAACTCCGAATCCAATAACTTTGGAATCCTATCTCGGAATCACAACTCCAAATCCATTAACTTTGGAATCCTAACTCCGAATCTATGAACTTTGGAATTCTAACACGGAATCCTTACTTCGAATCCATTAACTTTAGAATCCTAACTCGGAATCCTAACTCCGACATGGGCTCATTTCAATAACAACTGCAATGGGTTTATAACTGTGGGATGTGACACATATAGGTTATCTGTACCTGTACGATCCAAATTTATCGACGACTTTTGAATTATGATCAGAATGCACTCCATAACCATTTCTGCACGAGTGCCGAAGACAGTAATTCATCATTGACTAATTAAAGAGAACGGAAAGGTTTTTAGACGACAAAGTGTCAGAGCGACTTCTTACATCCATTACTAGCATTATTACCTCTGAGATGATAGGTTCGATTCTCGTCAATGCAGGATGAATTATGAAGGGTGTCCCGAACCACGGAAATATACTCTGTGTAACAGGACTCCCTTCCACAGTAGTGGTCATGTAGTGATCATGAGTGTTCGTGGCGCAATTTGTGGTATTACACATGATATGCAAATGAATCAGATATTACACAATTTGATAGGATTGTTATGGAAGTCTCGGTATGTCCTTTATGTAGTCCTACACGAAATGTATATTTACCCCAACCCCAACCTAATCCCAACCTTAACCCCTTATACAATTCGTGTAGGGCTACATAAAGAACCATCCGAAGTTCGAAGAGAAAATAGCGCGTCCAGTGTTTCCCATATTGCGGACCAAATTACCATAACTAGCACGCAGTTTTAACATAGCAACATAACATTGTGTACTTTATGGAATTGATTTACAGGGATGAACAGTGTAGTCTACACTAGAAGGATATGCTTTTTCATATGGCAATTAGGAATTCCACTAGATGTAGATTGGGACGCAGTCATAGAATTCTAAACCCTACGTACCCATCCAAACTTATCATGTACATGTTGTCCAAATTTTGAGCACTTGAAATTATTTGTAAGTACGGTTTGTGTCATGATGTCCTTAACAAATTTAATGTTTCCAATCCCTGCTTGTAGATACGGACATCCATTCCTCACAGAGAAAAGATCTCCGAGCTCACGTTCTTGATTCAGTCGGTACAGCCTACATATAGATTTAAGAAAACATAAACACATTCGAATAATTGAATATATATATATACAGTTCTTTCATAGTCACAGACTTGTCTTTATTTGCGAGAAATAATTTCCTGAAACTACAAACGCTAATAATTCATTCCAGTTTAGGTAGTAGTTAACAGTAAGATGTTATCGTTGAAGGATGTATTCATCAATCATCATTTAATTTATCGTTCGTTCATCGTTCATCGTCCATCATTCATCGTTCATCATTTAGTATTCAAATTGTTTCTCCCTACCAGTTTGCTTTTGTCCCCTCAAAACTTTTAGTTTCGGAAATTTGAACTCTAAAATCCAGGACTTTGACATCACCGAGATCACTAGACCAATGCGAGGGTCCCTGAGGGTCAACCGGGGTAGAATTAGATGGTACTGTCCAAGATACAGGACTATCCTTCATTCCAACCAACGTAAATCCTCCACCATCTGTATGAACGTCACACCACACCTGTATGACGAGAATGACAAATATGTATTTGTGAATTGTCAAGGTGCACAAAATTTTCTTAACTCCTCCCTAGTTAATTTAGTGTACAAACAAAAAGGCAGTTTGGCTGTTTACAAGTTCTGATTGTAATGACCTCAACTCACCGAAGATATACAAAAGTGTTTAATGAAAATACTTCAAGCCTTATATACAAGCCAACAACAACACGTTGAAAATGGAATAATAATACTAATTATACCGGATACTACATTTCTCCTTTTTTCCAAAGAAGGAAAATTACTAAAGAATAAAACTACTATGTAATGAAACTATACTGTTCGAATGTCTTTCAGTTCCATTAATTCTCTTAATTGAAATTATAACTAAATCTGTTTTTTTCACGATTTTCTCATTTGCTAAATAATGTTTATACTTAAGTGTTCAGGTTGTATAATCCGCCAAATACGCTGGTTTCTTCTTGTCTCTTCTTGATCTTCTTGGTGGTGGTAATTCAGGTTGTGGCTTCTCGGTTTGTGGGATTTCTGGTTGTGATAATTCAGCTTCAGCTTGCGGAACTTCAACTGTGCTATAGCGCTCGCCACTCGGTGTATACTCTTGATTCCCCGTTTCTTCCTCAAGATTCTTCATCAAGTTTTCTCTCTCATTATCTGGAATTATTTCTTCTTCATCGGTATGTCCTCGATGTTCATTTCCACAAACTAACAAATTCACAAATTTGTACTGGCTTGCGCCACAATAGACTTCCCGACCATCTTTAATTCGTTTGGCTGCGATGCTTGATTCATCAACACGAGTTACAATATAGAAGGCCGGTTCGTATGCGGTTGACCATTTGTTTGTTTTCTTCTGCTTCAAGAGGACATGATCACCAACGATGAAGTTGTGCTCTTTAACGTTTCTCTTGTAAGCGGTGCGGGTCATCTTGTTTTTGTAGTCTACGTCCTTCCGGTTGATTGTGGTATCTTCTGAATTCTTAGGACCTGATGATCTAACTTGATGGTCCAATTTGGTCCTCACTGTTCTATTCATCATTGCTTCATATGGCGTTGCACCGGTTGCTGGGTGTGGTGTTGATCGAAATCCAGTTAACATTTCTTGGATCGCCATGATACCGTTCTGACCTTGTAGGCGTGCGATCTTCTCTGTCTTGTTCAGAAGTTTCATAAAACTTTCCGCCTCACCGTTTGCCCGTGCGTGTCCTGGGGTAACCCGGTGGTGGTTAAATCCTTCGGTCTCTGCAAACTCTTCAAATTCTTTGGACTGGAATGGTGGTCCGTTGTCGCTTTCAAGCTGTCTAGGGGTTCCATGAGTGGCAAACATGGCTTTGAGTTTCTCTTTCGTTTGGGAGAAAGATGTTGAGCTGACTCTTGCGACTTCGGGATATCTTGTTCGTTTGTCGATAGCTACAAGATTATAATGACCATCGGGATATGGTTCTCCAAAGTCCACAGCAATCACATCCCATGGTTTCTTCGGTATCACCGTCGGTTTTACCGGTTCTTGCTGATGTTGCTTTGTAGTGACTTGACATTCAAAACATTGTCCAACAATCTGTTCCTCCATTGTGTTCATGATCGGAAACCAATACTTCTCACGAAGCATCTGTTTGGTCTTGGTCATGCCCAGGTGTCCTAAGTGATGTGCTGCTCTGACAACTTTCCTCTGTAGCCGTGTGGGAATAACAATCTGGTCCATCCGGAAAATGATGCCATTCATAGAATACAGCTCGCATCGTATACCATAGAAAGGAATGATGTCAGGGTCCTTCCTGTATTGCTCCCAATCTCCTCTTAAGATCCTCTCGGACAGTTTCTGGAGTTGGATATCTTTCTGTGTCTCTTCTAGAATGTGATCAAGTACAACAGCATGCTCTTCAGTAACAACTTGTTTGACAACTCTCTCGACGGTGTCTCGACCGGTCTCTGGTAATGGATGTCTTGATAGGAAGTCGAGTGGATCTGCTTCGTCCTTGCCTGGTTTATGCACCAGTTCAAAGTCAACATCTTGCATACCCATCACCCACTTTTCGATTCTTGGAGGAAGCTTTATGGTAGCTTTGTTAAACAGTGGAATTAGTTTAGTGGCTTGTGTGCAATGATGATCTTGAACCGTGGTGCCCCGAGGAGGTAGATGCTGAATCTGTTCTTGGCCCAGTGTACTGCTAAGGCGTCCTTTTCGGTCTGACTATACCGTTTCTCTACTTCCGTCATCGTACGGCTGATAAAATGAACTGGCTGCAGTCCCTTCTCGGTCTCCTAGAATAGTCCCGCAGACAGTCCCTCATGATAGCTGGCTTCAACTCTCACGATTATTGGTCTAGTTGGAATGAAGAAGGCCACAGTGCTTTCGCTAGTGATGCTCGCTTTGACTTTTCTGAATGCTTTTTCTTCCTTCAACCCCCATTGGAACTTGACATCCTTATGGGTTAATGCTCTCAGCGGTGCAGTAAGCGATGAATATCGAGGGATGAACTTCGACAAATAACTGGTCATACCCAAAAAGCTTCGAACCGCCACCTTGGACTCAGGAGCTTTGCTTTCCTGGACCGCTCTGATCTTTTCTGGGCTTGGTTTGAGTCCGTCTTGGGTGAATCGGTGCCCAAAGAAGTTGATTTCTTTAACACAAAACTGGCATTTCTCGAGATTGAATGTGATTCCAAAATCAGCTGCTCTCTGCAACACGGTTTCCAATGCTTTGTCGTACTCCACCGATCAAGATGTAATCTCCTGGCTAAGACATCCCCGTATGTCCCCAAACATGCGGTGCATTGCTTCGTCAAACAGGTCTTGCGATGATTTCGCCCCGAAGATCAATCTCTTCGCTCTCATGTTGCCCCACGGGGTGCTGAAGGTTGCAATCATTCTTAACTCAGGATCCAGTAGGAGTTGATGGTAGCCTTGTCTAATATCAAGTTTGGAGAATACGGAACAATCGTGGAATTTGTAAATGAAATATTCGACGGTGGGCCCTTGTATTATTCGATGTCTCTCCATGAACTGGTTGGGTACCCTTAGGTCGACGCTGGCTCTAATCATGTGTGGTTCTAATTGATCCCTATCCGTTCCACTGAACCTTGGCTTTGGTTGCACTACAAGTGGTGAACACCATGTTACTGGTTCTCCATTGGGCACTTCTTCAAATATGTCCTCTTCAATACATTGTTCCAGCCATTTTTTCAGTGATTTCTGTAAATAATAAGGAACTGGTCTTGGCTTTTGAGCAACTGGATTTGCTTCTGGCTTCATGGTAAATTTGGTGTAAAAGTTCTTGTCATTCTTTATGTCTCTAATCTTCCCAATGCCCTTGAACACTTGATTATACCGATCAGTGATTTCCTTGATTCGTGGATTGTTGTCTTTATTCTCTGTGACCGTTTTGATTCCCGTTGCTGGGTCTGCGATTCTCATGTTGTTCTTCTGTGTGAACGAACCATCCTCTCTGATCTGCAGCATTCCCAGTTTGATCAAGGTATTCTTGCCAATAAGTGGAGGTGAATTTATCCTGCCCTTGACTACGACAAATCTTGCCACCGTCCCACATGTCTTATTCTTAACCGTCGCTTTGAACTCTCCTTTCACAGCCAACTTGCTTTGCAAAGTGTTCAGTTTTGTCTGACTGGATTGTAGCATTGGTTGGTCTTTACCACATCGGTTCACTATTGCTCTGAACTGGTGTTCGTCCATCAAATTAACTTCTGCCCCACTATCCGGTTCGGCTCTGACTTCGACATCCTCAATATGTATGGTCACCGTCTTATTATAATTGTCACTTTGAATTTTCTTGACTTGTTTAAGATGTCTTACTGCTTGACAGGAAAATTCATCATCTGAGCTTCAATCAATCAATCAATCTGTTTAATTAAAACCAATTTGCAGTTTTTAAAGGAAAAACTGAATTACATGGAGTACTAATATAGTATAAAATTTTATATTAAAATGTACAATCCATAATCTTAATATATATATATATATATTATGTACAATAATGTTTATTTAGTTAGGACTGTTAATTAACTATAAAACTAATAATATTTCCTAGTCACGAAGTTCTTTAACCGTTCAGTGGTTTCTGGCCATAAAATTTGTTCGACCGTTCTGTCATTCCTTAAGTCATAATCGTGAGTTTTTACCCCGGGACGAATTTCCATAATTTTGGTCAAAGGGTTGTAGGGTGAAGCATCACGTCGCAAAGATTCGACGAATTTCTTGCAAGAGATGTCTCTACGAGTACTCAAATACTGTAAGTTTGAAATTTCCAGGGCTTCATCATATAACAGATCTGGATAAGCTATTCTCAATGCTCTCTTTTGAACAGATTCGAGAATGTCAGATAATGATTTAGGTATTGACGACCACACAGGGGATGCATATTCAATTCTGGATCTAATGAATGATATATATATTTGTACAATGTGTGATGCTTGAAGACCAGCCTTTTTTAACAGACGCAATGCGTATAAGCGAGAATTTGCCTTTTACAATACCATGTCAACATGAGTATTCCATGACAAGTCGTTTGATATCCATACACCTAGGAGCTTGAAAGAGAACACAGTTTCCACCGGTTTACCTGCAACATAGATCGGGTTTTCATCATCAGATCCTTTATATTTAAGAAAGTTGATCAACATCTGTTTGCATTTCTTATAATTTAGTTCCATTCCGCGTTCTGAAGGGTAGTCCGAGATTTCATTTACGACTAATGGCATTAAACTGGGTGAAAAACGTGGTATAATCTCTAAGGCCGAGGTGTCATCCACAAACTTGATCCTACCAGGCCAGTTTTTGAGTAAAGAATTAATGAGAACAGCAAACAATAATGGACCCAACTTTGTACCTTGTGGTAAGCCACCATTTGTTTTCTTCCAAGAGGACATAGAAGTTCCCACCCGGACACGTTGTTCGCGATCGCAGAGGAAGGCTTTAATCCACCGAATTATAGAGGGATGGATACCAAGCAGGGTTAACTCTTTAATAATAACATTGTGATCTACTAGATCAAAACCTTTCTTAAAATCTGCAAGGAACAATCTAGCAGTAGAAGAACCTCTCTCAAGAGCAACCAAGATTGAATGTAAAAGGTACACCAAAGCGTGGGTTGTTGATTTCTTCGGGAGTGCAAATTATTTAGTGTCAAGTTTATTTACAACTTCAGGAAAAAATTTGTCCAAAGTACAATCCTCCATAACTTTGGCGATCTGAGATGTTAAAGATATTGGTCGTAGGTCGTCTTCAATACTCTTTGGGGGTGATACCTTAGGGACAGGCATTACAATAGATCTCTTCAATGCCTTCGGGAAGGTGCCTTGTGTCATGGATGAGTTGAAAATGTCCGAGATAACTGGGGCAAGCTCAAAGGCAAATGTTTTCAGGATTTTATTTGGAAACATGTAATGTTATTTGGATTGCTGTATCTGTTGCTTCTTCTGACGTTTTCTTGATTGATCGCTTTTGCTTTTGGGATACCTGTTGATTGAACTCTTGCTCGTGACTTGGTTTTCCCCGATCGCCTTTTGATGTATCCGATTTACTTGATCTGCATACTACCGCAAAGTGATTATACTTCTGACATTTCTTGCACTTCTTGCCATACGCTGGACAATTCTTTCCGTTGATGTGTGTCCCTGTTTGTCCACAGTAGTTGCATGGTTGTGTTCGACGTCCCAACGGTTTCCCTACGTACGGTGTTCGTCTTTTTCTGTATCGTCCTTCGTTGTTTACATACTTTACTTCGTCACACCCGGGTAATTTCATATTGCGTACTTGAAGCGATGTATCCTCCATTTGAGCCGCTTCCGTGAGAAATTGTGACAGATTCCACTTCTTGCTGATAGCCTTTTGAATTAGTACTCGATTGTGAGTCGTTTGAATAAGGTGTTCTAGAATTCGTTCGTCAGAGTTCCCTTCGAATTCGCAATCATTAGCCTTCTCTCTCAGTCGACTTGCATATGCCGCTATTGTTTCGCCGTGGTTTGGTCGAAGTTTAAGGAACAAATATCTTGCGTGATGTTTGTTCTTCTTCGGTGTGATATAGTCATTCAGTTTTGTCTTCAGCTTATCGAATTCATTGAGTACCTCTGCTGGATTAGGCAAGCTTTTCTCAAGTCTGGCTATCTCTTTGCCGCCATAAATAATTAGTGCGTCTTTCTTGTCGATCGGGTCGCTTATTTTAAAATAACGAAGCTCTCGTTCGATTTCTTCTAACCAATCGTCCCGCGCTTTACCCGTAGTAATCTGATCGTCTCCTGGTGCGAAAGGTCGTATTTTCAGGTTTCTTGTTTCTGTTATTACACGAATAGTCGATGCTTCGGCATTTGCCGCTTCTTGTTGTCCGCTATCAGACATTGTTTGTCGATTTCTTCGAGTGTTCTTGACGTTGTTACTCGAAAACTATTTCATACTTCGCTGCAAAATGCGAGTCTTTACTGACTATAACAGCTTTTATCCTCGTCGCCAATGTAATGACCTCAACTCACCGAAGATATACAAATGTGTTTAATGAAAATACTTCAAGCCTTATATACAAGCCAACAACAACACGTTGAAAATGGAATACTAATTCATGCATACTAATGAGCTAATACTAATTATACCGGATACTACACTGATGGTAATTTTTTCTTTATTTTACTAATTATTCTAATTAAGTAAACTTACAAAAAGGTTATGATGTTGACAAAAACCTCGATTTAGTATAGGCAATTAAGCGTATGTACCTTCTTGTTAGTTGTGTTGTCTATAGAAATCCAATAAAATCCATCCTTAGCTTCAGGTAAATGGTCAACAATATCAGAACACCCAATGGCTGGGTTGAATACCTCGCCCAGTGTTGAGGAACCTTAATATATACACACCAGTATAAATTGAAAATCGATATACTTGAAACATATGAATTTAGAAAGTTCTGTTTAAGATATCTTCAAGTTGTTTTTATATATTCTGTGGAACTGGATTTGATCATTTATGTCTTTTCGGCATAAAAATATAAAAGATGATACTGATTAGCCGAATGGGGATATAAAGTCTGAAAACTACTTGGTCATGAATTTTTTACTCACGAATGAAATCGTAGCCAGAAGGAAAGCTATGATTAATAATGGTAATTGAACTGAGTGGAGTGCAATTTGGTCTGAAATCAAGTTGATTTCAGACCAAAATTGCACGACACGAAGTTCAATTTCCACTTTATTATATTCATTTTGAAATCTAAATAATTTTTTAAACCGGAAGCGATATTTTATTAGTCTTTGTTTACAATTGACACACCCACGATACTCCCTGAAATGCCGTAGCATGGCAACAACATGAATTGTAATTTCACAAATTGACAAAATCAGTTTTAAAAGACTCAGTGTTAAACAAGCAAAATAGCAAAATGTGAGTGGATTTTTAGAAATAAAGACCGCAAAAGTAAGTTGAAAGATATCGTAGACTTTACGTGTAAATTGATAAACGTTTCTTGTGATTCTGTGCATTCAAACATCGACACTACGATCGATCATGCCATATTTTAATAGTTTGTGTTCAGTTTTGGCTGTTGCTCAAATGAAACTTGTTTTTGTTGACATTTTGAAAATGTTTCATTCAAAATTTTGTTGATAATTTGGCCAGTATTATTTGTGAAAAATTATTTGATATTCGTTTAGGTTTGACTCGCCTTTATGTTGATTTGTATGAAAAAAACTGCAGTGATGCAGTCTAGAGTATTGACAATTTATGGTGAACAGATTTGGTCATTTGCCAGACACATTTTTCTTTAAATTGATTGGCTAGTTGAATTCTATCATTCAATCTGATTGGTTGTTGTGGTGCAGAGCTTCAATCTGAGTGGTTTAAAAATTATGCGATTTATACTCAAGATGATGCGAGCAAAGCTCAAAATAGTGCGATTTGGGAATTAATCGCACCATTTTTGACCAGTCAGATTGCAAGAAATGCCATTGATTTCAAAGTGAATATAATAAATAATGGTAATTGGACTGAGTCACCACCAGCTGTGTGAAATTGGGCAAGTGATTGCAATCTATAGTTCAAAATGGTAAAGAGACCAAGCAAATGGTCATTTCCACACAGCTATACTGCCTCGGACACATCATCTGGATACATGCACTCCACCTGTGATAGTCAAATGGGGGAAATTTGGAAAGGATATCTACTCTTAAACTTCTGAGCAGATGAGCAAACAAAACAAACTGTACCTTCTTGTTATGGGGTGTTATTAGTTTTAGGAAAACTAAATAACCTTGCTCCCTTTCACGTTAAAAAGCAATTGGCACAAAGCCTTGTATTATCAACGATTGACTACAATGATGTAGTGCACTACCCACTACCTGCTTATCTTATGAAGAAAACTTGAACGCGTCCAAAATGCCATAGCAATTTTGTCAAATATAATAGACACAGCAGTGAAGCTGACGTTGTATCACTTGGATGGCTCTCACTGGCAGAGCGAACAGAATATAATTTTTTCCGCACTGGTCACAAGGCCATTTGTGATCCAAATTGGCCTGAATATACCAAGTTAAACGTACGTAACATAGGCAAAACCTTACGATCCAACTTCTCGACAGGGTTGGAGATTCCTATAGATACTGGTACTTTCCAAGATAGTTGTGCTAAACTATTTAATGAGCTACATCCATCATTAAGAAATGAAAGTATCATTATCGAATTTTCATGTATTCTTTAATGTGTGCTATTTGACAAAGCAAAGCTGAGATTAGAGTCTGCCTAGTATTGGCAATATAGCCTAATTATAAAATGTTGAAATAGTTTATAGCATAAGAAACACTTATATAATTATACACTTCTTCTATTTTTTATATTTCTTTTTACACTTGAAGATGTAGAGCAACTAATTAGAAATGCTTCAATAAATCGTTATAGTGCGACTTGGGAATTATTCGCACTATTTTTGACCAATCAGATTGCACGAAACGCAATCAGATTGATTTCAAAATTAATATAATAACTTTAGAAAACATCGATATGTAGTACAAACAATAGAATATTGGAGATTTTTTTGTCATAAGATTAGGATTATTAGTTTGACTAAGACACTAAGTGGTTTAGCTCACTGGAGATATACGGGTTTTTTAGTAGCCGTATATGCGATGCTAATATAGATCTGTCGAGATCTATGTAGCAAGCTTTCCCGGGACAACAAGGCGATGCACCGTCTGGGAGTAACCCACGGCGAGGGTGAAATTGTGAACATTCCGTTTGGCTGTTAACAGTATATTGGCATAATGGAAAGCATTGGCTAAGTTAAAAGTGATTATTAATTTCCTTTTTTGGCTACGTTTTCTGTGGTAATTGGATGGATTGAAAGAGTTTCTGTAATGACATTACGATTGTTTGTAAGATTAAAGCCTAAATGATTCGGTTGTTGACTTGTTGTACTTTGAAATTAAGCCTAAAATTTAAAGAAATGTATACTGTACGTTATGGAATATATACAAACTTTAAAAGATCTCACCATCAGTATATTGCCATTGAGGAACACCATTTATTGTTCCCGTACAAATCAATATCTTTACACGTCCAGCCAAATTTTGGTGAGTGAAACGTTGTCCCTCTTTGCACTTGTAGAAATTCTGAGAAAAAGGGAATCAAATGTAATTGCTTGGTTTAGCTACTTTTTATCGTCGTGAGATATTTCAGCGTAGCCAGCTAAATAGTCGGTTTTAAGGCCGGTTACTGTACATAGAGAAGTTTCTGTGATCAAACTTAATACTGAAGCGAGAAAACATTTGAACAGAATGTTAGATATTCAACTGCGGTCGCCTATATTGATGAAAGAATATTTCAATCAAAGAAATTGATATTTATCGCCTCGCCCGCAGACGGCGGGACCTTGCAGGCAAGGGTGTTAATCTCCAATGGGATAGTTAAGTGCCCCTGCAATATAAATATAGCCTCGGCTGTATTAGGAGACGCCAACAGACTTACGAATTTCGATCATATTTGTTCCGGCTGGATGAGGTACAAAAAACAAACGACGGACATTGAGTGAAGGAGTGACAGCTAAACAGCTCGCAAATATAAATATATAGGGTCCCTAAGATAAGATAAACGAAGATTTTTAGATGGTGTTCACTTCGCAAATTCAGTGCCAGCTGGATGGATTAAAATACTGCTAGAAAATAGAAGATTTATTGTTTAAAACGCTGCGAAGAATTATGGTCAATTTTCAGTCAGTAAATGTTATAACTGCTTACTTCGTATTCGCCTGTAGTATATTTTTTGTGATTTAAAAAAAAGTAAGGTCACTTTTGCAAGTTGTTAAAACAATTTTGATTAAGTTTGAAAGTATTTCAAGAAATCAAGAAATCAAGGAAAACGTGTTAAGCTGAAGCCAAAGGAAAAATGGCAACTCTAAAATAAACTGGTAATTTGTGGATATTCTTGCTCTTTGGGAATTGCTTATAAATCTAGATTTCCAATATATGCATACCCTGCAGCTTTTGCCGAGAATTGCAAAACAAAATAGCAAAGATATGTAGAATTATGTATCCAAAGTTTTGTTATATGTATTTTATTGCCATGCACAATAAAAGAAAATTAACAGGAAGTTAAGACGCGCCCGCATTGTTAGTCATAGCTGTTGTTATATGAATGTATAATGTGAATATATAATGAGACGTAGCAACGATCGAACAGCCCCTTCAAGCCTCCCACCCGGTCTTCCCGCCCCTTGCGATCAATTTGACGTTCTTCGTAGCTTGTTTCGCTTCATTTACCCTCCTTATGTTCGCACAGATCTAAAATCTGATCGAAGAGAACCAATGGGAGTCCTCCTTTTGTTCCGACTTTGATCATTTCGGTCGCTGCTTATTTATTGCAGAACAATTTTCCTGTTTCCATGCCGTGATTTTTCTCGATTAGGATGGAGAAAGTACCATTGGTCGGATTCCAGTTTTCTTTATACTGGTCATAGTGCTTGATTAGTTGTGCCATCTACCGATTCCATCCCTATCGGCGACACCGGGCAAACCTAGGACGTAAGCCTGGGGCGAAGGAACTAATTCTATCCGGCTATTTACAAAGTCCTCAAAATAAACACAGCGGAAAACGTCTGCGCATGCGTCTACTTGACTGAGAATTGCCTGGCGAAGTGCTCGATACATCCTAGTACAAATAAACAATTATTTAATTTAATAATGTTAGAGGACTAATGATTAAGGTCTGGTCTACCTTTCACTTATCGCCATTTTTTAGTTCGCGCGCATGCGCAGATGTTTTTTGCGGTGTTATGTAAAATGTAACAAAATGTATGCAATTGACGGTTTCGTGCCAAGGCGCTTATATATAGGGCGGTGCAACAAGCGCGCGCGCTGATCGACGTGTGATGCGGAAGTTGCCTTGGGCGAGTACGATTTTGGTAAAAAATTAAAGAAAAAACAGATTTTGATATCATCATCATCTTTATCAATCACTTTTATTTCAAAAGAAACAGGTTAGCCTCACACAACAATAAGCTGATTTACAGGAAGGAGAAAAATACTCATATACATTAATAAAATATTAAATTTATCCGCCCCCCACCCCAAGAACAAAGGAGGATAAAGTCCTATAGAAAATTAACGACAATTAAGTCAACATGGTTCTAAAACGGCAGTTCCACAATACTACGCTTAAATTGATGTAGCGAAGTAGCTTTTTTTGCCTCCAATGAAAGATTATTCCACAACATTAATGCACTATATTTAAAGCTTTGTTTCAGACAATTAGTTTTTGGTTTTGGAAGTGCTAGATCCCTTTCCTGATTTCGTAAATTATAGCCTCTATTAAGTCTCTTAAACATGGCGAACAATTTTCGTCGAGGACTTCATACAGCAGGACACTCTTCAACTTAGTCCGCTTAACATGTAGAGTATCTCACCCTAAACATTGCAAAAGATCACTTGATCTAATGCTATCATCATATCTTGCTCCAGTAATAACTCTAGCAGCACGATTTTGTAATATTTGCAGTTTATCTTTTAATATTTTATCACATAGGATTTTATCACATGGGATTGGAGTTTATTTACATTTAACCAATCCGTGATATTCTCTAAATCAGAATTAATATCATTAACCAGCTCAACAGAGTCGTGCGAGGAGGCGAAAATTTGGGTATCATCAGCATATAAACAAGGTGTTGTTGTCTTAGGACAGTTAGGTAAATCGTTAATATAAATTAAGAACAACAACGGGCAAAATTATTTCACTTTTTTTTAGAGAAACCATTTACTTAGCACTGTTGATGCCGATTTACGAGGTAACGGAGGTATGATTGGAACCATGTGAGTTCGAGTTGTGAAACACCGTAGAATGCTAGTTTTTCAAGTAGTATAACATGGTCTATAGAATCGAACTCTATTCCTGGAGGCTTCATAAAAATTCCAGTGGTATTCAGAGCCATATTTAACGGATTGTTTTTTATGATAATCACATTACGCATCATCTTAAAATGTTCGAGTTTAGCCAAGGAATAGAGGATTGCCGTATACGGTGATATCTCAAAGATGCATGCCTATCTAAAACCCCATTAAAATTAGTTTCCCACGCCCTCCAGGCCAAATTAGGATCATTAATAGTTTCTATTCTTTGCCAAGGTATATTGAGCAGATCATAGATGAGGTTTTCGTACTTCCTTTTTGATCTGTCTACGCTTATTTGGGATAAAGTTACCAACAACGTAGATTAAACTATGGTCAGACATACCATTGTGAATTACTCCTGATTTTGCTATATTTCTTGTCTCATTTGTGAATATCAAGTCTATTAAAGTGGCTGACGTGTTTGTCACACGTGCAAATTCCGAAATCAGTTGTTGTAATTGTTATATAGATGATAAGAATTTTAGTCTTCGAGTATGTGGTTCAGGTGGATTTCTAGAGTATTCACAATTCATGTCTCCTAAAACAATCAACTGCTTATTCGCACAGTCACATTTTTCAACAAATTTAGTGTAATATTCAAATAAGTCTATATCTGCACTTGGCGGTCTGTAGCTACCATGTAAGTAGCTTAACCCGCCTATATGGCGGCGGAAGTGATTAGTATTCAAAATGGCGCCGCGTGCGTACGTGCGTACGTGCGCGCGGTATGTTTGTACTGAGATAATAATAACCACCGTTTTGAGAATAATTTATAGCGTATAATTAGTATTCAAAATGGCGTCGCGTGCGCACGGTAGTAATTAGTATTCAAAATGGCGTCGCGTGCGCACGGGTGTGCGCACGGTAGTAATTAGTATTCAAAATGGCGTCGCGTGCGTCATATTGGGAAGTGACGTCATAGAATGTTGCGCACAAAGAACAGGACGAATAAACAGTTTTATATTAATATATTTCAACAAATATAAGATAAATTAACAAAGATAGGAGTTTGGAACAATTGTTTTAAACTTTGAAAGAATATAACGTATTTATTAGGAAAGGTACTATAACTTTTAAGTGTTTGTATATAAATATAGTTCCCATATCTGTTCATCGATCCTCTATAGAGATATTGTTATATGCTTCGACCTCGACTTTTGCACAATGTTGTTTTGTATTAAATTACACACAACAATTTAGATGTTTCTCTTAATACGTTTTGGCTTTATTGTCCAATAGCCATGGTTTCTTTAGACTCATCTTCGTGCAAATTCACCCACTTCATTGCGCGTTTTTCGCCATTTTCATTTGTACCCGGCCCACCCATGTAAAAAAATGACAACTAAAGACAGGTAATTGAAAACCATTTTATTAAATGACTCGAAGTTACATGCTGTGTTTATATTGGTATGTTTTTACATGCTAATATTGTATGAATTGATGACTTCAGTCCTATATTCGGCCTTTAAAAAACCGAGTTTAACTTCTAATCACCATCATCATTATTCTCTTCATCGTTTTCTCCAGTAAAGCGTAACCCTTTAAAAGCTTTCTTATAAGAAACTTTCTCTTATCAACAGCTGCTTCCAAAGCTTCTTCTGGATCAAAGTCATCGCTTTTCACAAGCGCATCCTTTGTCTTTATTTTGTTTCTATGTACGGGATCTTTCTTTAGTTGTTTCATCCACAGGAGACGTTGCATATAAATATTTTCAAGTTCCTTCTGGAGTTCAGGCAGAATATTGGTGTAAGCTTTGTCGATAGCAGATTGCTCATCAAGACCGCTGTTTATAAGGATCTCTTTCATTTCCTCAAAAGCTGTATTACTTCTTTGCTTTGCTTCTTCTATCATTGGTATCCAAGGATCCATTTCTTCTGCTGCTTCAGTTTCGGACTCAGACCCATGAGTTGAAGGTGTCGAGACATCGTCTTGGAAATCCCTTTCCTGGCTATCCGAATCTGTTTGAGACATGTTTCTTTCTTGTTCGCGTAGTGGACAGTATTCCATTTCGTGTCTGCGTAGATTGTAACCGCGGCTAAATTGTTTTCCGCAAAATGTGCAGCTCATTCCGTTACCACTGACAGTCTGGAAATGACTTGCTATTGAGCAGCACGGCACTTTTGTGAGCAGACGCTTAAAGCTCTCATAGGTCTACTCCGAGAGAACTCCCAGGCAACCCCGACAGGACCCCCGAAGGAACCCCTAGGGAACCCCGAGAGGACTCCGAGGGAACCCCTAGGGAACCCCTAGGGAACCCCCAGGGAACCCCGAGAGAACCGCTACAGAGTTCCCCCAGAATCCTTGCAAACCCTTAAAGCATTGACATATAGAACTGAATTTATATATAAACCTAAATCATTTGCGGGAGCAATCAATTTGTTGTTGTATTTAATTAAAAAGGCATCAGTGGAATACTAAAATTTACATAAAATAATAAAACCAAAAGCTATACAATACCACAGTATAGAGGCGACCAGTAGGGCCACTCATTTGAAATTTTGTGTGGCCGCTCATTACGCATTGGCAGCCAGTCAATTGCTTTTTCTGGCCAATAAGCTAGCTGGACTAACTTTCCTGGCCAGTAAACTGCATATTTTTGCATAAAAAGCCGGCTACATGTTGCATCGCCGAGTGGCCCTACTGGTCGTCTTTATACTGTGACAATACCGACATTCAAGTAAATAAAGGGAACAAATATATTTTAAACAGTTTACACCATGGGATGAAAGAACTGAGGGAATAAAGATCGACTAACAAGGGAAGGGACAGAATTGGGGGATATGTCATGAATGCAGAAATTTTCAGGGAATGGAATTGTGTTTCACTTTGTTGGCAATCATATTATAAATAATTAAATAACAAGTATATTAATTGGCATTCACTAATAACTTTAACATATTTTACTTTACCCATTAGTGTGCATTATACCCTTTCCTTAATTGACGAGTAAAATCGTCTGGCGTTAGACAGAGCAAAATAGTCTGGCGTTAGATAGAGCAAAATAGCATGTATGGGGTGTATTTGGGCGCACTGTTGCTCCTTGGGTAATTAGGCAAACCAAGAGAACCCAATTAATTGTCAGGGGATGGGGGAAACCAGGAGAACATTGGAAGGTGCAAACCAGGTAATGGGCAGAAAAGAAAACTAAATTATAAGGATAATGACATTCTTAAATAGATTTTGGTCCAGACAAAATTTAACCCTCGGGCTCTAATGAGAAAGGAGTTTGATGTATATAAAGGTATCAAGGCCATTTTACTTTTGGAATTCAGTATTTTTTTATTGCCAAAATATTAGTCAAAATGCACAGAAAACATATCATAGGCATAGCGGGGGATTTGCGGAGGAAGGGGCAGACAAGACTTTCCCTGACAAAGGTGGAAACTCCCCGACTTTCACTAAAAACAGAGCTCTCTTTTATGCTTAATTACAATGGCACACCTTCCAATTATCCATTTGCAACTAGCTCTTGGGAAGGAATTGCCTAAATTTCTTACTATTTGTCCCAAATTTGGCCACCTCCTCCCTTCCCCACCCACCTTGTACGCCTATGTCTAAAATCTTACAGTTATACAAAACAAACCCATTAGGCAGACAGATGTAGCTGCATCTGTTACATTGAACCAGTGAAATGGTATCCTGGTAGGCTGAGGCCTTAAATTATACTGTTAGACAGGGGTGTAGGAAGCTCAAAAAGTAATGTATGTGATCCTGAAGGCACTACATAACCAGGGGGGTATGGGGGCATGCCCCCTCAAAAAAGTTTAAAATCTAGACCCTCTGAAATGGCATTTTCAGCCAATTTAGTGACTGGTATGTCATTTTTAGAAATATTAGACAGTTAATAGTCATTGACATCTAAAAGATAATGCTAGATTATTAAACCATTTTACAGTTTTCTAACATTCTTTACTCTGAAATGCAACATAAAACGTAGCTTTATTTGTATTCAGGGTAGTAAAAGTGCGGGGTGCTATTTGAGAGCCGAAGGAGCGAGACACAGCCAGGGGGGTCTGGGGGATTCACCAATCCCTTGTTTGTCGATCTTTCTTCCCTCGGTGTAAACTGTTTAAAAGATATTCTTTACCTTTATGCACTTGATTGTTGGTCTTGTATAGCTTTGGGTTTTATTTTTTATGTAAATATGCCCCACTTTGCTATTTTGCTCTATCTAACGCCAGACTATTTTGCTCTGTCTAACGAACGCCAGACGATTTTACTCGTCAATTATTAAGGAAAGGGTATAATGTACACTAATGGGTAAAGTAAAATATGTTAAAGTTATTAGTGAATGCCAATATACTTGTTATTTAATTATCTATAATATGATTGCCAACAAAGTGAAACACAGTTCCATTCCCTGGGAATTTCTGCATCCATGACATATCCCCCAATTCTGTCCCATCCCTTGTTTGTCGATCTTTCTTCCCTCGGTTCTTTCATCCCATGGTGTAAAACTGTTTAAAATATATTTTTTACCTTTGTTTACTTGATTGTCGGTATTGTATAGCTTTTGTTTTATTATTTTATGTAAATTTTTGTATTCCACTGATGCCTTTTTAAATACAACAACAAATCTCCAGTCACATGACCTGATGACCTATAAGGTCCTGCTATACGGTGGATAAAGCCCGGCTAGATATCGTTACACACGGTTCCCCCCATCCCCTGGTCTCGCCATTCCCCAATTCTACTGTTCTATAGATCTCTTAGTTCCTGTTTCCCCCACTTCATGTTTGCCCCACTCCCCGGTTTCCCCATTTCTCGGTTCCCCACTCTCTTACTCCTGATTCCCCGCTTTCCCGATTCCCCGATTCCCGGAATCCCCGATTCCCGGAATCCCCGATTCCCGGAATCCCCGATTCCCGGAATCCCCGATTCCCGGAATCCCCGATTCCCCGATTCTCCGATTCCCCGATTCCCCGATTCCCCGATTCCCCGATTCCCCGATTCCCCGATTCCCCGATTCCCCGATTCCCCGATTCCCCGTTCCTTATTTTAAAGATAGCCGAGAATAAACACGTCTGGAGATATTTACATTTGAAACAACCGATCGTAATTACGGCGCAAGCCGTAAAACGAGAAAATACACACGAGCTTGAATTTGTGTACTGATTTGAAATATATATGTACAATTTACAACGTGAGCGGCCGTGTTGTATCGGATATACAAACTCGAGCCGAAGGCGAGCGTTGTATATCCGATACAACACTGCCGCTCATGTTGTAAATAGCTTGTGAAACGTCTTGATGAGAACATTCGTATTTTCAACAATTTAAAATAAATGAATGATATTTGGTGAGAAAATTGAACTTAAAGTTTATGTAAATCAGCATGATTCTGTATCAGATATACAAACCCCTTCACGCTAATGATTTCTTTTGTGTTTTCCTCAAGAATTATTAATGAGTTTACAAATATTCTATATAATATTTTTGTTTCAACACATACTGTGATATTGCTAATGAACTGTATTTCAAATGCACTTTTTGATAAAGATGAGTTGCCTTCTTTTTAGCACATAATGGTAACATACAACAAAATAGAGTTAGTATAAGTCGCAAGATAGAATATTAAAAGCGCGAGGGGTTTCTGCCTGCATGTACTTCTAGTTTAGAATAATAACTGTAATAGTCATTGTCACCCTACCGACATGTTGATTGATATCGTATTCAATGTTAATGATCTTCAATAATCACATACATTATTTTATCATGTCAATTAGCACAGGTCAGATGACATGAGACTTATGGGGATCCCGTGAAGCAAACTTATATGGTATTATCATTGCCTGTATATTATCAAATTTTGGTGTGCTAATCGTAGAAGTAATGGTGAGAAAATTATACAAAGGAACATGCTGTATGTATGAGACATGTATGAGTATTTTTTCATCTTTGCACTGCATCATAAATGCCTGTTCATACGATCCGATTTGTCGGTCCCGCTTCTCCTCCTGACGTATGTGATTTCACACAATACAGCAACAACTATACACGTTTCGCCAGGTATAAGCCTAAGGCCCTAAGTCCTTAGTATACTATACATGTTAAATACTGTTAGCCTATTTACTACCAAGTACTGTTAGCCTATATTACTACTGCATATACAAGAAATGCTTGGTAATTTTTTAGCATCAATAATTGATATCCTTGTCTGTTTAAAGCCAATCTTTACGAAACCTTGCTGCTTAATTGCAACCCTGTTGTCAGTTAGTAATGGCGCGGTTTCAGATATATGTAGGGGTGTCTAAGTGACATTAAAAATGTAAAGTAATCTGAAAGTAACTGTAATCCATTGCAAAAAAACATATATATTGGCAAACATTTAGCCAGATACTCTGCAATACAAAAATTTGTTTTTCCACTTTGACAATGTAGTTGAAAATTGGAACTGCCCTGAAAACCCTGAAAGGCGAACATAGCGAAGTATTTGCACATGCGGAAAGTATTTAAATCTTCTCTATTTAAAAATCTTACATTTTTCGCCTTTTGGCTTTGGCCTTTGCGGCAAACATATAGCCACAACTACCTTTAGTCCCCAAAGGGCTCTACCCCTTTGAAATCTCTGGCTACGTCCCTGCCTCGATTCCTGCGATTTGTAGTTGTTTGAATATAATTTCGCCTCAGTCACATTCGAGAAGTACAAGTTTTAAAGCTTTGGCGAGTTAATGTGATTTAAGAAAAGTCAAGCTTCTAAGCCACGCGATATACGGTATATAAAATTCCAATCAGCACAAATTTCAGAAAGCAACCTTCCATAATAGCTACAGTATGAAGAATTCTTGCATGTACTTCGAAAATTGTGTCCCATGAACTTAACAAATAATTGCACTTCATCTTAATATTAAATAATTTAGAGAAACTATGAAACAATTTTAGCACGTTTATAAACAAGTCAATAAGTATAGTAAACCTTGTCATCTTGCGATGGTCCAGAAGCGACAAGAATATTGAGAGAAGCGATAAACATCAGGATTTTCCACAGAACTTTTACAGACATCATTTTGTAAATTTTGTCTTCAAGCAAGTTCAAACGTCTTCCTTCAGCTCCTTGATACGTAATGAATAAATCAACCTATTGTGTTCAGGTTTATAGTTGATTCGCTTCTTCACAACTTGTTATTTAGAAATAATAATTATTTACTTTTGTCTTTTTAACAAAGAGCATCCAAATTTTATAATGAGATAGAGAAACATACTTATATATAAATAAATTGTAACATTACAAATTTCATCTGTCTGTGTATAGTTGTATATTCGAAAAGAGATGTTATCTTAACTAGTTTTTTATCCTAGTCAAAGTTCAAATTTACAAACATTCAAATTATTCTAAACAAACATTCTTAGTGATTTAGAAAATATGACACGTTTCTGACGGATTGCTTCAGCAAGGCTTGAATCGTTTGTGTTTTATTAATTATTTATTGCAAGATCACGTCTGTGTTTAATTGATCGAGCAAACGGAAGTATGACATTATAATTCCTTAATTCTTAAAAAGTAAACATACTAAAGATGCCAAGTGACTCGGCTTGGTCAGGTTCAGATGTGAATAAATTATTCCTTTATATAGCTATATAGGCCTATATTAGAGTCTATAATTTCTGAAATGCCTTTCCTGCATTCTGCATATGAGGAGATTTCGCAGAATATGAGGAGATTTCGCAGATTTCGCAGAATAATCACTAATGACCATTAAATATTCAATTAGCCAGCAACAATAACCCTTGAAAGCCACATAACAACTATAAATATTCAGACCCTTATATTATAATCAAGATACTATATAACCCTTCAACATCAGTCGGTATCAGTGGAAGCGTGTGTAAATCTAAACATAATAGTAATTTATCATTGAGAATAAGATCGAAAGCTATATGTTCCAGTTTTGCAATTACAATTAACGGTATTTTAAAATCCATTATGATATCCGGGTTTCTACAAATAGCATATTAATCCAAAATTGAATATATCGTTTGCATTCTCAAACAGAATTTTGTGGATCGAATTTACTTAAGCGAAAATGTACGTAGGTAGATCTCATAGTCCGATGCCTTTAAATTCAGTATGGCGGCCACTGTACAAGGCACTCCTCTATTTACCAGCACGCGAATTTGTGGAAGGGTTGCATAAACTGCACGGGAGGCTGATACTTCCTCACTTGAAAATTAATGATGAATTGATAAATATTGATTCGTCTGGACGAATCAATCTATAACAACCGGAGAGTAAATATAACTGAAAACAAGCATCCAGCTCATTGTTAAATACAGGAAATTAAACCTTTATAATAACTACGTATACATATATTTCATTCAAGCGCTTTTACAGACAAAAATGTTAAATTCCTTGGAGTTTGTTTACCTTTTGTAATTATGCACATAATTTCAATCCTATTTGTAAAAGAACTCTGCATGCAAACTCGACAGGATCAATATTCTTATATATTACTTTTAGCTCTAGATCTTTTAGTTGGAATACCACTATATCCAAATCGCCATGCATGCAAACTTATAAGGAATTTCAGCGCTAGTTGCCTTGATTTACTTGGAGCTAGTTTTACGTTCGAATTTGGCACATTAAAAGAAACCTTGTTAAGTAAGTATTACATAAAAGAGAATTATAACTATATACGTTTAGACTACTGTAGTTTATGATAATAGTAAACCTTGTTGTCTTGCGATGATCCAGAACTAGGGACAAGAACATTGAGAGAAGCAGTAAAGATCAGGATTTTCCACAGAATTCTTGCAGACTTCATTTTGTAAATTTTATCTCCAAGCAAGTTCTAACTTCTTCCTTCAGCTTCTTGAGACGTAATGAATAAATTGCCTTATTGTATTCAGGTTTATATTATAAGTAGTATCTAACGAGCAATTTGATTGGCTAATTTCGCGTGCCTTATGACGCAATAAAGCACGGCCACCGTTTTGGTTTTTCTCCCTTCGTCCCCGCTTGTTAAATTTTCCTCGGAATTGTCAATACAACATGAACAAAATTATAATAATTTTAAATCCAAAGTCTGTCAGAAAGCAAGAAAAACTAGACCTAAACGAGATGGAAAAAGCCAGTCAACAAATAACAACCGGATATAAACGGCGAATAAGGACTCGTAGCTGTTTCTGAGTTTGAAATATACTTTTTTGCTTGAAAGTTCGCATTCAACGGCGACAAGAAACGCGAAAATCTGTGCTATTTTGACATTTAAAGGTACAAAAACTGTATTTAAAAACAAACCAAACCAAATTTATCCACAGTTCTATTCATTAACCATTTTGGCATTGATTTAGATAACACTATGACTATATGTACAGTTTTTAAGCTGTCAAGATGCAACGACAAAAACCTACACAAATACGACATGTTTATGCATTTCTTGACAGTTTTCTGAGAAAATTTTTAACCACCAACCACTGAATTAGCGAAAAACACAAAACATATTCAAACAGTACCTTCAAACAAAAATTGCCTGATATATTTGGTTCAAGATGAAAAATCAACTTGACAGCCAATGTTGTCAAAGCAGCTTGACAAAAGCCCTTCGCTTTTATACCGAATCCAGGACAAAAGTGAAGCAGAACAACGAAAAACCAATCTGTCTATCATTGTGCACTATATTTGAAAAATTTTCAACAGTTTTTGTGCCTTTTTAATCCCTAATTTGTGTTGAGTTGCAAGCTTTTCGCTCCTTCGCCGGCCAGAATTCAAGCTTGTAGTTGTTGCCAAGCAATGAAAACATTAAAAGCTTGCGAGTGACGTCAGTGATTACATGTTAGGAGAATATCAATATTGATCTTTAAACAAAATTGTTTACTGTGCTTATCTACTACTTATAACATAAAAGAATTAAAAAAATGAGTCGCGTAACGTTATGGTGTAATAATGCACGAGGGGGGAATGTTGGGAGAATACGAGAGAAGCTTGTAAAACACGAGGCGTAGCCGAGTGTTTTACACGCTTCTCGAGTATTCTCCCAACATTCCCCCGAGTGCATTATTACATCATAACGGCACAAGACGAGTTTTTTTAATTCTTAATTATTGTTTCCCCTCTCCTTGACAAATTGTCATTTACAAATAATGATTTACTTTTGTCTTTTAGACAAAGTCCACCCAAGTTTTATAATCAGGTAGTGTGAAATAGAAAAATATTGCTAGATGGAGTATAACATTTCAAATTTCATCTGTAACACTGTATATAGAACGTTAACTAGAACTACATAACCAAAAATAAGTGTTAATATCTAGCTCCTTGGTCAGGAATCTATATTTACATTATTGTTTCGAGCAAACAATTTGTATGATTTAACAACAATGACATGTTTTTGATGGATTGCTTCAGCAAGACTCAATATAACCATTTGTGTCTAATGCATCCAAAGAACTGTTATGATATATTGATATTCAACAATGCTCTTATATTCAGCTAAATAAATTAAGCTTGCATACGTGACCGAAGTGCACCATGGGAGCCCGCTGGGATTTCAGGGGATTCCATAGGATTACCCGTAGGGATTGGTTTCTGAACCATAGTTCATCGAAGAGAGTCGATCTAATTATGCAATTTTACTATACTTTTTGATAGTCGCGTTTGGAGTTGTTTTGTTTAAATTTTAATGCTGGTTTTATCACACGACAGAGAGTAGCAAGAAACATTGAAATGAGAAACATTTTAAAGGATATTAGGCTGCGAAATGTAGTTTACACTCCTAATCCCCGAGCCACGCGCGAAGCGCGTGTGCGAGGGTACTAATTCCGTTCGCGCAGCGGCGACGTCTAAAGTCCATCAATTATTGCGGGCGCATGGCTATGTTTCATGGGTGTGATGTGGTAGTCATCTCACTGATCTCAAAAGTATGGCAGATTGTCAGGGGTGGAATGAGCGAGTTTTCAAAATTTGACAAGGAAGCTAAGGGCCTTTTTCTCTTTTACTTCAAAATGTAAAGAAGAAATAGTTGAATATCATGCAAGAAGTCAAGTCACGGCAAGAAGCATTACTAGGCCAACAAGGTAATTTGTTTTATTGTTTATTAATATGTCTTTGTCGATTTAAAAAATGCTGGTTATACACTGCTTTTCACTTAATGTCAGTGACGATGTATAAAGTGTTTTAGATTACCCGATTACCTCGAAGAGACCAGAATTACTGTTCAATTTAAGAATTATTCTCAGGGCTCCGTTTCGCGCGCTAAATTATATCTATCGCGACTCTCATCAACTCTTGCCCTCGTTTGACCGGGGCAAGAGAGTTGAGAAAACTCTCACACAAACTCTCGCTCGCCAACTGGCTCATCAACTCTCATCTTCGTTTGACAGGGATTTAACGTTGAAAATATAATGCATGCATGCATGTATTTCTAGTTCATAAAAATTAATCTCCGGCATCAAACAGCACCGATATGTAGACATAATTAAATTAACAAGTTGGTGCGCGCAAGCTTACGAGGTTCAAACCACACCACCGTAGTTCACCACAGTTCAAACAGCACCGTAGTTCACGTAAATTTTGTTAAAGTTGAAAGTAGTGCTTAAGAAGCCATGTTTACGTGATTTTGATGAGCCATTTTCAAATCGCTTTGATTTTTTCGTATTGTTTACATTTAAGTTCGTTTATTTCAAGAACGTCTTATTGTTGTAGTTCGAGTATTTAATTCAGCAATCTCAGTGGTTCAAACCTAACCCACCATATGTCATTCGAAAGCTCAATTATCAATCTTTCAAATGAATGTTACCATATAGGTTAAACTGCTTGATTCTTTTCAAAATTTAGATCGAGTATTCCGTCTTTTTAAAACCCTGTATACGAGTTACTGACACGTATTCGGCTTGTGCAGTCACGCGAGATCATTACGTAATGCTAAATATTCGGCTATTTTGGGTGGCATTATCGTGGATTTCATCGAAGTGCCGTCTGAGAGTTATAATGCAAGCTATATCTCGCTAGCATCCTTGAACAACGAGGAATATTTTGGTGTATAGTTTGTTGTTTTAGCATGTCTATAACTGGAGTTAGGAAAGTTGGCGTACGATTAATGTCAGGCATGTTGGATTTCATTTCAATTAGCTTGAATTTGTCCAATATATGGGAATGGTGGAATTTGCCACCAAAGTGGCGGAAGCTAAGTATTTACGAGTTGTGAAGTCACTTGTACAAGTCGAAACATTGTATTCTCCATACACTGACACATTCGCACTATGTGAATTATAATGCTTAATAGACACTTCCAGAATTTGCTTGAGTGCACACGAAACAATAGTTTGAAATCGAGGCGGACAATGTAATCCATTGTAAATAAGCATTTTTCATTGCCAGCCAGGAAATTCGAGGAGTATCTATTATACTTTGTTTTATTCGGAAAGCGGGACAATTCAAGGTATATAAGTTATGCTCAGTTTACAAACCGGTTCTGCATTCATTATGAAGTTTTGAATTTCGCAACGAATTTCCGAAGTTCGAAACGAAACGCAACATTTGGGTGAAAAGTTAGTTGAAATCGACTGTAATTCTTCTCATTATATGGCATTGGTCCTAATGCCCGAGCCAGTCGCAAAGCGCGTGAGCGAGGGTACTATGGTTAGTGACTTAGCTTTGATCGACTTAGCTTTGATCTACGAACTTAATTGTCTAAATATAAATTTGGTTTTATCGGAGAAAGATTTGGGAGTTGTCACTCAAGCTAATTTGTCTTGGAACGACCATACTTTCATGATTGCAGCCAAAGCAAATAGAATGTTGGGATTTTTGAAGCGCAGGTATCATCGACACCCGAGCTATGAAATTGCTATATTTATCTTTGGTACGTTCACATTTTTGTACAAGTCTTGTGGGGGACTTAGTGTCCTTTTGTTGTACACCTGCCTTAGGAGTTAAGGGGAATTTTTTAAAATAAAATAAAAATAAATAAATATGGACCACAAAACAGTTTGAACAAATATATCAGCGGTTATATACCATACGGTATATCATGTATTTATTCGAAGTAGTCCTTACCCTAACACAACCCTTATACACTAGACTTGCTCCACGTCCCTCTTTCTGTGTAGGCCCACTATATTGTTTTTTACATGACGTACGAAGAAATCGAAGGAGCAAATGAGGGACTTGTAAAATCTGCACGCAGAACTACTTCCGGCTGCTCAAATTTGAGCAGCCTGAAATGGCCAGCTTCAAGCTGGCCAGGAGGGGCGTGATGCTATCTGGAAATCAGAGAAATATATGATTTGGGCGCTTATTTCACAAAATATAATGAAATTTCATCCTATAAGTTGCGACTCGCAACGGAGAACGAATTTTCCCGTAAAAAAAACTAATCGTCGAGGTCGACCGTGTAAATATAAAGTGCGCCAGAAATAATCTGCTTACACTATGATACAGCCCAGGGACGTAGCCAGAGCTTTCAAAGGGGGGGAGCCCTGTGGGGATTAAAGGTAGTTGTGGCTATATGTGGGGCATAATTCCTGGTATTGCAGTAAGTATTAGCACTAAATATTACCAAAGGGGGGGAGCCGCGGCTCCCTCGGCTCCCCCCCTGGCTACG
Organism: Trachythela sp. YZ-2020; assembly: GCA_016169945.1. Lineage (NCBI taxonomy): Eukaryota > Metazoa > Cnidaria > Anthozoa > Malacalcyonacea > Clavulariidae > Trachythela > Trachythela sp. YZ-2020. The sequence goes on from JADLSH010000257.1 coordinate 393,221, forward strand.
TCCCTGATACAGCCTGCAGGTAAACACATTATATCCATTTATGTTTTGTAAATCTCCAAAGAACTGTTGCCGTTCTAAACATTGATATGATTATAAAGTTCAAAGGGCTTCGTCTCCTGCAGAATTTTCGTTCATTGCAGTAGGCAGTAGAGTAAACTCGACTGTACACAAAGACAAAACTCCTTTAAACCCGTCGAAGCGTATTATATTTAAACAGTTTGTACAGTTTATAGCACATAATTTGTTTACTTGCAACATATGAGAATTTCCGCTTCATAAAAGCTACACAGAAATGTCGATCATCGACAATATTAGTTCCACGTTCCTTCGGAGATGAAATTCTAATTATGGTTTTTTTACAATGCATTGTATCCAGGGATGCCGGAACCACGGATGCAGCGGGTGCAAGTGCACCCCTTGCCTTTTGTATTCACAACTTTCTGGGTGCAATGCGGGTGCACTTGTAACAGGTGCACGGAAGATTTAACACGAACAGATTACTTACGTAAACCCTTAATTAAGTTTATCGTAACTCGTAACGTTTTTTGTGTTTGATTTAAATTACGTTATAAGTAGGTAAGTGCCCTTTGATTTTTGTTTGTGCTCTTTTGTTAAAAAATATGCCCTTTTGATAACAAATGCACCCCTTGCGCTCGCAACTTCCGGCATCCCTGATTGTAACATTTTGTGAAATCAAATTGTGGTGAAATGAACGCCTAAATTATATGAATCGACAAAAAATTCAATCGAATATTTGAATTCGCAACTCTTAGCTTGGACGTTCGCTTTTTAATTATGTTGTCGCAAGAACACTTTGAGTACGATTGCCTTTGCAAAATAAATGAAATTAACACCATTGGAATCCTTACAAAATAAGCTTTTTAACAGTGGGCTATTTTGCCGACTAAACATTACAGAATCAAAAATACTAAAAGTTTAATCCCAAACATACCTCCAGTTATTATTATTATTATTATTATTATTATGAACTATATTTCAACACGGTACAATTTCACCTTATAAAATAATTATGTACAAAGAAAAGAAAAAGGTGATCTTCCAAAAATACGGTCGTGATGCACTTAACGGTTAATATATATAGATGTAAAGAAGGAAAATGAAGTTGATATTATTAACATGCTTTTATGTTATATTAACATGCACGTTTTATGTTAGATTTGAAATTAAGAAATAGTCAGACTGGACTTTATATGAGAAAGCATTTTCAGTATTGTTTCCGCCCTTTTTTGAATAGTAAATACTTTTAGTTTAAAAAATGCTCTCGAGAGTCATACTCCAGTTCAACTCAAACAATCTTTAATATCTTCTTTATTCCTGCATTTGACCACAGACTTCTAATGGTCGAAATTTAGCTTTTTATCTGTGTATTTTCTTCTGCAAAGTTTCGCTTCGATACTACGAGTAGAAGTATTTATTTTGAAATTTTTTTTATTTATCGGCTATTTTCCAGCATGCACGCGCTTACCGTAGTTTGACTATATATGGTTTGCCCACGCGCTTCAGTCCCCACAAAAAGATATTATATAGGGTGTATTAATTGTGTACCCAGAATTCATTCCGGCCACTTAAAAAACCATAGCAACAGTCTTTGTTTGTCTTGGGCCTTTTACGGTTGTTTTTGTCTGAAAGTCTGGTTTGACCCGCACGCTACATTTCAAGTTTCGCCGTAACTTTGTCATTATTTATTGTTTTTCTTTGAAAGTTGGTCAATTGCTTTTTAGCTTACAGGGTGTATCAGGTCTGTAGTCACATAGCTTAGCATTGAGATCATAAGATTAGATTTATAGTTGTGTGATAGCTTCTGGGATTTGAAAATACGTTTTTCTCAGGTTGTGTCACAAATAACACAAAGTGAATTTATTCACTTTGTGTGCTTATTTTGATAGTACTGCACGGAAATGAGCCAAATCAGACAATTATTTGGCAATAAGTCATTGATATTCTAATGTATGATTCAGCATATAAATTATGGTGGATGTTTGTAGTTTTTGATACACCAAGTGTCCCAAAAAGGTACTGTTTTTAAAGTTTCATAGGGTGTATTGTAACAGAATATATTTAGAGGCATCGATCATACATTAGAATATCAGAGTTGCAATATCATAATTTGGGATTTGGAAAATACGTTTCAGGTGAACAACTAACAAAGGAACTTTAATTCACTCTTGTGTGCTTATTTTGATAGTAATTGCACGTGGAAACGTATTTCAATCCCAGAAGCGTAAAATTATTTGCACAGCCATTGATATTCTAAATATGATCTCATACAAATTATGTAGAGTTTACAGTTTTGATACACCTGTACAGGTGTCCCAAAAAAGGCTACCTTTTCAAATTCAAATTAGCATGTTAATTCAAGCAACCCATTCTATTCAATATCCCATGTGTATAAAACTGTGTGTTTTACGCATTCGTAGTTCAAAAAGCGATAATGAATTTGTAAAGAACTACAATAGGTTGCTTGATTTAACATGCCAATTTGAATTTGAAAAGGTAGCCTTTTTTGAGATACCCTGCAGGGTGTATCAAAAAACACAAGCCATATGGTTTATGCGAGATCATGCATAAGAATTTCAATGGCTGTGTTATAAAATAATTACGCTACAGGATTTAATGCGGTTTCCCAGAATTTCAATAGCTACAAACATTTGAATTCGCTTTGTGCTAACACAAATAGTACTGCACGATGAAACGTATTTTCCAAATCCCAAGCTTGTACAACCATTAGGTATGATTCTGATAGCCAAAATCTCGTCTTCCTTCATAATGACCACGAGCCCCTGATACCTAAAACATTGTCCCAAAAAAGGCTACCTTTTCAAATTCCAAATTAGTATGTTAATTTAAGCAACATATTATTCAATATCATGTGTATAAAACAGTATATTAGCAAAAATCACACGGTTTTTAAAACAGAAGTTATAATCGACCAAAGGTACTGAATATATAATTAGTTTACGATATAATAAATATCAGATTACAAAGGTGTTAAAACTCACGGGGATCTGTAAAACAATGTGTTTAGCGATTTGTTTGGCATTAGCCAAGAACAGTTTTGTTTGCTGAATCGATTGGTGGTATTTTTGTCCGTTTTGGATGAGGGTGCCAAAGATACGAGCGCTCAAAATCATCATCCTCTGGAGAACGATATTCGACGGTGCCGTCCAGAAAGAATTAAATATCGATCATATAATCATTCTCCTGTTGGCCTCCATTGACGAGTCTGTTTCATATCTTCACTCATGGCACTCGTTAACACGACGCAAAACATTCGTTTTCTCTGCGATTCAGGGTTAAAAAACTTCAAATTTACTTTTCGAGACATTCATGATGCAAATTCTTTTCCTGAGACAAGATTTGTTAAGGTCCAAGAAGAGAAACAAGCGTTTTAAAACGAAAACTACAAATTCCGCAATAGAAATATATAGAAATCTGCTGCCATCTGGGGCCATTAAACATGGCGGCCGCTCTCAAAACACGACTCACTTCCGGCTTCAATTCTAAACAATAGATGTACTATCCAGTCTTAGTACATATCAGTGGAAAGAGGGGACTTGAAAAATCTGCACGCGGAACTACTTCTGGCTGCTCAAATTTGAGCAGCTGGAATAGTCGCCAGGGGGAGTATTAAACGTTGGACCATTTAGTTAACAATACTGACTCAGAGTACAAACGTCCAGCGACGAATCTGAATATTTACTTCGTCAACTTGACTAACTTAAATGGTTACCACGGCGATCATCCCGACAAGTTGCTGTGGTAAGTTTTGAATATTTATGTTATGGTTGTCAAAATATAATTATACTATTCTGTTAGTACTGTAAATGTTGGAATGAGTTTATATTTGAATCATATAACAAATCGATTAATCTGTGGCTGTGCTGTTTATATATTGATGCCAGGAATTGCATCTTTTTAGTTTTTTATCGATTTGTTAGCAGTTTCATGCTTTTGTTGCATTTAGTTGCTCAGCTAGGGAACTGTCTGAAGAGCTCAATCAGATAACATTTATTGCTATATATATTGACGAGTAGCGACGAATTTGACTGCTGTCCCACCCCGCGTAAGACGGTATTGTTTACCAGTTGTTTACGTCACGTCCACGATCATGCCCGAACAGTTCGAAGTATTTATTTTAATATGAACATAGCCGAAATTGAGAGAGATTTTGGCGCCGTTCGTCGCTAAATTTGCCCGAGTTATGATCAAACCATATTCGTTAGAAAGAGAAACCTTTGTGAAAAGATCTGATCGAATTTTTGGTTACAATTCCATGACACGCACGAAATAGGGTTAGGGTTAGGGATTGGGTCGGGATTGGGGTCAAGATCAAAGAGAAATATTCGTGATTGCGTGTCATGGAATTATAACCGAATTTTTTTTGCCGTACGACAAGTTTGAGCGGAGATATTTGACTTTGAAGGCGATGCGGTCGGGCCGCGAGTAATTAGCCTTTACCTTCTATATACATATAACGAGCAACACACAAGTTGACACAACATATAGGCCACAGAAAAGGTTGCATAAACCGCTCTAAATGAGCTCATGGAGTAATTAAAAGAATGTAAAGGCATTATACTATCATGTCAACTATATTTTATTGTTAAAGTGTAGTTATTTGATTAATTTAAGAATGTTTTTAAAATAGTTTTGCTTGAGTATAAAATTTGTTTATAGAAGCCGTTAAAAACACGCAACTTCTGATCATTCACCCTGAAATTGGGCCGCTGTGGCTAATTAGGATACAGCTGTATCAAGAGTTAAGAATACTAATTAGGACATAGCTTTATCAGATTGTTGACCTGTATTGGCATTTACAAAGATGTCATGTGACATAAATATGGTTCATTTATTTATTTTTACAACCAGTCTTAGTAGGTAACCCCCCCCCCATATAGAGAGCAAAGAGATGCCGACAATGACGTCATACCGCCAATGACGTAATGACCGGAAACACCCGCCCACATTTGGAATTAATGATGTACGTTCATGAATTAATTACCCGCTCACATTTGGAATTAATGATGTACGTTCATGAATTAATTACCTGCCCACATGAATTACTAAGTATGCACGTTCAACTACGTGTATCCGGTTTTAATCAAGATGACGTAATGACATGTTTAGTTATATTTAGTGTGCATTACGTAATTGTACTATACATGCCTAAGCAACGCTTTTATTCATGCCTTGTTCATAAATATATAGTCCCTCAATTCACTGTTCATATTCTGCAGAATGTTCGTTAAATTGTTCATACTTTTCTTCTTCAGAGAGTCATTATAGGCTTTTAGCCAAGCATGTAATGCACGACTTGAAGTAGTGACTTCACAGCCAAGTATTAACCATGCTAATGTTTGTTGTTTTTTCGATGACGATAGGCGAAAGCCACGCTCGAGACCACGCTTGCTTATTCTGAGTTGAGATTTTATTTGACCAAGTGTAAACAGGTCTTTTTATTGCCGATCATTGAGTAAACGTTTATCCATGCTGTCTTGAAGCTATATGTATCTATGCTAGGAAGACTTCTGATCTTACTCACACTAATGAGAACACAACACTAAGGCTATATATGCAGAGCTGTTGCTCTCGAAGTTGAAAATTGATACCCACATGGAATACTTTGATAATCACGCATTTATCAAGCCAATAGTGATTTCCACTGACTGTTTTATTGCTTACTAGCTTAGCTGTGAGATACAAAGGATTTGAATAATTTTTGACAGCTAATTGGAATATAAAATAATGATTTCCGACTTAGCAGCATGAGTCTAAGTAAAACATAGTCAGAAACTCATCCTCACGTTTCATTAGTCAGAAACTCATCCTCAAAATATACACCTAGTTAGCACTGATAAGACCTTTTTATTATGACACTACACAATCGTCTCTCTCTCCTTTTGCGATAAAAATGTGACATGTTTGTGAGGCACTTATTGCTGATTGATTTCGTGCTATGGCGATGTTTACTATAGATGCTTACTGATGTTTACTTTGGCATGCTGTGTTCAATGAGCCGTGCGCATAAATTTAGGTTGATCTATGCACACATATTTTATTAGTCATTGACACTACTCAGTTCACGAATCCTTTAAGCGTGATATCGCCACATTGTACAAGTTTTTCTAGCTGTACCATTCTTTGCATAGCGCACATCATCCTTCTGAATTCCATCGCCTTCGTATATTTCTCATGCGTCTTCGCATTAAGTTCGCATTTTCTCATGCGTCTTCGCATTAAGTTCGCATTTTTCTCATGCGTCTTAAGGCCTTTGTGGCCTATGCGCCTTCGCATTTTGCTTCGCATTCTTCGCATGTTGCATTAAGGCCGTCGGCTCGAAGGCCCGGAATATCTCAGCCTAGCTGACACTATAGTCTTAAGTTCGCGTCTTCGCATTAAGGCATTGTGGTATGCGCCTTCACGCATTTTGCCTTCGCATTTCTTCGCATTTTGCTCATGCGTCTTCGCATTAAGGCCGTCGTGGCTCGAAGGCCCGAATATCTCAGCCTAGCTGACACTATAGTCTTAAGTTCGCATTCTGTTTATGCGTCTTCGCATTAAGGCCATTGTGGCCCTATGCACCTTCGCATTTTGCTCATGTCTTCGCATTCAGTTCGCATTTTTCTCCGTCTTCGCATTAAGTTCGCATTTTGCTTCGCATCTTCGCATTTACTTCGCATTCTGTTCATGCGTCTTCGCATTCTGCTCATGCGCCTTCGCATTCCGCCCATGCACCTTCGCATTAAGGCCTTTGTCCCGAAAGCCCGATTGATAGCAAGGCTTTCGTCCTTCTGGGAGAAGCAACTTTGTGAGCGTATCCATGTAATGTTCGCACACCTCAATAACAAACAAATTTTAATACAAAATAATACAATTTTTTCTCAATACAAAAAGTGTTTTTAACATTAGTTTAGGCAAAAAATATATATATATATATAAAAATGTTCAATTGGAATCTTCGTCGTTGTTAGAGCAGCGTCTTTCACTCACCAGCTTTTCAAAGAAATTTCCTCTTTTCATCAGCAGCCAAAGCCAGTCAGGATCGAAATCGTCGTCGTCAATGAGTGCATCTCTGGTTTTCATTATTTTCCGCTGTATTGGATCCTTTAACGCCCTCATCCAAATTCGTTCTAAATAGTTTTTTGAAGTTCTTCTCGTAGTCTCAATAAATACAGTGGGCTAGCTTTCGCTAGAGCATCTTCCTCATTAAAACCTTTGTCTCCGAATTCTTGCAATAATTCTTCGCACTCCGGAATCAACTTTTCTTGTGCGATACCTATTAGTGTCCCCCATGGATCCAATTCATCTTCATCAACTGTCTCGTCATTCTCACTGCTTTCCTCGGCGTTCTCACTGCTTTCATCGTCACCTGTTTCGGCATTCTCACTACTTTCATCATCATGTGATGAGGTTGATACATATTCATCCGATTCTGTATAGCGGGATCTCTTTCGGGGAATTTCATCATCTGTGATCACCTTATCATATACTGGCTTATTTTCGTATTCCATCACGGAGTCTTCGTTAAAACTATGCGTGTTTGCGTATGCGCAAAGGCTCGCTTTGTGTCGCCTGACATTATAATTAGATGAAAACCGTTTTAGACATCTATCACACTGATAAGAACCCATAGTCTACTACACTCAAGGAATGAAACGAAAGTCAAGAGTGGCTAGTTATATAGTTGATAAACGCATGGGTCGCTTGTGGGACAATTCAGGCGAACTAGTTTGAACGCGATTCAGACAGTATGCATGTGCATTCTGTTCATGTTCGCATTTCTGTTCATTGCATCTTCACCATGTTCTCTTCGCATTCTGCTCATGCGCCTTCGCATTAAGGCCCTTTGCGTCCCGGAAGCCCGATTGATAACAAGGCTGAAGACGCATGAGCAGAGTGCGAAGACGCATGAACAGAATGCGAAGACGCATGAACAGAATGCGAAGACGCATGAACAGAATGCACATGCATACTGTCTGAATCAAACTAGTTCGCCTGAATTGTCCCACAAGCGACCCATGCGTTTATCAACTATATAACTAGCCACTCTTGACTTTCGTTTCATTCCTTGAGTGTAGTAGACTATGGGTTCTTATCAGTGTGATAGATGTCTAAAACGGTTTTCATCTAATTATAATGTCAGGCGACACAAAGCGAGCCTTTGCGCATACGCAAACACGCATAGTTTTAACGAAGACTCCGTGATGGAATACGAAAATAAGCCAGTATATGATAAGGTGATCACAGATGATGAAATTCCCCGAAAGAGATCCCGCTATACAGAATCGGATGAATATGTATCAACCTCATCACATGATGATGAAAGTAGTGAGAATGCCGAAACAGGTGACGATGAAAGCAGTGAGAACGCCGAGGAAAGCAGTGAGAATGACGAGACAGTTGATGAAGATGAATTGGATCCATGGGGGACACTAATAGGTATCGCACAAGAAAAGTTGATTCCGGAGTGCGAAGAATTATTGCAAGAATTCGGAGACAAAGGTTTTAATGAGGAAGATGCTCTAGCGAAAGCTAGCCCACTGTATTTATTGAGACTACGAGAAGAACTTCAAAAAGCCTATTTAGAACGAATGGTTTGGATGAGGGCGTTAAAAAGGGATCCAATACAGCGGAAAATAATGAAAACCAGAGATGCACTCATTGACGACGACGATTTCGATCCTGACGAAGCTTTGGCTGCTGCTATTGAAAAGAGGAAATTTCTTTTTGAAAAGCTGGTGAGTGAAAGACGCTGCTCTAACAACGACGAAGATTCCAATTGAACATTTTTTGTATATATATATATTTTTTTTTTTGCCTAAACTAATGTTAAAACACTTTTGTATTGAGAAAAAATTGTATTATTTTGTATTAAAATTTGTTTGTTATTGAGGTGTGCGAACATTACACATGGATACGCTCACAAAGTTGCTTCTCCCGTAGGAAGGACGAAAGCCTTGCTATCAATCGGGCTTTCGGGACACAAAGGGCCTTAATGCGAAGGTGCATGGGCGGAATGCGAAGGCGCATGAGCAGAATGCGAAGACGCATGAACAGAATGCGAAGTAAATGCGAAGACGCATGAGCAAAATGCGAACTTAATGCGAAGACGGATGAGAAAAATGCGAACATGGCGAAGACGTCGTGAAGGTGCATAGGTCATTACAGGCTTAATGCGAAGACGCATAAACAGAATGCGAACTTAAGACTATAAGTGTCAGCTAGGCTGAGATATTCCGGGCCTTCGAGCCACGACGGGCCTTAATGCGAAGACGCATGAGCAAAATGCGAAGAATGCGAAGCAAAATGCGAAGGCGCATAGGGCCACAATGGCCTTAATGCGAAGACGCATAAACAGAATGCGAACTTAAGACTATAAGTGTCAGCTAGGCTGAGATATTCCGGGCCTTCGAGCCACGACGGGCCTTAATGCGAAGACGCATGAGCAAAATGCGAAGAATGCGAAGCAAAATGCGAAGGCGCATAGGGCCACAAAGGCCTTAATGCGAAGACGCATGAGAAAAATGCGAACTTAATGCGAAGACGCATGAGAAAAATGCGAACTTAATGCGAAGACGCATGAGAAATATACGAAGGCGATGGAATTCAAGAAGGATGTGTGCGCTATGCAAAAGGAATGGTACAGCTAGAAAAACTTGTACAATGTGGCGATATCACGCTTAAAGGATTCGTGAACTGAGTAGTGTCAATGACTAATAAAATATGTGTGCATAGATCAACCTAAATTTATGCGCGCACGGCTCATTGAACACAGCATGCCAAAGTAAACATCAGTAAGCATCTATAGTAAACATCGCTATAGCACGTCAAAAATCAGCAATAAGTGCCTCACAAACATGTCCACATTTTTATCGCAAAAGGAGAGAGAGACGATTGTGTAGTGTCATAATAAAAAGGTCTTATCAGTGCTAACTAGGTGTATATTTTGAGGATGAGTTTCTGACTAATGAAACGTGAGGATGAGTTTCTGACTATGTTTTACTTAGACTCATGCTGCTAAGTCGGAAATCATTATTTTATATTCCAATTAGCTGTCAAAAATTATTCAAATCCTTTGTATCTCACAGCTAAGCTAGTAAGCTAGTAATAAAACTTAGTCAGTGGGAAATCACTATTGGCTTGATAAATGCGTGATTATCAAAGTATTCCATGTGGGGGTATCAATTTTCAACTTCGCGAGCAACAGCCTCTGCATATATAGCCTTAGTGTTGTGTTCTCATTAGTGTGAGTAAGATCAGAAGTCTTCCTAGCATAGATACATATAGCTTCAAGACAGCATGGATAAACGTTTACTCAATGATCGGCAATAAAAAGACCTGTTTACACTTGGTCAAATAAAATCTCAACTCAGAATAAGCAAGCGTGGTCTCGAGCGTGGCTTGAGCGAACAAAGTATTCGCCTATCGTCATCGAAAAAACAACAAACATTAGCATGGTTAATACTTGGCTGTGAAGTCACTACTTCAAGTCGTGCATTACATGCTTGGCTAAAAGCCTATAATGACTCTCTGAAGAAGAAAAGTATGAACAATTTAACGAACATTCTGCAGAATATGAACAGTGAATTGAGGGACTATATATTTATGAACAAGGCATGAATAAAAGCGTTGCTTAGGCATGTATAGTACAATTACGTAATGCACACTAAATATAACTAAACATGTCATTACGTCATCTTGATTAAAACCGGATACACGTAGTTGAACGTGCATACTTAGTAATTCATGTGGGCAGGTAATTAATTCATGAACGTACATCATTAATTCCAAATGTGGGCGGGTAATTAATTCATGAACGTACATCATTAATTCCAAATGTGGGCGGGTGTTTCCGGTCATTACGTCATTGGCGGTATGACGTCATTGTCGGCATCTCTTTGCTCTCTATAGGGGGGGTGTTACCTACTAGTCTTAGTACATATCATGCAGTGGCTCTTTCGCTCTTCGATTTCTCCGTACGTCATGTAAAAAAACAATATAGTGTGCCTACACAGAAAGAGGGGCTTGGACCGTAAGTCTACCCTTACACTAACCCTATAATCCTAGTTCTAACATCATCTAATTATTTTAACCTATTTTTACTTAACTGAAACTATTACGTGCTCCTAACATGAAGTGGTAAGGCTAATTCCGCTCAGCCTGCTTGGCTAGGGACAGTGAACTCTAAATAAACTGGAACGCTAACTGCAATGATCAAGTCCTGTGATTGGATGAAGCCAATTTGAAACTAAGAGCGGCGACCGCGCGGGGAATGCACACATTCAAAAGGACTAGGGAGTGTTTCGAAGAGTGGAAAATTCAGCTAAAAGCTTGTTTTTGAGCAAAAATGAGAAAGAAAAACCCGTTTCTCATTCGAAGGCTTCAATTTAAAATAACTGTTCCTGGCTTTCTGGATAGATCGCACTGTTTTACACTTAGTTCCAGCAAAAATTCGAGGGGTGCCAATTTTGTATTCGTATAAATGGCAAATGTTTGAACGTGCCGAAGCAAACTTCGAAAAAAGCTTATTTAAAACATTTCGACGGTCCCAATACTTGGTTTGTACTAAAGCCCAGGTATTGAAGTCTATTTTGAGCGTAACTACTGTAAAACGTGAGTAAATCCATGTTTCCCAAATTGTGGTTTTTTCGGCTCTGTACGTCCACGGTGGCCATCATGAGTGGCTTCAAAAATGGCGGCCATGTTATCGTCCCAGTCCCCTTAGGGTTCACTGGACTAGCGACGTCTAAAGGCTTGTGATCGAGGTTAGTCAACTATTCGATTTGACGAATACCACCATCCAAAGCTATTTCCAATATTTTAGGACATCCTGTATAGTAATCTACTCTACTGAACTGGATTCCTGCTCTCATTGACTTAAAGGCTGCGGAGAGTTATGGGAAATGCAAGCCTGTGAGCCGAGGAGCGAGGCAATAAACTGTCTCCTTTGGGAGGAGAGGTGGGGGAAGTAACGATGAATACAGTAACCCAATCTGTGATACACTAAATTATTGCAATATCCTATTCATCGTCAACCGCGTAGATAAATATAATATTCATGCTTTTGTCCTAATATAAATTCACGCATGGATATCATGTAGACCACTTTCATTATTATTGTTATATTTATATTTATCCAGGATACCCACATCACGGACGTGTTTTTCAATGAGGTCCTGCATCTTACAAAAACAGCATATGAATTATGATATTTATATACAACAATAATAGACAACATTTTATGACAACAAAAATGAGAATATACTAGGCATATTACTAAGCATGGAACTAAGAATAGTTAACAGACGATAAACTTAGTGAAGACTTAAATTTAATTAGCGAATCGATGTTTTTAACTGCGCTGTCCAAATCGTTGAAGTCTTGAGAAGCGTAATACGAGGATTTACATTTACTCCAGTTCGTGTTAGCTTTCGGTAGGTGGAGGTTGTTGCATGATCTTGTGTTGTAGGAATGAATACGGTTGTTAGTTGTTAGTTTGACGTCGAAGTCGATTAGTTTATTAGTACATTTATATATGAAGATACGGCGGTGTTTATATCTGCGGGATGCGAGAGGTAACCAGTGAAGGGTTGCGAGAGCTTCGCTTGCTGAAGAAAGAGGAGGAAGATTTAGTATCAATTTAGCTGCTTTATTTTTCAAGGTTTGCAGAGAGCTCATGAGTCCAGAGTTGTTTTTGTCTCCCCAAATAATATCTGCGTAATCGAATAACGGTAATATCGTAGAAGTATAAAAGGTTAGTCCTGCATGCAGTGGTAAAAATTATTTGACACGACGGAGCAATCCTAATCTTTGATTGATTTTGCGTATCATGTTCTCAATATGTTGATGCCAAGTAAGGTTTTCGCTGATGGTGATGTCCAGATATTCTAACGAATATTCTTGATTAATTGACCGATTGTAAATGGAGATGTTGATATTGGAGATTGAGCTCAAGCGCTGTCTTTCCGCGAATATAATAAACTTTGTCTTGTCATGGCTAAGTGTGAGGAGGTTGTTGTTTAGGTAAATAGAAAGGGATTGCAGATCGGCGTTGAGTTTTGACTAGAGTTCTGAAATATTGTCCGCAGAGTAGTAAAGGAGTGTATCATCAGCATAAAGTATTGACTTGCAGTGCTTCAGGCATTCAGGTAGGTCGTTAATGTAAATAAGGAAAAGAATAGGTCCAAGAATACTTCCCTGCGGAACTCCAACAGCGACTGGCTTGGGTTGAGACATTGAGTTATTAATCATTGTTACTTGGGTACGGTTTGATAGATATTAGCAGAACCAATCAATGACATATGAGGAAAAGCCAATCGCTTTTAATTTTACTAGTAAAATTGTGTGGTCGACTGTATCAAATGCTTTCCTTAAGTCTATTAGAAATGGCGCCAGTGATCTTTTTGTTGTCGAGATTGTCAAGTATCTGTTCACTAAAATGTGCCAGAGCAATAGTAGTGGAGAGTTTGGAGCGAAAGCCGAATTGTTGGGAAGCTATAGTAACGTGTGTTCCTGTAGATAATTGTAAACTTGAAAGTGGACGAGGCTAATACTTTGCTCAACGTTGGTAGAATGTGATAAGGTCGGTAGTTATTGGATGAAGTTGGGTCGCCAGATTTGGAAATGGGAGTTACTTTACCTTTCTTCCAGATATCAGGAAATGAACCGTAGTGTAAGGAGAGCTTGAAAATCTTTGTTAAGGTTGGCGCAATTATATTAGCGGAATCTTTGAGTAGTTTGGCACTAATTCCATCTATACCAGTAGCTTTGTTAGTTCTTAATTCACTAAGTTCTTGAAATACGGTCATGTCGTCAACGTCTTCAAACTGAAATGAGTGAGATAGTGTAGTGGTAGACTTTGGTAGTAATGGTTTATATAATTCTTTAATCTTACTCGCAAGCGTGGTTCCTATAGATGAAAAGTAATTGTTCATGATTGTTGCGATGGATTGAGGGTCGTTTACTGGAACGTTCTCAGATATAATGCAGGTAGGAGAAGTTTTATTTGGATTGCGAGAGGTTACTTCATTAATGACTTTCCAAAGTTCAGCAGGATTATCTTTATTATCATGAATAAGATTTTGATAGTAGTTGGATTTACATATCTTAACTTGTTGGTTTATGAAATTCTTAAGTTCGCGGTAGGTATTCCAATGGTAATCTGAGTTAGATTTTTGAGCGTGTTTTAGATGGAAATCACGTTCACGCATCAGTTCAAGTACTTCAGAAGTCATCCAAGGTGCTTTAACAGCATTTTTGGCTCTTTTAGTACGCATTGGGGCGTGCTTGTTGACCGTTTCGGATAATGTATCGCACCATTTGTTTACGTTTTCATTAATGTCATTTAACGAATCAACGAAATTCCAATAATCTGCTTTTTCTAAATCATTAACGAAATTACCTTTGTTGTAACGCTTATAACAAAGATAATTAATGTCTCGATGACATCCGCCAGATTTAGGAACTCCTGCTTTCATGGTACAATAAATAAGAGAATGATCGCTGATTGATAAAGGAGAAACACCAACGCGCGGAAGATCGTTCACGAAAATTAAGTCTATCGTAGATTGTGTGCTTGCAGTAATTCTAGTTGGTGACGCAATGAGCTGATCAAATGAAAACGCACGGGCGAGTATTTGCAAGCGTGATTTGTCCGTTAATCGTTGATTGTAGTCAACATTAAAATCACCCAATAAAATTATTTCTGCATTATCTGCAATTTTAGCAAGATCCTTGCATAGTTCATCAACAAAGCTATTAATAGGCAAGTCCGATGGTCTATATGCAGAGCAAACAAACAGTGATTTAGTATGAGGTTGTATAATTTCAATCCAACATGTTTCGATGTTTTCGTTACATATATAAATCATTACGAGTTCCGTAGGGTAAGTCTTCTCTAATATAGCTATATATATATATATATATAAGTCAAATCTGCAGACATGCATGTTTCGCCGTTCAACGGCTCGTCAGTGCAGCTTGTAACGCAGTCTAGATGCGAGTGACTTCGTATTTATACACCATACTCTTGCCCTCACCAAGCGCATGTGGTACAATACTCAGACACATGCGCATCCAGACATGCGTGAAGTGTCTTGGGGCCAGAGTGCTCAAACGACCACAAGGGAAGTGAGCTTTTGCATTATAGCTTATTAGCCACCAATTAACCTCACAGAGTGCTCAACAACACAAGTGAAGGAGCATATATATAAGTCAAATCTGCAGACATGCATGTTTCGCCGTTCAACGGCTCGTCAGTGCAGCTTGTAACGCAGTCTAGATGCGAGTGACTTCGTATTTATACACCATACTCTTGCCCTCACCAAGCGCATGTGGTACAATACTCAGACACATGCGCATCCAGACATGCGTGAAGTGTCTTGGGGCCAGAGTGCTCAAACGACCACAAGGAAGTGAGCTTTTGCATTATAGCTTATTAGCCACCAATTAACCTCACAGAGTGCTCAACAACACAAGTGAAGGAGCATATATATAAGTCAAATCTGCAGACATGCATGTTTCGCCGTTCAACGGCTCGTCAGTGCAGCTTGTAACGCAGTCTAGATGCGAGTGACTTCGTATTTATACACCATACTCTTGCCCTCACCAAGCGCATGTGGTACAATACTCAGACACATGCGCATCCAGACATGCGTGAAGTGTCTTGGGGCCAGAGTGAATAGTTTGGCATGTTAATTCCTGCATTGGTGATAGAAGGTTTTAGCCAAGTTTCAGATAGAGTTCAAACATCAAATGGGTTTTTGCTGATAAATAGACGAACCGAATCAATCTTAGGAAGTAAACTTCGCACATTCAAATGGCTTACTTTTAGACCCCTTTGTGAACATTCACCGATTTCAAAATCAGGACCAGGATTACATTCAATGTCACCAGACAAAAAAATAAGGATTGCTGCGATAGAACTGTTTATAAACAATCTTGAGCCGAGCAGAAAGTACGTCGAATTATCCAACGATTCATGTTTAACAGTTTTAATACGAGCGTTACCAATGAAAGCTGGTCTTGAGCTAGCGATTCATTCTGATACGAATAAAATTGAATTAACAGAGGATGGGTGTTTTTCTTGTTGATTCTTGAGTATTGACCCATTAAAAGTCAAATAAATATAGAGAATTAATAAGATATTGCGGTAAGCCCCGACTGACTGCCATGTGTACGCAATTCCAAAATTATGGTCAGTTAATAAATGTTACTAAGTTTGAGAAAGTGTATGATTATTAATTTCCTAAACACCAGCGAACACAGAGAAACTCAGTTGAAGTTCTTTAAAAGGCGATTTCAAATTATTTGATTCTTTAATCACGGTCAACCAGTTGTTGAGTTGAAAGTTGTTTTTCATAATTCAGATGAGTTTAAATATTCTCTTATGTGCATCTTAATAAGCCTTATCAGCCTCGTTTCTGTGACTGAAATTGAATAGAATTTATTAACCTGAACGAGGTCAAGGAGACTTATTAAGATGCACATAAAAGAATATTTAAACTCATCTGAAGTGGTCTATAGTATTTCATATACAGGGTGTCCCAAAAAAGTCCCCCTATAGAAACCACTCTTTTGTTGTTAAACGTGCGTTGTTATACCTCTGGGAATTTAAAATAGCTTCTAAAACGAACAGCAACACAAAAAAGTCAAATTACAAATTCGTCTTACCGTCAGTTCGAGTAAGAATGGTTCAACTGACTACAGAGCAACGAGTATTTGTCGTAACAACTTATACGCCGCGTTAAATTATTTGGACGAAGGAAGTTGTAAATACTTCCGCCGTTCATGTACAATTCAATTAAATTCCCAAAGGTATAATAACGCACAGGAGTGATTTATAAAGGGGGCCTTTTTTGGGACACCCTGTACAGGCCGAAATGGCTAAAAAGCTGGGGTTTCCCAACTACACCCCAGGGCGCCTCGTTTAACAAACTGATCCCTGACTTATTGAGATTTCATTGTTATATACCCAATACCCCCAATGGTACGCATGACTGCACTTACATAGACTTTCAAATAAACTTAAACATTGGCCTCAACCAAGTACACTTGAAAACCGACATTGTTTTGGCCCAGACCAAATTCCATTAGTTATATGAAAAGCTTAAAGTGGAAGTCAAGTCCGTTCTGCGCATCTTTTCTGCGCATTATGTGGAGGCCCTCACCATTGGAATTTTAATTGAACAACGCATGCGCATTTCGTGCATTTCGAATGTGATTATGCATTCAAACAACATGGAGGAAGGCGAAAGCCATCCCGAAATGTTGTTACGAAGATAAAAAGGCCAAACGAAAAAAATATTTAGCGGGAAGGGATGCGACAAAGATATGTCTTTACCAGGAGCTATTTATGCGGTGGCAACAGGTAAAAGACGAGCTCAAAGTCAAGACGGACATAGAATTAGTAGCCTTGCTTAGACGAAGCAACTCCTAACAACCAGGTAAGAAATATAGATTGTATTGACGAATAATGTAATAATGGATAAAAGCAGTGTTTTGATGGAGATCTACAGTATCTGCTTATAATTTTGTAGTGACGCGGAAACCCAGAAGTTGAAACTTGCAGCAGCTGATCCATGAAGGGTTGCAACCAATATTGCTCTAGAGCCCAAACCTTAAAAGGAAGAGCTGTTGGTATAAAGACACCAATCAAGATTTACAAACTGATTTAGGGTTTTACATAATGTCTTTACCAAAAATTGGCTCCATCAAACCATATATTAATACATTTCTGGCATCAATTGAAGTTAACGACCCCCCTATGCCGATGGGGTCGTATACTTCAATAACAAATATTCGGATTGAAGTATACGACCCCCCTTGTATTATATCGTTAAATTTACACCGTCCGCTCTACAGTTTCATATTCACTTTCACATTCACATTCAGATTCACATTCGTGAAAATAGTCAGGTATCTGACGTACAAAATGTGGAATTACTCAGTTGCTTTAGATGGAATAGACTTGTTTATAAATTTCATTCTTCTTCAGAATATTACGCATTCAACAAAAGTATTTCGAAGTTATTTGGGCGAAATAGGAAGTCAGGAAAATTCGCAGAACCTACGCGACCGAGACGTAAATTCATGCTACGCCATATTGTCGCAAGCTATCGGCTAAAATATTTTTCGCTATATCTCGTAAGATACGCATTGTAGCTCCTCCATACCGAAATTCATTCTTTATTACAATATAATGAATTATATGAAGCAAACTTAGCCTCAAAAATCTTTGCCGTTTTGTCGGGAAAAATCGCAAATCGCAGCGCATGAGAAACGGCTTTTGTAACCTGAAGCGAATGATAACAACACAATCGAGAAAGTAAACGCTTCTCACGGGGCACGCGTTTGGGTTGGAGTATAGTCATCGAAATTCATTCATCTACAACTATCATAAAATGATGTGATGTACTTTTTATCTTCAAACAACTTGCTGTTTCAGCTGCAAAAATCGCAAAACACAACTATTGCTTGAAGTCAAAAATCCGGGTGGGATTTCACCTTTTCTAAATGTCCGTTTAGTCTGAATGTAAATACAATTTTCTTTGTTTTCGGTAGAATTCTACCAGCTGATTAAAGATTACGCTCAAGTGTAAATAATTTCAAAACGACCACAATTATTCACTTAGAAAAAGAGGTTGAAATCGTTCTTTGTGTAGAATGATAGGATTATAAACGCCCCGGAATATTTTGTTTCAAATTCAAATTTCATGCTGTTTCATATTCATTTTCAGATTCGCACTCAAACAGCGTTAGCCTTGGTAAATCCTTTAATCACTGCAACACTTTTAATGCAATCTTTACCGTAAAGAAATTCATTCTTCTATAGTATTGTGCGCTTCATTCTGCGTGGTTTTCATTGCGATTCGGCTATTCGTGTTCTCAGGAAAAATCGCAAAATATTGCTCTTTGAGACTGTCTTTGTATATTTTGACATGGCTTCTCAAGCGGTTGTTCTCGCAATAAACCATATTTTTTATTCTATTAAAGGCGCGTATCCAACTTTTTCAAGCAATTCATCCTTTAATGTGTTGTAACTGATTATATGAAGATATTTACGAGTTTGTAGCACTTTTTTGTACGTCAGGAAAAATCGCAAAACGCGGCATACGAGACGCTGTTTTGGCAATCTGAAGCGAATGACAACAACACAGTCGAGAAAGTAAACGCTTCTCACGAGGCACGCGTTTGCCTTGGAGTATTTTCACCGAAATTCATTCATCTACAACTATCATAAAATGATGTGATGTATTTTTTATCCTCAAACAACTTTCTGTTTCGGCTGGAAAAATCGCAAAAGACAACTAGTGCTTGAGTCAAAAATCCGGATGGGATTTCAACTTTTCCAAATGTCCGTTTAATGTTTCTCAATAGTAAATTTCTATTGGCTAAGCCCACCAAATCGGAAGTAAACTGTCATCAAATGCGGCACGTGTGGCGGCCTTTAGCAACTCTAATGTTATTGTTTTCTGCAGCGCATTGAAAATCGCAGTTTTCTCTGTTTCGCGAACGTCTCTCGAGTCGCGCACGCTTTCTTGTGCGTCCTTCTCACGCGCGCGTTTACCGCCTGCGCGCTTGAAATATTGTGCAATATCTTTACAGGCGCGGCGCATTACGAAATTGCGCGGAGAATTTGCGCGTCCTGACGCGCATTTTGTCCGAAATTGCACAACCTAGATCTAGTTTGCGCAATACAAACTTTCCAGTCTGGTCGCCATCAGACAGACGAAGAAAAACAGTAAATTAAAGTTTTAAAATCAAAACATGTGTGTTTATGTGATGGGAGGAGTTGTAACGATTTAAAGGCGTGGTGATTGTGTAAATTTCTGGAGCTTGTTAAAACTTCGTACATTTATTATTTTCACTAAAAAGCCTATAAATCAAAATTTGTTCACTTGTAAATAATAAATAGTGTATATACTAAATCATGGCACACTGGCACAGGATCGTTTTCCGAAATAGTCGGTTACGTCAGCGTTTAGTGTGCTCGAAATCTGAATGTTTTCGGCGACGTCGATCTCGATGTCCATCAGGCAGAAAAAGTGTAAAGAATCGGAAATTAGTTAGAACACGAGTGTTCTTGCGGAGATTGGAGGACGACATACTACGTAAATGGAGCGAGAGATGGGGAACTGGTGGTGCGAAAGATAAAGCGGTTTTGTTGGGGGGAGGGCGTGGAAGACCAAAAAACCAGGTTACTGAAACAATCGATGTAAACAAGTTTGTTGAAATTGTCGCTGAAAGAATTGCATTAAGTTTTAAGAGTAAAAAGGATATGTGGCAATCGATCGCACAAGAGTATTATGGAGAAATCCGCGTGGATAAAAAGAAAATAGACAGATTACGAATAATTTGGAGAGAAAATAGTTACAATGTCCGAGAAAAAACAGCCCAGAGGCAGAGAAAGTCAAGGTGTAGAGAGCAAACGGTTACAAACGACAGTCGCACGCCCGCAAATTCATTTCAGAACGTCCCTGCTGCCTCTCGCAGTACAGACGCTGCCCATAATGATGTGTTAAACGAAACTGAGGAAAATGGAGAAAAAATATTGGTGAATTACAGATGTAGCTCTAAAACTCATTCTGATAACTGCACATTAACTGAATTCTTTGGAAATGTTTTTGGTCGAGCAGTATCCTATGCTTATAAAGATCACATGTGTGATAGTGATTTTCCTTGTGGCGCGGATTCTGTGGATACTCGTGAATTTCGTTATACTAAAGATAAGAATCTGGATTCAATGTGCAAGCGTCCTACCACATCAGCTGAGGAATCTGAATACTCACAACAAAAGAGCGATGCAGATGTCGAAAGACCTACAGGTGATCTTCAAAGCAATGTTGAAAAGCCAGACGACTACGTGTACGACGTTGATACAGATCAGTGTCAATGTTACAATTCTTTAAAAGAGGGAAACAAAAAATTTCTCAATACACCACATCTTTTAGCATCTACCGTCAACGCATTATCAAATAGTAATATACCTTCTTCTGGTATATTTCACGCCGAGTTGGTTCGACCAGTTTCATATGTCAGACTTTCTTCCGAGTGGTTGAACATGCCTGTAAAATCTGGAAAAGATGAAAACGCGCAAAAATCTTTTACAAAAATCTTTTATATCGCATTTTACATTGCAAAAATCTTATACAACATTTTTTTATGAAATATTAAAGGCTTTTAATCCGTTTTGCTGTTTCGTATTTAAGCGTAATTACATCAAAAGGGAGAATTCTCGAAAAGGCGGTTGTGCTTATTGGCGAGGAACAGTGGCATGTAAGCATCAAGACGTTATTGCTCATCTAACTATCCAAGACCGTGATGAAAATATCCTTAAGATTGAATTCATAGGCGACGTAAAGCATGACATAACAAAGCCAAAAGCCGCAAAAATGGTAGGAGAGCGACGTGAGACAGCAATTCAAGAATACGAACAAACAAATGCTACGCCATCAAAATGCCACAGAGATAAACTTGTGAAACTTTCATCGGAGTCTTTTCAAGCTGGCAATCGTTCTGGGGTTGGTATATCGCATTCCACAATGCCGAAAAACATTCGTGCTGCGGCAAAAAAGAAAACACAAATCGATAAAAATCTGTTTACAGCTATTTCTTATCTTCAGCAATCGGTAGCACGAGAAGATGAAGAAAATGCTATAGAAGTGGGACATATGTGGAGAAAGTTGTTCGGTTCTATTCAACACTTCAATTTAACTAATAACATCAATTTAGTGCTCTTCAACGAGGCGTCCGTGAGACTTTACCACGAACTTGCCAAGTACGACACTGTTTATATTGACGCCACTGGAAAGTTATTTTCGGACGAAGGCTTGCGTGATCGTGGTCGACTTTTATACTATGCCATGGTTATACGACACCCGTATCCAAAATACCCTCCAATTCCTATTGTGGAGTACATTACGAGTTGCCACACTACCGATTCAATTCGCTTAATGTTAAGGACTTTGAAAGAAAAGGAGAAAGAAGTGTTTCCTAATTCGACTTCCTATACTACACCTGCATTAGTGATGACCGATTTTAGCATGGCTATAATTAACGCTTGTATAAGGGAGTTCACAAACGAGGCTGTCGAAGATTACTTGACGCGTGGTTATAATATCATCAACGGGGATGCAAGTAAAGAAGACGCTGAAAAAACAATCTTTCATGTATGTGCTGCACATATGCTAAAGTTAAACAAATTTCACGCGAAAAAACTGCACGAGAAAGGCAAACCAGAAAGTAGCCAGATTCATATTGCGATGCGTTTCTTTGGTCGACTGCTGTGCTGTTCAACACTTCAGGAGATGACGAATTTTGTCTCTCTTGCTCATTACATATTTCAAAGTAAATACGTGAGCCCAACATTGAACAACAAACTTGGCAAATTCTCCGATGCCATTCATAATTTTAAGGACCCAATTGAGATTGATAGTAACGGAGATGATTTTGAAATTGAAACGCTAGATAATGACGATGCTGAGAGGTTAACAGAAACACTGTCGAGCCTAAACGAAGAGAACGTTTGGATTACTTATTGGAATGAACGATTAGCTGAAATGGAAAAAAAACGAAACAAATCATGGTGATCTTAACAAATACTTCATGCCAAAATACTTTGCTTTTGTTTTCAAAAATTATCTACCAAGTTGCGCTTTGTGGTCACGGCTTCTTTTGGGTGATTTGACGCGATTTGATGACAAATATATTGCAAGAACAGCACTGAATAATTTTAATACTAAACAGCGTAATTATCTTCATGACAACAATACAAACGCTCAAGTTGAAGACTTTTTTGGTATAAAGAAGAATTGTTCTTTCAAGGGAAAACGAAACATGCGACTAGATACATTTATTGTGGAGAATTGGAAAGACAATAAAGGACAACAAAGACAGTTTGTGGATGGCTTGATACAATCGGAGGGGTCAGGTTCTTTAAATACTAAATCAATTGAGAGAATGTCACTTATTTGCGGTGATGTTAAAAAATCTACAAAAGAGAACAGTACTTTGCCACTAGGAGAAGACAGCTCTTCTAATGACGAATGTAATGTGATGGAACCTGTCGAGCAATGGAAAAAATCGTCTCCACAAATAAAGAAGAAAAATAAAAAAGGTAAATATTTATCACCATCACAAACAAAACTTAAGTTCGAACCGGTGGCAGTGAAAACAACAGTAAACGCACATGCTACCCAAAAGCTCGACTGCAGCAATAAAGAGTTCAAAATATTTGAGCAGAAGATGAGTGCTGACATCTGCAAAAGAAAAAAGAGTTTCAAGAACGTAAAGAAAGAAGTAAAGACAATATGGAAAGGTTTGACCAATGAAGAAAAGCAAAAATACTCGCCCAGTAATCCACAGAAATCTGGCAGAAGCAGTACAAAAGAAAACACAGAAGATACCCATATAGGAGGACATTGCATTTGCAGGCAAAATAGAGAAATGAGCAAGACTGTCAAATGCATTCTTTGTCAAGAAATATTCCATTGTCGTTGTGTCAACTTCTGTCCGGTTTTAGCCAATCTTGAAGCGACAAATTTTGTATGTGCTTCTTGTGTGAATATTCAGTACGCAGAATTCCTGGAATATGTTTTGGCCAAAGAGGATCCAACAGCTATTGATAATAATGCGATTATGCAAAAACTAAGCAACGAATTTAAACTGAAAGAAGTACCTTGTGTTGCAATGTCTATGGATGTCGAAAAGAAGAATGAACATAATCCCACTCACGATCACAAAACGGAGACATTGACAATATTGCAGTCTAGAGGAATTGAGAATAAAAAATCTAACTGTTGGCTAAACAGTATCTTACAATGCCTCTTTGCGAGTCCGTTACGTGGATTAATACACGAGATACATAGAAGTTATGCGGGAATATCAATATTACTGGATGGGTTATACTCCTGTTTCCAAGAAATGGCGGAAATTTCAAATAGCAAAAATTATACTTCGTGTGTTCGGTTTGTAAATGGCCCTCTTCATGTGGCAGCTAGCGTTGGAATGCAGCCACAATTAAATTATCATCAAGATGGAAACGAATTGCTTAATAAGATATTTAACGAGATGTATTCTGAAATAAACGAGGTTCATAAACAACGCTTTACTTCCCTCGTTCAATGGCACATGATCGGTCTAAACAGATGCCTTGCTTCAGAATGTAATGCAATACGCGGCAGATCATTTCAACCATGGAATTTATTAATTGATATTCCCATACATCGTGAAAGCATCGAACTGAGGTCTCTCATAAGGACGTTAACGTTTGGAAGATTGTCCACGGAAGAGGATGATATTTGTCGCAATTGCGATTCGAAACCAGCTTCCCATTACGTTGAGCTCTTTCATAACATCCCCGATATGTCAATCAATACAATAAATCGTGTTAAGTGGAACGGACACAGCAGAATTAAGATCAGCACACCGGTATCGTGTGGTCAACGAATAAATTTTAGATGTACAACAACAACCAATTATGACGAGGATGATCTAATTTATAGTCTATTTGCTGCTGTTTTGCATTATGGTCCTAGTGCTGAGCAGGGACATTTCGTCAGTTATATATTCCACACAGATCAAACAGCGACGCTTTATGATGACACGATTGTCCAGCAGTGCAATACCCAAGAAATACTTCAATCTCAAGCATTCCTGCAAAATGTTTATATGTGTTTTTATGCCAAAGGAGATCGTTGGCCCGATTTTCTCAAATGTGAAAATAATTTAGTCAACTACACTGAGAAGAGAAGTGATGTTCCATGGTATATAAATGAAAATGGTGTTCAACGGGTTGTCAAGATTTGGAATTACCAAAAGAAGGTTGTGTATAACTCTGTTTCTTCATTTGACTTGAATACTGTAAAGCCATTAAACTGGTTAAACGGGGATATTATAAGCTCATTTCTCACGAATATATGCCTAGACAGTTGCGATACTGGTGCAGGTGCTCATGCTCATGCGTTCAATTCCCACCTCTATGATGCTTTAAAGAATAACTTATCAGGGAACAGACTGGTTAATGCATCGCTAGCTGTTGATCCAAATGGATTTGATATTTTAATGTTTCCAGTAAATGTTGCAAGCTCTCACTGGTCACTTCTGGTGTTTTATCCGAAGTCTGTGATGTTATGCTATTATGACTCATACCATAACATCGACATATCCGCAATCAATTTCTTTGTTGGTTTTATAACAACTTCTTATGAAATACACGGGCATTCCGTTGATCCGCTGGAAAATTTGTTAATTCTTGCTCCGAACAAAATACGCAAACAAAATGATACCTGTAGCTGCGGAGTTTATGCCTGTATGAATGCGTTTTATTCAATAAATCCACAAGTGCATGTTCATTCTACACACGACGTGACAACATACGGTATTGGATTGTTCATCGTCTCTTGATGTTCAGTGGTGCCAATCGTGTTAAAACGAAAATTAGAAACGTTGTGGGCCAAATAAGTTGTGCCCAACTCAGCAAAAAGATAGTTGTAATAGATTTACCAGAGCTTGAAGAATCTGACGTTTCCAAAATATTTTTAAACATCGCGAAAGTTGTTTACAAACGACGATATTTTTGGAAAATGGCGCAAGGTAAAGAATTTTAAGATGTTGCTCTACTTAGGTATAATTAATATTCCGATGCGCAGTTAAAATGAAAAATTATATTGGATTATTTATGAATATTTTGTTTTCTTCAATCAACTAGATAAAAGTTGTAAAAAGGACGAGTCTACACCAAGTCAAGAAGCAAGAATTCCCAATAAAAAGGAACAACAACCTAAAGTATGTTATAAAACGCAATGATATCTGTACATAATAAACATAATAATGTACGATGTATATTTTCACTGTTATAATTGCGCTAACATATTTGACATTTCAGAAAAATGTATAATGTAAGATAAAGTACCTTAAACTTAAGGTAGAAATACATCAACTATATTCGGTTTGCATTCCAAGGGACACAACTGATCAATTAATTTAGGTTTATTACATGGTATCTTATATTTCAAGGTATACGAGGATGAAACAGCCGATACGGGAAGAACATGCAGTGATACTGATGATAGAAGTGATTGGTCAGATGACTTCGATGACGCAGAGACTGTAGAACGCACTCGCAAATCTATTAAATCTACTACACTCCCGGTAACGTTGTTCACGTCAACTATTGGACGCGGAAGCGAAGGGAAATCGCAAGTGGTTTCATTAGTGGACATTGCTGACGCTATGTCTTTCAATAAGGCTGAAACGATTGAGCCAAGTGGAGTAAGAGACAGCGTACCATCGGAACCAGAAACTGGACTGACGTCAGGTATGTAATATATTTTTATGCTGGGACTCAGCTGCATGTGAAGGTAAAACGTTTGTAATAAATATGTTAAGTTATTTAAGTTACTAGTTTTGTCTTACTATAAATTATTTGGTAACTGTGAATCTCGGTGAAGAAGCACAATGAATGATGGCGTGTAGTACAAAACATGCTATGAGCTATTAACTGTACAGAAGCTTACAACGGTACCAAATATATTTATTCTGCATCGACATATATATATCGAAAGCACCCAAAAGTAAACTAAATTATCTTGTTCTATACTGTCTTTGTATTTCAATAAATGGTACATCTTCGATCTGACCGAAATTTAAAAGTATTGCATATTATTCGATTAGAATAATACCCGAATGAAATTCATGTATGACTATATAGCTAAGCTTTCGAACAGGAAGTTCGGATATCAAGGCGCTATACCTTACAGATAGAAACTTAGTTATATAAATAAACGTGATATTTCTCACAAAAAGAAAATAGTTATATTGAAGACCATGCAAACCTACAAGTAACCAATTTTTCATTTAGTTGTTAGCAAAACTCTTGACGAAGAAATAGAAGACATGCATACACCCGACATCAAGACATTTACTTTACGACCTAGAGAAAATATCAAGGTATCTTGAAAATAGGGGAAATTTAAATCTAATTATTACATCATTGACGCGGTTTCTGTGTTATTGATCGATAGAGCTTTATTGATATATTTGTCTTTATCTATAGATAATTAGTAGAATCATACTACTATTGCAAATGCTGTAATTTGATTGGCTACGCTACTCGCTATGTAATTGTCGATAGATAGCGAGTAGCGAAACAGCAATCTCCTCGGCGCGATTTTTAACGGATTTATTTCAATAAATTATGAAAAACGTTTTGAAATACTGTTTTCTTGCTGGTTTCTACTAAAACAATTAGATTATTCGCTCTCGATTTCTATGAGATGACAGTTCATTCGGGCTTCGCCCTCATCAACTATCACCTCATAATCTAATTGTTAATTATTAGTAATCTGTATATTAGTATAATTTCTATATGATGCTGTATTTAATATTTCCGCTTTCCTCTCTTTAGACCTCTTTACGCATTACAGCGCGCAGGGTCCATTGTCGCATTTTCTGACTGTACTATTATTACTATACTTCTTGACGATATTTCTATATAGTTCTTCTATTTTACTATGCCATTCTTAGGGTGATTAACTTATGTATATTTCTTAACTGATCAAATGCATTAAAATATATTAACCTTTTTCGTTTTGCAGAGAAAGTATAGGTCGAGTATGTACGAGCTTGGTTCTCCTGCAGATGTGTTCAGTGACAGTGATGAGGACGTTGGTAAGAGAAAAGCAGTCAAAACAAGTCACAATCGTCAAATAAAGCGAAGCCACAAGGGCGAATGGAAATATTCTAAAATATCTGCAAATGTCTGCGATTACGAAACCATACTTGTGAAGAAGCGGAAGCTTTCCACTGGAATTGGATTGTGGCAGATGAACATTTATGATCACGATCAGTCTCGTTGCATTAAGAACATTACAACACCTGCGTTAGCATGGAAAAAACTGCCAAAACGTCAAAAGCAGGTACTCGTATTATTTCTCCGTTTTCTATAGCTTAATGTATTTTCCTTAACTTACATATTTTCCTATAGACGATCAAAGCTGACTATATATCTGGTCCGGCTTTTTTCAAAAATCACAAATACACCCTTTAGATAATTACGTCACGAATACTTCCTTGGTCAGCTTTGTTCTGCAAGCTTCGCTCTCGTGAATCAAGACGAAAGCTGTTCGCTCACGATTCATGAGACTGAGGTTCCCATAATTATCGAAAAGGTGTATTAAATGAAAATTGTGGCATATCAAATACTAATATATAGTTATGTAATTACTTAGTATTGGAACTCGTTGGCAGATAATGAAAATTCTGGTTTCTACCTTCGTTGGAATACATTTTGGGAGGAAAAATTCCCAGACGATTGGCTGCTTTTTATCCGAAAAAAGAAAAGCTCTATTCAGCTTGAATTGCGGGGAGCATTGGAACGGGGAACACAATCGACACCTACATATGTATCGGCGTCATACGTCAATTTTCTTGCATATTACAAGAAATACTGCAAGGATTGGAAGGAAACCCCACCAGAGAATTATATTGAGGATTATTTTTCGTTGTTGCATAAAGAATGCTTGGTAGAGGTATTAAAAGAAACCAAACTTAATGCTGGACATTATCGACCATCCTGGGTTTTTGATCTTATGACGAAACTTCTATTCCGAACAATGGAACAATATCGCCAATCGAAATGTCCCTTAACACTATTTCAACTATGTCGAACAATTTTAAATCGAGGAGAAGCACTATATTCACTTCGCTTTTGTTTTGGAAAAATCAATGATCCTGAATTGAGGAGAAAACTATTCCATACGCAGCAGGTTAATTCAGATTAAAGAAGACAAAGAAAGTGTAACCTTTAGTTTATAAAAAATATATATAGGCGTGTCCCAGATATAAGTACATGCGCATATATCTAGATTCTGATTTTAACATATGTTATATAGCCTTTGTAGGATAGAGAAATGAGATAGACTAAAAGACGATTCGGACGTTCGTTCTTCATCAGTAAAAGCCTATTTAAGCCTTAGCTTTAGACCTGGCTCAATTTCCATATTATTACACTCCTGATCCCGATCCTAATCCTAATCAAAAGGATTAAAGTTATAGGATTAAAAGCATAAGGGTTAGTTGGAGCTACTAATTGGGATCAAGGTTGTATTTAGATTAAAGATTTTGGAAACCAGTACGTCCCCTCTATCAGTTTAGTAGACTGAAAAAGTTTCCCGAAAAAGTGCTTCAAACTCGTAAATATGATCTTCATATAATCAGTTACATAACACTAAAGGATGAATTCCTTGAAAAAGTTCGATACGCGCCTTTAATAGCATGAAAAATATGGTTTATTGTGAGAACAACCGCTTGCGAAGCCATGTCAAAACGCACAAAGACAGACTCAAAGAGCAATCTTTTGCGATTTTTCCTGCGAACACGAATAGCCGAATCGCGATAAAAACCACGCGAAATGAAGCGCACAATAATATAGAAGAATGAATTTCTTTACGGTAAGGGCTGCTTTAAAAGTGTTGCAGTGATTAAAGGATTTACCAAGACTAACGGTATTGGAGTGCGAATCTGAAAATGAATATGAAACCGCATGAAATTTGAATCTGAAACAAAATATTCCGGGGGGTTTGTCATCCTATCATTCTACACAAAGAACGATTTCAACCTTTTTTTCTGAGGGAACAATTGGGCTCGTTTTGAAATTACTTACACTTGAGAATATTCTCTAATCAGCTGGTAGACATTCTGCCGAAAACAACGAAAATTGTGTTTACATTCAGACTAAACGGACATTTGGAAAAGTTGAAATCCCATCCGGATTTTTGACTCAAGCACTAGTTGTCTTTTGCGATTTTTCCAGCCGAAACAGAAAGTTGTTTGAGGATAAAAAATACATCACATCATTTTATGATAGTTGTAGATGAATGAATTTCGGTGAAAATACTCCAAGGCAAACGCGTGCCTCGTGAGAAGCGTTTACTTTCTCGACTGTGTTGTTGTCATTCGCTTCAGATTGCCAAAACAGCGTCTCGTATGCCGCGTTTTGCGATTTTTCCTGACGTACAAAAAAGTGCTACAAACTCGTAAATATCTTCATATAATCAGTTACAACACATTAAAGGATGAATTGCTTGAAAAAGTTGGATACGCGCCTTTAATAGAATAAAAAATATGGTTTATTGCGAGAACAACCGCTTGAGAAGCCATGTCAAAATATACAAAGACAGTCTCAAAGAGCAATATTTTGCGATTTTTCCTGAGAACACGAATAGCCGAATCGCAATGAAAACCACGCAGAATGAAGCGCACAATACTATAGAAGAATGAATTTCTTTACGGTAAAGATTGCATTAAAAGTGTTGCAGTGATTAAAGGATTTACCAAGGCTAACGCTGTTTGAGTGCGAATCTGAAAATGAATATGAAACAGCATGAAATTTGAATTTGAAACAAAATATTCCGGGGCGTTTATAATCCTATCATTCTACACAAAGAACGATTTCAACCTCTTTTTCTAAGTGAATAATTGTGGTCGTTTTGAAATTATTTACACTTGAGCGTAATCTTTAATCAGCTGGTAGAATTCTACCGAAAACAAAGAAAATTGTATTTACATTCAGACTAAACGGACATTTAGAAAAGGTGAAATCCCACCCGGATTTTTGACTTCAAGCAATAGTTGTGTTTTGCGATTTTTGCAGCTGAAACAGCAAGTTGTTTGAAGATAAAAAGTACATCACATCATTTTATGATAGTTGTAGATGAATGAATTTCGATGACTATACTCCAACCCAAACGCGTGCCCCGTGAGAAGCGTTTACTTTCTCGATTGTGTTGTTATCATTCGCTTCAGGTTACAAAAGCCGTTTCTCATGCGCTGCGATTTGCGAGGCTAAGTTTGCTTCATATAATTCATTATATTGTAATAAAGAATGAATTTCGGTATGGAGGAGCTACAATGCGTATCTTACGAGATATAGCGAAAAATATTTTAGCCGATAGCTTGCGACAATATGGCGTAGCATGAATTTACGTCTCCGTCGCGTAGGTTCTGCGAATTTTCCTGACTTCCTATTTCGCCCAAATAACTTCGAAATACTTTTGTTGAATGCGTAATATTCTGAAGAAGAATGAAATTTATAAACAAGTCTATTCCGTCTAAAGCAACTGAGTAATTCCACATTTTGTACGTCAGATACCTGACTATTTTCACGAATGTGAATCTGAATGTGAAAGTGAATATGAAACTGTAGAGCGGACGGTTAAATTTACGGGTTTTTGTGTCTTTTTCAAAGGAATTTTTATGACTTCCCTTTATTGTCTATGTCTCAGTTCATTGATTTTTTGACCAGGAAACAAATTCAAAAGACTTTCAACACGATCAATAATATGCGCTTGAGGTGTTTTGTTTTGCAATTTTGTCTCCGTGTTTTGATCGCAAACTGCATCTTGTAAATATCTGTTCGATGACTCATTGCTGGAAAGGCATTATAAAAGGTCTTAAAATGTTTGGCGAGCATACTGCAACAGTATTCCACCGACGAAATGTCTCTCCACGAGAAGACAAAGATAAACGGCAAAACCGGTTCCTTTAGGAACCACCAAATATATAAAAAGAAGCTAAACGAAATTCTCGATATAAAAATCATGAATAAAAATCATGAATCATGATAAAAAGCTATTATTTGGGGGGGTCGTATACTTCAATGGCCATTGAAGTATACGACTCCCTTGGGGCAGGGGGTCGTTAACTTCAATTGATCCCATTTGGATCATTCCATTATATTCAAGTTTCATTTTATTTACACTTCATTTTTACAAAATAGGAATTACAATTGATAGTTAATTACAGTATACAAGTTCGCATTAATAATATATAGAGTAGATGGTTTATATAGGAAGTGTGCGGTGGCTAGAGGAGCAAAGCTTTCGAGCTAGCCACCGCCACAGTCAATTGAAACCCTGACCCCGCGAGAATATGCAGGGATATTTTAACAATTCCGGCCTAAAATTTTGTCCATTTGTTAAATTACCCAGCTTTCCAAAGTCTAGCTTTCCATCTAGTGTTCTGATCAACCATTATTAATATCAAAATGTGCTGTAAGTTACCGGAACCTGACACAGAAGAAAGTCGTACATTAAATATCAGACTATGTGAGAGTTAATTCCCAGCCTTTGAGCCTAGCCTTTGTGCCAGTGTTATTACCCCAGATAGCAGAATAGCAACGCTTGTTAAAACTCTCTATTTCCCCGGCAAAATCATGTTAAAACCCCACATGTTATGTTATCATGTTATGCCTAAGGGTGGTGGTGGGTTTTGACTTGACTGGTGCATTATGGTGCTGTACAGATTCTGGGGTTCTTGATGTATGGTCAGATAATCAATAAATTAGGGATTATCCACAATTTTTCAACATTTTAAAAAGTAACCAAAGCAAGAGAAAGCGGGAGATTGTAGGGGAGGGGGGGGGGCTGATGGGCTATTTACTCTATTCAAAATTTATAAGAGAAAATGTGGGTTATTATCATTCATTAACTGGCAGTATCCTCGCACTGGCAAGCAGGATTACATGGATTTACTGGGTGGGGGGGGGGTGCACACTTCTCCTAGCCTTGGCCAAGGGGGAGGTGCCAATTCCCATATCAAATCCAAATTTTGGATGTGACAGGGCATTTATCAATATAATATCAGGCAATTCATGTGCCTTTTTGACAATGTAGGCCATCTTATTTTTTAAACATTTTCTAACAAGATAACCCCCTTGATCCTGTCCTCAGTGGTGATTTACCCTTCCCTGGTCGAAGGTCACTCCTTGCATCATGACCAAAGCCCACTTAGCACTCCCTTATCAAACCAAGCTGGATCCACCCCTGCTGGCAAGTAAAATTGTATGGTGTTAGACAGAATAAAATACTAAAGTAGGGCGTACCTGGGTGCATTGCCAGCTAATGGGTTAACAAGAGACTCTCAGTCTTGCAGATAGTTTGTTAACCCATTAACTGGCAGTATTACCGTAGCACTGGCAAGTCAATTCGCCTGGCATTAGACAGAATAAAGTACTAAAGTATGGCATATCTGGGTACATTTCCAGCTAATGGGTTAAATTTCATTGAAGAAGTTTTGCAATTGTAAAACGTCAAGTATTATTCAACAACCTATAATTTTCACACCAGAGGATCAACATTTAAATGTATGCTTTTTTTGAGAGTTTCAAAAATCTATGTTTTGTATGCTTTTGAAAATTTTGATGATTGCATATGTAGCATATTTTTATAATCTAATCTAATTATACAAACAAATTTGTTCAAATAGCTAAATGAACTGATAATTTTTTATGTGTAAATATATTATATGTATTAATTAAAATCTATATGAATCTGTCTTTAACAAAAATAAATTGTTGAACCAGAATTTACAAATACTGTACATTATACAACTCATTTATTGTGTATTGCCAATAGCACTATAGTCTAGCTGGCCGGAAACCTGTATAAACTCCATTGGGAGAAGGATACCTTGCTCTTATTGCGAGAACACTACAACTTGGCACCACTACTCTGTTGCCCCTGCCCAAACGCCCATGCTGCCATAGAACAAACTATATGCAGAATGCCTAAAGTGTTCATTGTTTCTGGGGTGTTGTACCTCATTGCAATGTCCTCTCTATACCTCATTGCAATGTCCAAAACATTTGCATCCAGGACAAGCAGGTTGGACAAAGGGTTTGTTGTCACACCAGGCATAACTCTTATTGAACAAGGTTTGTTTTCATCTTGGGTGGGCATTGGTGCTAATGGCCACAAAAACACCATTCAGGACTTTTGTCTGATGGAGGGTCTGGTTGGGATGATTCATCCTGACCTTGTGGCAGATTTATTGGTAATTCACCAAGTCAGAAAACGTTTCTGGCTGTCTTCGCAACAATTCCAGTTCCAACCTTCTCAAAGCCTCCAAATTTACATTTTCAACCAAATTCCAAGTTAGCTGAAGCAAAGGGGAAATAGAATGTAACTTGTTGATGTGCAAAAAGTCTTTATTAGTTTGACACACCATTGAATCAGGGATGTGAACACCAACACACCCTATAAACATTAAAATACATGTACAGACTGGGGATCTTACACCATCAATTTGATCAGTGGGTATAGAGTGTGTTTACACAGTGAGTAGACACAATCACTTGAAACAAACTATATACTGTAGTGGGAAAATGATATACAACTATTAAAAGTGCCATTTTAACAAAATACTATGTTATCTTCAACACATATATATGTATATGTTGAAATTAATCACAAGTACAAATACAGATACATTGCCAATGCTACCTGCAGATGCTGCTCGTGGGTCAGCAGACGTTTTTCGGTGTTTTCCTCCACACACAATGCCCCACGGCTTCTCCCATGACCTCTGGCTCTTGATCCACCACGTCCCCTGGTTGTTTCTGTCGCATTTCCACAGTTGCAAGATGTTTTGCCAGTTTTTCTTTGACCGCGTTCACACGACCTCTCGCTCGCTTTGCACTTGGTTCTGGGCTATCCATCTCGTCACTACTATCACGTTCTTCATTATTAGACATTACATAGCCTAATTATAAATATTTTTAACAACTAAAATTCGGCTACACTTACATTTTTTACATTTTAATACGTACCTGCGTTTCACTTTGACACTTTCAGATGTTTAGAATGAATCGGTGTCGCTTCTTGTAGATTCCGTCGATTCAAACACGAACTTCTGTCTGGGTGGCAAACGGAAGAGCAATACTGCCCTTTTCTTTACAAGGACAAGCATTTCTTCCCTTTTCCCGCAAACCCATTCCATGACATGAACATACTGCCATGTTTATATCCACATTGGGAACTTGTGCAATGTCCTCGATTATTTGACTGCGCTCGATTTCATCTACTGTGCTTCGACTTTCGTCCATTGTTGTATAATGCGGCATGGCTTTTTTGTGTTTAGCGAGGAAAGGTGGCATTTCGTTTTACTTCCCATGAAGCAGGTAAAAAAATACTGTAAGTATTGTATAAAAATACACAAAGTCATTAAAATCCAGGTGCAGTGAGAACAACAGGAGGCAAAAGGCTTCATGTAAGACAGTTATAGTGTATCAAAAAAAAGGATGTAAACAATGCGCAGAACCGATGCGCAGAACGACTTGACTTCCACTTTAATAGACTTATTCTTTTATTCTAGCCCCAACCAGGTTTAACCGCCACGTGCATGTATACACCACCACGCAAAGTCTCAATTCATAAAGGCCAAACCGATGCAAAGCCTAAATTTTAAGCATTTTCGAGTTGAACCAGGCTATAGACTATACGTCTGGTCGCCGCCAGGATATATCTTTGGCCTGTCGGGGATCAGTGAAGAGAAACGTCTTATTACAACGTGCTTAACGCAGCTAGCTACAAATGCTTAACGTGCCTTTGGCTTAGCTAACAATTTCCTTAACGGGCCACGACCCATTCCAGTCTTACATTCAACATATTCGTTCTCAATATATCACTGAGTGGAATAGAAAATCGTTCGGCCCCAACCGACAAACAAAAATATTACGAACTGTGCATAAAACAAATACAGACCTTAACATGCGTTATAATTTATATAAATTGTGTTCAAACATAATTTATGGCATAAAGACCAACATGCAGAATTACACGGCCTTTTTTCTTCTTCAAACTGAAAGCATGAATTGATAACGATACCACAGTTTAGCGCTAAATATCTATTGAAAAGCTGTGACAAAAATGCAATGATCCCTTAGTTATTTATTACCACGTAAAAACGATATACTAACATATATAAAGATATACTATTGGAGTTAATGAAAGCTGTTTTTGCTAAATAGAATATTTAGAACGCTCATCCCTGTACTATACTCTAACATAGTTTTCTAAGTCCAACCGTATTGGTAGACCTACTTTAAAGATGACTCTATCTACTACATAGACACGATAATTAATTATGCTGTTATTTTCTGGTGTAAATTATATCAACGGGACTAGGGTATAGATCTTGATCTGCATCCTAACCCCAGCATCGCAATTTTCCCAGAGTATGATACCCAGACTCGTAATCTGAACCATATTTTATTCCACTTGCATCTCCAAATCTCAGCTCAATAACTGGGAGTGTGTGCTTGTCAGTCAGGTGTCCACTGTCTTGTCGCCATGCTCGGTCATCCTTGTCACAATTACAATTTAATCCACCTGCACAGCTGTTGGTCATTCCACATGCACATTTTCCACTGTTGATTGCTGCTCCGCCCCAGTAATTCATCTGTGAACCTTGACGTGACACCCACCAACCATGAGATCCCTTCAACAACGCGCTTTTATAACATCGATATTTTATAAGCTGCTCACAATTCTTGGAATGGTCCATAATGGCAACAATCTGTTCCATGGAAATGTCATATTTAATCGTTCGGCTGTAAGAACCTGCAGGATCATATCCCGAGCCCCTCACAAGTGTTCTTGACTCACTGTCGTGTCCAATCACTGTCACGCCAACACTAGAGGTCATATCACAATATACTTGAACCAAATATGATCTGTGCTCTTGGGGATGGATATAGTACATTCCACTAGTCGTTGAAGGAATCGTTTTTCTTAATATTGAACAAGTTTGGGGATGTAACGTATCAGTGCTGTTCATAAGATCTATAAAATTTTTTTTAAAGATTTACATGAAAGACATAGCTGTATCTACATTCCATTAGCTATATTTCATGTTACCTTGATTGTTTTTTTCCAGCTTGTTAACTTGTTGCTTTAATTGTTGTAGCTAGAAGTACATTCAATCTTCAATTAGATAGCATTTATTATGTTAAGTTCTTAAATTCCACCTACTTTTATTAACAACGATCGGTTCCTTTTCTTAAGAAGTCCGCGTGCGTCAACTGAAACGTTGATAAATTGACATATTGTGGTATTTAAAAGAGTTACGTTGACTATATATATCATTGATCGTAATCAGATTCGGATTTCGGGCGCAACAGGGCCGCGTTAGGTATAAAACGGTTCCTATTCATCAGTTGATTCACTTGGCTAGCACAGCAAAACAAGGTTAACTCTATTCTAGGCTATAGCCTATAGACGTGCAACAAATGCACGTTATCTCGGTGCTGCATGCATGTGTCAAGCAACGAATTCGTTGAATTTGTATTTCAATCCACTTTGCAGCTGAATGCATATTCTAAAGTGTACACTTTACACTGAATACGGACGAAGAGGCATGGATAATATACTATTGTAACTTATAGTCTAAGGTACTTATTTTATTATAAGTGTATGTCGTCAGTTCAACAGTCTTCCCTAGTTAATAAGCTTCAGATCTTTAAGGTCAATCTACATAAAAATACAACAAGAACTTAGACGTTTCGAGCGAAGGCCTTTCGTCTATTATTGTATCGACGCAACCTGCACTGGCACCACACATGTTCGAGATATTACCTCCCTAGTTAAAACTAACCTCCTCTTCAGTACTCAATGCTTGCCACTTTGATCCTTGATTGACATAAAGTTGTTTATTATCTCCACGATATGAGAGAAGACCTGGAACATCTGGAATCTTGTCAAAACTTTTCTTGTCAGATACTGTCAACGTCTGGACAAAAAAGTAGTAATATAAGAAGAAGGCTACAATAAAGTGATGTGTTTTTGATATATAATAACAACGATAATATTTAAACTAAGTCATATTAGGGCATGTAATGTATATGTCACCCGTGCTTAAATGGCTTCAAACTGCCTAATGGATACATATTATATTCCAAATATTTTGGTCCGTTGAACTATAGTACTGATTTTGAATTTGAATTTAATAACTTGAACACTTTTTTGTAACTTAAAAGGTTAAATTACAAAGGTTCTATCAACATATAGATACTATAAGGTGATTACACGATATAAATGTACTAAGCTAAAAATTGTGGTACTATTATGTACAAATTATCATAGGCTAAACTTATTTTGTTTTAAATCATTTGTGGTAAAAAGGAGTTTTTAAATCGATCCGTTTTACACGCATACTTATTATATTTGTCCACAGATCTCAAATCGTAGTTTATTAACTTAAGTTCAGGGAATACTTCAATCAAGTGGTCACTATTCTTATTCTTCTGAAAGAATTGTTCACATAATTTTTCACGGCGTTCATGAAGTGAAGTGATCACATCAGAGAGTGAGTGCATGGTTTTCATTTGTGTCTTTAAAATCGAGATTTGTCTGGCAAATTTCAGCTTATGTTCATGAATAGTTATTTAGTTTCTTTGTAGGTTTAGTTTGTGTTTGTGGAAAACATCACGTTTATTCCTTTAGCAAACTAAACTAATTTTTTTCGGAAATTACATTTTTATCTTTTAAAGAGTAATGTTCTGTGGAAATTTGGATAGAGTTGGTATGTATGTACTTTGAATTGAAATAATTTACTAGTGTTTATATGCATATATGGATTTTCCGGGGAAATGAAATTTTTAAGGAATAGAGCTCGTAAGAGAACTAAAAGCAGCGAAACCCTAACTCAGGTGCATTAATGCCTGGCTCCAATTTCGTAAGGAGTGGGAAAACAGAAAAAAATATATAAAAATGAATAAAAAATAACAAAGTAAACTATGACTCTCATTTTTTGGTGGGATGTTGGAAATGAAGTGGCGATATTTTTCACCATTTGGTTTCCATGGAAACTGGTCATGTGACAAGGTATAGGCGGTGATAATGGAAATTAACTTAAAGTTTTAAAACACGGCTTGCCGACGCACTAAACATTCATGGATATGTACAAAACTATTATCACGGAACCTTTTGCTCTTACACTGCAATGTTGTAATTAGAAACTTGAAGATTACCAATAGTATGAAAATATTGCTGTGAATACAACAATGTCTCACACAATGTCAATATATTTGCACTAAAACGATCGTAACAATATTAAAATGTTTACAAGTCTAACGCCCGTATTCTAAAAGCTCACTCACACTCACACTCAATGAGTGGAGGTTCAATCTGAGCTTTTCATGAGTGTCAATGCTGTTTTTTAATAACTGGAGGGTGAGTAGTCACATAGTAAGGTACGGCACTAACCCTCCAGCTATTCAAAAACAGAATTAACACTCAAGAGAAGCTCAGATTGAACCTCCACTCATTGAGTGTGAGTGTGAGTGAGCTTTTAGAATACGGGCGTAAGTGTAGGACCAAAGTTGGCTGTATTCTAGGCAAAGTCTACGTATTAACGACCCACATTAACGTTGTCTTATGCGTCGGCAAGTCCAACGTGTTTTTCGCGTGATGAATTCGCGCACGCCATGATCATTATAGTCCCCTGCCGTACAGATCAATGCGAACAAGAAATGTGCAAATATTACTGTTCATTTATATATTGAGCAAAATATTCGACACGAGTACAGTCTTTATAGTGTGTCAATATGTAAATGTAGCATATTAAGAAGCTGAACACATGGACAGTTTTCGGCAAATAGCTCAACCTAAACTCTTATCACCGGGTTGAAATAATCCCCAAAATGGAAAATGGAAATGGAATGAAAAATCTAACCTCCTGCCTGAGCTTTGGCCAAGCCTGACATTTCAACCTAGTTCATTCAGCCGGGTAATAATGTTTCGCGGGGCACGAAAAACGGTTAGTTTGGCTTCTCTCCCTTTGCATGTAAGGGAAAGGAGGAGCAAGTGAAGAAAAGGTGCCCTTTCTATTTTGGATAAGTTTTGGTGCCTCGGTTTGATATCATGCTCAACCGCATCCAAAAATTGTTTATTTCATTTATTGTATCTTGGAAAAACATGCTATCAAAATTCAAAAAATTAATGTTTTATCAAGATTTTTTAATTTTTTAAATTATAATGCGTGTTAGCTAGCCTGGGGAGAATGGCTTCTATTAAGAAACAGCCTTTCAAGCGTGTTCTATGTTTCTAAAATTTATCTCATTGTATTACCCACAGGAGGGATTTGCTGTGTAAAATGTCGATTAAAGTTCCAACACAGATTTTGGCATAGCTTAATCACTTTTTGGCATTGTATGCGAAACAAAAGACCCTGCCCCGCCATGTAATTATACACTGTACTTAAAAAGGATTTTATCGCTAAGTGGGATTAGAACTGCACTGTGTATGTATAGGCTATAATTAGCCTCTTAAATTCTCATTTTGGTCGACAGTTAGTTTTCCTATTTGCTGGTCTGCTTTTTATTACCGTTTGGTTCTGAGTTTTATTTCTGCCAATGACCGTCTGCATCTCTCTCTGTCTGTCTTTTTCTGCGTGTAGAGTTTGTAATAACCTTGACTCAATTCCCTTCCACTTACAAAAACATTTAGGTAAATTCTCGCCCACCCTACAATTCTACGTCAAAACATGTGATATTCCGTCTTCCTGTATGTTTATGCTAACAATAATTTTTAAAGAAAGAGTTCTTGAAAATCACTGCAGAAGCTAACAATATTTTCACTATAATACTTACACCTTCGTTCAAAAATACCGTAAATTGTTCTGAGCAGGAACCCTAAAAAATCCCAAGATGTAAATTAAATTCTCTATTTAGTTGGCTTTCTATCATTGTATGAAAGAAACAAACGCCTTTTTCAATCAAACATTATTCACATTTCTGATTGTGTTATTGTTCTTGCTAATTGATGTTTTTAGTATCTGTACCTTGTGTGCAGTGCCAGTTTCAAGATCGATGAAATGCTTTTCAAGTTTGCCTCCAGAAGTTTTCTCCATAAACTCCATACATCTTTTCCACAGTCGTGTGGGCATTCTAGTTCGAACCCAAAACCAAACAAAAGCTTTCTTCATTACTGTTCCACCGTTAATTGCAGTACATTTAGGACCACAGTAGTTTTGTCTTCCACCTTTCGGTCCAAAACACGCACAACACTGCAAGATAGAAATGCAATTAGCAGCAGCGTCACTTGGGCCTAAACATTATCGAGTGTGGATCGTTTTGCGCGACGAAATGGCGTGGTCAGGACATAACGTAAATGAGCCGGCCAAAACTATGAAGGTTTCCGAGCCCCCACGCCGCTAGCGGGAAAGCATAGATATCGAGTGGCAAGGCATATTTTAAGGAATTTACAGTGGTGGGCCAAAACTAAGATTAGGGCCCTGAGTATTGATTACGATTGTGTAGAATCAAATGCTTCCTGAACTCGTTGAATGATTGAAATGCGATCTTGTATTTGTATTTTATGTAGATGTAGCGCCAGGAATTCCCCGATGAGGGGACTAGGGACCCCGACGAGGGGGCTAAGTTCTTAGAGGCAGTCAAACTATTTATCTGATGTTCAACCTGGGGGGTTCGGGGGAAAATTGTTGAATTTTAAGTCTCCGAAACGGTATTTCCTGTGTTTTGAGGGTACTTTGCGGTAAAATAGAATTGTCACGCTCGTTACAAGACATAGACTCTTCCCCGACGAAATAATTATTTTTTGCCCGATAGGGGGGCTAGAGTTCCCCGACCCCTTGCTTGGGCCACCACTGTTTTTATTGCTTCACAGACACACATCCGTACAGTGGGAGTATGATCACAAAAGGAATGCTCAATAGTCGGATACTGTAATACTATTTGTGATGGTCTCTCGACTCTCTTAATTTTTAAAGCATTCTATATATTGTCTGGTGATCTAGTCTTCAGTATAATAGTCTACTATAGGCTATAGTGTGCAGTAGTAAAGAGTAGATCAGCTGTAATATGGAATAGGTGTACTTGATATAAGAATATAAAAAGAAACATGTGTTCCACTGTGCACTAAACAGTACCTTTTTCTCTTTCAATTTTCCAGAATGTAAAAATGATCCTACGAGGGCCCAAACAGTGGTGGGCAAATTGTCTTTCAGTGGTGGGCCACTTGCGGCTAAAACACGTGTTCCTTAAAAATTACGTTAAAAGTTCGGGTAAATTAGGTTAATTTTAGGCGTTTTAGGTACCTTCGCTTGGTCACATCCGACAAATGCTGTGGAGTTATGTCTCATTCCAGATAAAGGAGAGCTGGCACTATAGCTGAAAAAGAAATTGGTATTATAAAATAACATGTATATAACGCGTGCCGGCTCTGATTGGTCGAAACCCGTGTTTGGATTAGGCCATCCAAACACGGAAGACTATCGTGTTGTTGTTATTTTATAAAACAATTACTTTATGGTTTCCGTGTTTGGATGGCCTGATCCAAACACTTGGGAATGTTGCTCGAGTTAAGAAAAGCGCGCAAAATCACTCGCCTTCGGCTCGAGATTTCGCGCGCTTTTCTTAACTCTCGCAACATTCCCGCGTGTTTGGATCAGGCCATCCAAACACGGAAACCATAAAGTAATTGTATATTTGCATTCAAGCTTACGACACGCCACGTCGCCATAGAGGTTGTTTACGAGGTTACAGCCAATATTCCATTGTACAATAGGCAATTCAGCTATCGCAATGCATGCCTGTAAAAGTGGTTATTCTTCCATTTCGCGCCAAATGGCTGACGGAAAATGTGTATTTTACACGAACCTTTATTTTTAATTTTTTATGCTTTATCTTTCGCTCCAAATACTGGTTTAAAGGCCGGTTTACAGTTCGCGCGAATTGGTCGCGCGAAGGAGCGAATTTGTCACTGAGCGTGCGCGAGAGTTATTTATGGCAAATTTCGTCATTCTACTTGATTCGCAGCGACTGGCGAAAGAGTTGAAAATTTTCAACTCTTTCGCCAGTCGCTGCGAACGAAGAGCCAGGGTTTTTGCAAGTTTGCAAATTTTCGAGCGAATTTTAAAATGTGTAAACCCGATTCGCTATATTCGCGCGAATAATTCTCCAGTTCGCGAGACGTATTCGCGCGAACTGTAAACCGGCCTTAAAAGTTGTATTTTTAGCACAGTTGTATTTTAGCAATCCAATCTATAATTCGCGAGAAAATTGCTTTCGAGTTGACACAGGAGTGAAGCAAATTTGGCAAAAAGCTGGCTTCGAAAACTACTCTGTCGCACGTTTTGAAGTAAATATAGTGATCGGTAAGAGCACTGTAGACAATTTACCCCTTCAATGGAGCTCTGTACCCAAAGAATCTATATTTATTGTTTTTACGTATTTCTGACTGCTTGATTTGTACGTACAGGCAGTTAAAAATCAAAATGTTTTAGCCGACATTTTGTCAACATGTCCCAGAGGCATGGCTTCACTTTGACATGGTTTGTCGCGAAAACAAACCCGGTTTACTAGCAACTTTCTCGTTATTTCCGAACAGCATTGATTGTAAAATACATCTGCTTTGCTGTTGACTTTATCTTGGCTATATTTTTGGTTGTGGCCACATGTGTTTATAGAATAGTTGCAAAAATAGTGTTTTGGTTGCTGTGGGTATGCAAAAGGTTGTATTTTTAAGAAGCCCTCTGCCCTCCATTAAAATAACTGAAAATATATTATATGCAAAGTCCTTTGTCTGCCCACTACTCCAGACAGTAAGTAGTGACTACCAGTGATTGCTGAAAGTTGTTAATAAACAGCCCTTTGTCCCATGATATACTGTAGTTCTCCCATAATTGTTTGGGGGCTGTTCATAAGAACCATGGTTGCTATGCCCATACCAAGATTGCATCATATATTGTTTTATATATATCTGTAACCACTGATAGTATACACCACTATACAACACTGATAGTCCCACAATATTCGGAAGTCTTGTGGTTGCAGCCCATGACTGCCCGCTTGCTAGGACCGTGGCCAGATTTTGGTGTACATGCTGGAGGAGGTGAAATAAATTTTAGGGGAGGTGCAATGTCTGTGCCCCTGGAAGACTGGGTTCTTGAATTTCAGGGTTTATAAAGTTGTTAATAAACTTCCCCCTATTCTTCCTCAAAATTTATACTTAGAGGTCTGAACTATCAATTTATTCTTTCCAACACAACTAAAACTAATATGTAGATAACTGTTGAATATGCATTCATGCAGATATGCTTACTTTAATGTAAATGCTGTGGACGTT
Source organism: Trachythela sp. YZ-2020 (assembly GCA_016169945.1). Taxonomy (NCBI): domain Eukaryota; kingdom Metazoa; phylum Cnidaria; class Anthozoa; order Malacalcyonacea; family Clavulariidae; genus Trachythela; species Trachythela sp. YZ-2020. The sequence continues at coordinate 437,164 of JADLSH010000257.1, forward strand.
GAACACCTTGGTGAAAATTAAAAGACTAGGTGCATGTTGCTGCTGATCACAGTTGGTACATTCATGACAATTGTTGTAGATAAAGAGGTTAGGGTGGTTTTAGTGTGCCCAATAGTAAGAATTGGCATTTTTAAAGATTTTGTCTTTATTATTATAACAGCCAACTCAATTACCTTTGTTTAATACTTTTGAAGTCCAAGGTTTTATTTATTTAATTCCCGCCTAAATGTCCATATGAGTTATTGTAGGCAGATGATGGCCTGGCAAATCATGCAAGCTCACCTTGCAAGCTTGTCATGTGCCTAGATTCTTTGGTTACAGAGCTCCATTTGAAGGGGTAAATTGTCTACAATGCTCTTACCGATCACTTTATTTACTTCAAAACGTGCGAAGTTTTCGAAGCCAGCTTTTTGCCAAATTTGCTTCACTCCTGTGTCAACTCGAAAGCACTTTTCTCGGGAATTATCGAATGGATTTCGCCGAAACTTACGTTTTAGAGTCCTGATCACCTCTGCTAAAAATACAACTTTCAATATAGCTTCATGTAAAATACACATTTTCCGTCCGCCATTTGGCGCGAAATGGAAGAATAACCACTTTTACCGGCATGCATTGCGATAGATGGAACTGCCTATTAGATGTTCAGTGACATTTAGGATTCGAACGGAAAAGGTTATGAACAAGCTAAATGTTCAGTGAACCAGTGCACAGTGTTCAGTGTGTGTCAAAGAAAAATATTTTTAAAGAATGTAGCCAGTTTAAATCAACTATTTCGCACTTTCTTCTCTTATAAGAAGAATACTTGCAGATAAAAACATACAAAAATTAGAAGCCGTTCAGAAACACAAAACCTTTGAAAAAAATTTGCAACGTTGACATTTATTTCAAAAAATAGTTAATGATACTGATAGTTTTACTGATTGCCCTTCTCTTGTATCTTTGTATGAACTCTTTAAACAATTAATCTATAAAACATGTTCGTCTGCACACACCATTATTTCAATCAATTTTGTGTCTATTTATTACTGCAATTAAGCATTATGTGTTTGATAATATGAAAACTCTGCTTTAAAAACGAAAATTAGGCTGATTCAAATGTAACCATTACCTGTACGATCCAAAATTATCGTATCGAAATTGAAGGACATCTAAAACTGCGTAACCACTCTTGCACTTATGTCGAAGGCAGTAATTCATCTTTCCCTTGAATGAAAAGAGTTTTAGCATAGGAAAAGACAACGTACGATTAATCTTGACAGTCGGTAGAATCTCGGAGCTAGGCGGACTATAAAATATAGAGGAATTCATATATGAACCGTTGATCCAAACTCTTTTGAATTCCATAAGTAAAGATTCCATTCTTAGTTAGTTGTTATCTTATATATACCTATATTTAATATCTTTCACCTTGTATTGAAAATTCAAACAGCGCAGCCCTCGAGGAAGATAATACTATTAGTTTATGAATAAATAAATAAATTTTGCATTTAAGAGAAAAAGTAAGTGAACATAAATTATACAAAGGGAATTATTTCGTTATACCCATCCCAACAAATGATGTACGTGTTGTCCAAATTTTGAGCACTTGAAATTATTGCTAAGGACAGTTTTGGTCATCAGGTCTTTGACGAATGAAATGTTTCCAATTCCAGCATGAAGAAATGGACATCCGTTATTTATAGTGAAAAGATTTCCAAATTCCCGCTGTGGATTTAACCTGTACATCCTGCATAGTATAAAATAGAAAGAAAGTTATCGGTGTAGATTTCGTATTTTTTTTAATTTTCCGCAAATGAAACCGGCCATGCTCTAACTATGTACAAAGTAGACAGTGTTTATATTGTTTTACTATCCATGGTTATTCTAGTTCTTAATATTTTGTTTAAAACCTTCTCACCAGTCTGCCTTTGTTCCTTTGAAATTTTTATTAGTTGAAATTTGAACTCTAAAGTCCAGAACCCGAACATCGCCTAAATCACTAGACCAATGTGGGGGTCCTTGAGGGTCAACAGAGGTAGAACTAGATGGTACTGTCCAAGATACAGGACTATCCTTCATTCCAACCAACATAAATCCTCCACCATCTGTATGAACATCACACCAAATCTGTTTTGACCAAGAAAATTAAAATTGAATTTCTTGTAACTTATCGTGCTATACGTAACAATGTGGACTTAAACATTATTATTAATAGTTGATATGACGTAATCAAATATACCTTATGTATAGTTCCTTTAGGCAGAACAATCCAATAAAATCCATCCTTTGCTTCAGGTAATTGATCAACAATACCAGGACAATCTCGGGCTGGGTTGAATATCTCACCCAATGTCGGAGAACCTGTAATATAAAGGTGACCCAAATAAATTATTTAATGTAACAAGTTTTAATCTAACAAAATCATGTAGTATATACATCTATTTCAATTAAGGTTGTCATGCATGCATGCAATAGTCATATGTCATCAATCCAAGCGCGAAAAGTAGTATGGGAAATGAGATCTTTTATCAGGTAAAATGTATTATAAATCGCCTCGTGGGATTAGTAAGTGAGCATTTATGATACTTGCATATTCACAAGTACAATTCTTGAAATCGCTTTATATAGCCATATAGTTAATAAAAAACATGGTTTGAAAACTCGATTGAAGTGCGGTAAAAGTCATTGTTCATGCTTTTGTCTAGGTTTATGCAAAAATGTGGTCCTTGGTTGTCACGTGCGTATTGTATTTTTAACCACACAACCAATAGACATGTTTTGGGTTAGTTATCCATCCATGACTTGAACAATTGATTGTATTCTATTAACTATGATGCAACCCAGAAAAGCGTCAGTGTATATCTCTGGGAATTACAAAAACAAAAAGAGCTAACAGAAGTCATATGCTATAAATATCAATATTAGGTATACGGTCCAAGTTGTTTGGGCTTGGATTGTATATTTGACTATTGCATGTGACAACCTGTTGTATACACGTTTGAATAAAGAGAACTTGGAACGGTGCTTTATTGAAAATAGAATAGGTCCCTTTTTTAGGAACGCAAAAGGCTTAGATAACAGTAGTATTTGCAGAAAATCTAACGTAAAAAAGGTTGTTTTTTACCGTCAGCAAATTTCCATTGTGGAACACCTTTAATTTTTTCTGTACAGATTAGCAAATTAAATCGTCCAGTCCTATCTCTATGGTTGAGATGTTGGCCAATATTGCACTTGGAAAACTTCTTCAAATAAAAACATGAAAAACAAAATGTTAGGACTCAATGCAATGTAATATTTGATTAAGCGTATAAAGCAACGGCAGCCTGCAGCAAGAACGACTAACAAAGACGGAACAAACTCATTAAAACAAATGATATTATGGAACCCCGTGTCTTATATGTCGTGTGTTACTGTCGTACGAATTTATTATGAAGTTGCGTTATGTTATAGTAGAGGGCGTTTGAGAAAGACGTTTTACGCTTCAGAGTTTTTAATCAGGTATGAAATCTAGCTGGTATTAACAGATAAAAGAGGATATGTTATTTTTCGCGAGGCAACAAACTTATATTACTAGCGTGCTTGGGCGAACTTTATAACCTGTCGTAAGGCAATTTCACTTCATTTTATTTGTGTAATAGGATAAATTCAAATTTAAAACCGCCCCATTAATTTGGAATCCTCGGGTGATCCACTAGATGCTGGATTTTATATTATTGCATGTAAAATTTGATAAAGTTATTATAAACCTAATGAGTTGTTCCGTCGCAAATTTGTAAGATAGATTCGGGCAACAAAAAAATAGCACAAAAATTATTTCAACTATTTTTTCGGCCACATGTTCTTTTAATATCAAATACAAGAAAATTACAAGTTTATTCCAAGAAAAGGCCGATCGAAGCAAGACTGAATTTAAAGTTGATTCAGACAATCAAGGTGAGCTGGAACAAACCCAAAACGGACCAAGTATAACGCACTGAATAACGAACTGGATTTATTTACTGATTATCTATTTGAAAGGCAACAAGTTGTTCACCTAGGATCAAGCACATCTGATACACGACCAGTTATTAGCGGGGTGCCTCAAGGTTGTATCTTGGGGCCATTATTGTTCATAATATTCTACAATGATTTTGTAGATTGTATCCGGGAGAGTCAGGTTTTGATGTACGCCTACGACTCGGTAATTTACACGGCTGGAAAAAGTGTAGAAGCTATTGAAAGAACATTAACAGAGGACTTGAAACACGTTACTAAAAACTTTGATGAGAATGAATTAGTTATTAATTTGAAACAAGGGAAGACTGAGGTTATGTTATTCGGAGCGACGAAGAGGCTGTCATTACAAAGACAACAGGTGGATGTTAAATTTCGCGGTATGACGGTAAACAATACAGAAACGTATGAGTATCTTGGCCATATTCTCGATAAGAGCCTATCACTGCGGGATAATTTTGATAAGGCTTATAAGAAATGCTGTAATCGATTGAAGCTTTTTTCTTCATCTGCCTAAGCTCGGAAACTCTGGTGCCTTCTACTGTACGGAATCTGCGCAGGAGTTTTAGGGTTTTTATAGGATTTATATTTTACATGTAAATGGAGGACACATTTTGATAACAGTGTCATTAGAACACTGAAATGTTTTGAACCTCTGTAAAGATTAAATAATAATAATAATAATAGTAAATTTGATCGTCAACACACTGACGTGTGGCTGAAAACATTGAAAGCCATGATGATACGTCGTCCACTGTATAAATGCCAAATGGTGAGCAAAGCTCACAGTGCAATGCTTCTAATAATGTCATGATTTATAAGTAAAAACAAATTTTGCTGAATGACGTAAAATTTTTTAGCAGAACAATGAAGAGGGAAAGAAGTGGGTAGAGTGAAAAAAATGGAAAGGGAAAAGGAAAGGGAACTTGAAAATTACTCTCAACTTAGAGGGTGAACATATTAAGAGCGACCTACTCAATTTATGCCCTTTTCAATTTGTTGGTTCCTAACAGAGTTTGGGGTAACAAGGGCGTGATTATATGGAAACTGGGCTGGCCCGCTAACCGGGCCGTTAAGCGGGATAAATTTGTCTTGTGTTTGACCTTTGACCTTTGACATTGTTTGGACAGTTCTTGAAAATAACTCGCAGACAAATTGGCGGCGGCGTCTCTTTTAACTTTCATCCCGGCAACCGGACTGATCCGGTATTTAGTGTTTATATGGGGAAATTTTCATGCCGGCAGGCGAGATCTTGCCTTTTTCATCCTATTGAGCGAGCGAGCCCGGCTTCCATATAAACAGCCCCTAAAGCAAGATGCCATACTTGAAATCTCTGGCACTGGAAATGTCAAGCTGTGTAGTTGAATACCTTAGGTCATCGGCTTAAGGAAATCGATGATGCAGGTAAATACACTTAATATTTGTCAGACTGGATTGTGCATTATTCAAATACGAAGATTTTCTTACTGATCAGGCTAATACCACTTTAAACGAATTTTCATCATAAAGCGGGATCCAATTTAGTCTATTGAACAGAGTAATAGTTCTCTTTTCTCTAACTTGTACAGTTAACAAAACTCTGGCTGCCCTTTTTTGAAGCCTAAATACCCTGTGTAAACTTTCTTGAGATGTCATTGTCCAAACTGACACTACAGTACAGTAGCACGGATTAAATTGCGGATGTATAGAACTGAATATGTTCCTTTTTGGGAAAGAGTGCCTTATGGAGTGTAGTAATTCTAATGTCTTGGAAAACTTCTTGCAGTAGAGTTAATATGGTCGTCAAAGGACCAATCCTGATCGACAGTAAGGCACAGTAGATTATAGGATGTAACCTATTCAAAAATGGTGTCGTCGTTTGGCTGGATGTAGCTGGAAAAGATCTTCACCCGGTGATCAGTTTACCTGTATCAAGAATTATTATTATATTGGCTTGAATGTCATTTCCTCAATATTTAAGACTTCGTGCAGTTACATATGCAATCCAATATTTTAAATATTGAATATAATTATATACCACTCCGGTTTTATCAGGTTGCAAATAGGTAGCCCAAAATCTATAAGCTTTTTGGTTTCTCTTGGGCTTCCTTGCCAGATTATATTATATATATTGTTATTATAATGTGTGTATGTTCTTCTTCTGTGGTAAAATAAATTGACTGGACTTGACTTGACTTGACTAGTTGACTTGACTCTACCGTCATTAGCGAATCACTGATAATATTTCTAGCGGGTTTTTAAGAAGCATGTTCATAGTTGATTGTGAATATACGCACTCAACAGTTGTCAAATTTCATCGTACATTACCCAGACAGGATTCAGGAAGATTCATATATCCTAAAGTCATGCTAAGTAATGCCGCGTTTCAAAAAAAATTCCTATTCCGACCCTTTCATTGTTTTGGCCGGTGCTTTGCATAAAGCCATTGTATATAGTGTTGAATTCAAGAGCAATTAAAAATATATCGCATGGCTGACAAACCTTTACATGAGGTCTAATTTTCAAATACCGGCTTTAGTCGGCTATGGGTTGATATTTTTGTTAATGTATACTGATGCATACATGTGGAGTGCATCTAAAGAGAGCAAGTGAATGTGCATTTTCTATCTTTGCATTTCACTCAACTGATTAGATTTTAATCAAACTCTGGCACAGAATAGGAAATGACCAGAAGACCACTCAGCAGTGCAACGTGGCCCCCTATTTTTATGCAGTTTTCTGGCCAGAATAATGGCGGACCAGCCAGTTCAGCGTGTTTATTGGCCAGAAAATGCAATTGACTGGCTAGAATAATGGTAATAAATGCGTAATGCGACATGCGGCAGCGTCAAAAATTTCAAAGGTTCCGCTTCAAGTGGCCCTTCTAGTCATTTCCTATTCTATGAAATTTTTCGGGTTTCAAGCAACCCCACGGGACTTTAAGATAATGGCAGATGGAGGTCAAGTAATGAGATTCTAATTAGATTATATTGTTTAAATGCCCTCCATGTGCACTGAACTGGAGTATGGTGAAAGCCACCTATTATGGCACTAATATATCATTTTATCTTCATAGACGACAAATTTCAATTCGAGAAATAACATTATAGAATGCTCTAGCTATTTCCATCACATTTATTTACCATTTAGCATTCATTTACTACCGTGTAATGAATACATAGAAGGACTCAATGACTACCCAAATTTTTGTGGCTGGCCGGTTAGCGGCTAGCAACTATCACAACCAAGCAGCGTTGTGAGGTATGATCAGTCACGTGCGGAAGCTTAGTGAATTGACAGTAACTCGAACATTCGGTTATTCATTCATACGACCACCTCCGATATGACACTCGGAGACCTCGCAGGCTCGTCATTCGCTCATGTACAAAACATGCAAGCGCGAAGCATGCAGACCTCTTTCCCTCAAAGTTATTATTGGGTAAGTATTTTTGTTTTATTTTCTTGTTTTTTAATTCATATAAACGAAGCCATATATTCATAGTAGAAACCCAACGCTGTATCGTCAACATAATCGACACCATTTTTTGCTTGAAAGCCACGCACAATATTTAAATTTAAACAAGGCTAAACGGAAAGGTACCTCATTCATTACTTAACGTCTTAACCTTCTGAACAAGCTAATATATCAAACAAAGCACAATCTGTGATGGTAAACATTTTACAAGGCTTGAATAGAATAGATTTATATTCCATTATTCCTCTCATGCACCTTCGTCATATTTATGATCAGCCATGCTCTTTTAAAACAGGTTTGTAATCCGTTTCAATCTTGGCACAATTATATATTACATCGCACTCAGAACATTTGCTTTCGACTTATTTAGCACTAATTAAACCAAAATTCCTTTAATAATGTAACTCTGTTCCGACTGATACTATTTGATATACACTCGATTTTTATAATGCGTTGAACTTGCATTGCCCCCCCCCCCCTATCCTCCCCCCCCCCATTAACGTAATGTCAACTATTAGGTAGCATGTTTATAAGGCCTGTTTCATATGTCGCACTATCGTCGAATTTAATTCCGACGAATTTAATTGAACGAATTAAATTCGACGCTAGTACGTCGTATGAAATGAATTAAATTCGTCCAAGACGTTTTATCCGCATGGTCAGACGGATACAACATCTGTAGCGCGTCATCGTTTCATGCGACGTCGTATCGTCGTGTCGAATTAAACACATTGGAATTATGTTAAATTAATGTGAGTTTCTGATTACGGTTCGTATTAATTTGTAATCCATGATGGTTTCTTATGAATTCAATTCGTCTGAATTAATTAAATTCCTCTTTTGAAATAAAACCATGTTAAACTCGACCAATCGACGAATTTAATATCGAATTAAATTCGTCTGAATTAAATTCGTCTGAATTAAATTCGTCTGAATTAAAACGGTTTGAAACTGGCCTAACTATTATAGCTTGAACAAATTGAGGGTTGCTTGCGTGTGCCTAAAAGACGTTTCGAGCTAAAGCCCTTCGTCCTACTAATTTCTCCTGACGAGGGGCTTTAGCTCGAAACGTCGAGATTTTGTTTATATCTTTTAGGCACACGCGAAGCTACCCTCAATTTTGTTCTATATGTCCGTGGCCGACGCTGAATTAAAGTCTATTATAGCTTGAGCGACATTTGATTTAAATTTGCAGCTGCATTCAAATATTTTCCTATTCAAATATTATAATACTTTAATCCCTTCTGGATTCAAAATTCCTGCAAGATTCAAAATGAGAATGATGGTGTTTTAATATCATCTACTTCAAAGAGCTGACGCATATAGCTTGGACGACGATATGCTAATGAACAGAAATCACATAATGTATCAGGACACTGGTTATACTATTGGATAATATGGCGATCAGTACTATTTAAAATATGCAATCCAATGATGAAAAGATTATTGATTTAAAGTACAATTTAATATTTAAATATGAAATGCAGTCGGTACAAGCTCTTGGACAAAGGTATTTATTGTTGGTGACGAATTTGTTCAATTAATAATTATATAGCTTATCATAAAATCAGATGCTGTTGGTGGAACCTAAAATAAACTGGAAAATGTTAAAATTCCATTAAGTGTGATACATTGAAAAGAGCAATCGACATGTTTCATGAACTCTATGCGATGCCATCAATTCTACAAAAGCCAGCGATAGAGGACGTTTGTGACATGAAGCTAACAGAATGAAAACTTAACAATGAATGATTGGATTGAGAAACATGCTCTTGAAAAACGATGCTAAAATTTTTAACTACAGCAATAGCTATGTTACTATATTATTATGGTGAAATATTTATACAATAAAATTTAAGGAAGCAGTGAACTGACAGTCGTGAAAATTTAAAGAAACAAATTCTTCCTCATTAGCTACGCCCATTTATTAAAGTCATCTTGTTTGACAGTCCTAATAATATTATTTTACCAATGCTATCAACACTTAGATTTGCAGATCTAGTAAGTAATGCATTGTATAATGTAGCCATTGTAAGAAATATATTTAATAGTGCCTCTGCTTGTCTAACTTTATTTTGCTCAAACATTCTATCATGCATGCTATTTCGTATGACAATTGATTAGTTAATCATGGAATTCTTGCCGTCTATTTTAGGCTAGCAGTGCGTACTTATTTTTTATATTTACTTTACTCCTAAAATATTATGCTCACAATTGAAATTTGATATGTATATAACGAACTTTCTCTTAATTAGCCTCATTTTAGACCACAAACAAGGCTTAACATTTACAAATTTGCGGTCTAAACAGCTAGAATATAATTATATATATATTTCTAAAATTCATTAATTATTCATAGGCAAAATACAAAGGAAACTCATGACCCGTAGCGGATCTATATATTTGATATAGACTTGCTCAAATTTTCTCCTTCAATTTTTACAGCGTAGATAACATCAATCTTCAAAATTCCAACGCCAGTGAGCGTACAAAACGAGTCATTTTAGAAGTCATATACAAACCTTGCAGTTCGGCCTTTATCAGATCTAAAACACTCGGCTGCGCCTCGATGTTTTAAATCTGATAAAGACCTCTCGCGCGGTTTGTATATATTACATATAATTATGTAATATATACAAACCGCGCGAGAGGTCTTTATCTGATTTAAAACATCGAGGCGCAGCCGAGTGTTTTAGATCTGATAAAGGCCGAACTGCATTGTTTATGATTTCTAAAATGACTCGTTTTGTACGCTCACTGGCGTTGGAATTTGGAAGATTGATGTTATCTACGCTGTAAAAATTGAAGGAGTAAATTTGAGCAAGTCTATATCAAATAATTATACAGATCCGCTACGGGTCATGTGTTTCCTTTGTATTTTGCTTATGAATAATTAATGATTTTAGAAATATATATAGAACAACGGACAATACCCCTCTCAACCACCAGACATTTCTAAGGGACACAGTAAATGGCTGCGACAAGAAGCAAAAATATATTATGAATTTATTTAACAAGAAAAAAATATTTCACTGAACGACACAGCCTTCTTCAGTAATAAATGGCCATTCATTATTGTGCTAAATTTATGATTTATCATCTTAAAATTGAACTAAATTGACTATGCACCTTCTTGGGTAAAGACCGAACATTTGAGGTTAATAAGTAGTTTATTATATGGCACAACCATAAAATACTCAATTTATACGCATAGCTATAAATTGCGGTTAATGGAGTAATATGTTTAAGCGACTCCATTTGCCTCAAGGCTCTTTTCCAGTCTGTCAAATTGTACCAAATTTAGCTTGGTCAAGGCTCAAGTATACCTTGATTGACCTTGATAGAACAAAGCAGCCTCTTTGTCGAATACTTTTAATAAGTATACATGTCAAACTAAATCGAACTTTGGCAACTTAGCACGGGAACAACTGATGCAAACTTGTGTTTAACCAATCAAAATCCTCCTGAAGGTTTTTGCTTCACGTGCAAGTGCACAATGGCCCCCTTTTTCTCCAAGGACTTTTGCCTACAGTTTATGCATGCATTATTCATTCGCAAGACCTCAGTCAGTGCGTCAACATCGCTGGTTAAATCCTAAAAGGTCTACTGAAGGTATAAAACCTCTGTTATACAAAAAAATAAAAAAATCCCGCCCACCTCCCCACAACCAAAGAACAGTCGAGGATGGGCACATCGAACCTAATACGTAGATCATCAATATGTATATAATTATGTAACGTATTCATTTGTAGTTACCTCGTTTAAAAGAAAGGAAATATACTAATAATAGCAGGGAAGTGCTGTCCTTTGGGACAACACTTCGCCACGTGAAGTGCATTTTACAGGTCATTCAGGTCGAAAATTCGACCTAATGACCTGACCTAGAGACTCGATGGGTCAGTCATACATAGTTGAGTACCCTGCACCAATAGTTGGTCACCAAGTCCAACTAGGACTCAATTTCAACGAACTGACTGACCTGAATGGGAGGCCGCCGTCCCCCCCGTTATCTAGAGGCCCACCGTCTCCTCTAGAATAACCTACAGTTTTTGCATGCTCTGTCACGTCTTGAGTGCCCTTACTGTCTCAGTATAACTAATGGTGGTCTCTAGACCATCAGGTCTCAACTCGTTGAACAACATGCCAGAGCTGGCTCAACCCTCTGCACATCTAGAGGACCTCCGTCTCCTCTAGGTAAAAACGTAGGTTCGCTAGAGCCTCTAGACCGTTCGAGCACTTCCTTGCCCAAAATATATGCCACAAAATGCGTCGTCGTGTTTGTTGTTCTTTCGCTAAGTTGCCAGTTGTTCAAAACTCTATGATTTGATTCCAACATATTAAACTACATTAATAGTAAAATAAGTAGTTTATTATATGGTTTGTTTTTGTAGTAGGGTATTAAAAATTTCGTAATGCCCCGCGGACCGCGGACCGCTGATTAGCCAATCATATCGCGTAAACTACAGGAACAAGCGCTTGCCATATAATAATTAATAAATAATGAATGTGTCTATTGTGCCCAGGATTACTAACTATGACAAAACCAAGTTTCATTAAAAGAGGGTCATGAAGGGTGTTGAACGCTCTCATCCCCCTCTCAAATGTGAAGATGATATTAAACCATCATCCTCGTAATCTTCGTTTTGTATCTTGCTTATAACTCCAAAATGTTTACAGAAAGAAACTTTATATTGAATGACAAACGTAGCAAATTATTCAAATGCAAGGTTAAATTCAAATCAAATGTCATTCATAAAGTTATGTAAAACCATATTAAATTATATACTACAATACTACAATTTTATATAAATACAGGTAGTACAATTATATAAAAATAGAGATATAAAACAGAAATCAACTTACTTGTTGTCTGAAAAGAAATACTTCTTCGACGGTTCGGCCAAGTTTTCGATTTTGTACACTAATATTTGCACAATTTCAATTTATATATTTTGGCTGTATTGTTTTGATTAATTTTTAATCGAAATAGATTGAAAAAATTCCCTCAAAAATCCTTAAAAAAATGGAATTCCTTTGGCTTTTCTTTGTTTCTGTAAACGCGTCATCTCTATATGAATCGGATATACTATTTTGTGATCATCTGTTTATGATAGTGGTTAGCTGCTGATTGACCAATCACAAATATTAGTGAAATGGATAGAAAGAGCTTGGATAGAAAAATGAAATGGATATAAAAGTGAAATGTTATGGATAGAAAAAGGCTAATCTAATTTTCATAATTTCAAATGAGTCAGTTAAATTGTCGGTTTTCAGTGCGATAAAGTCAATCATTCTTGAAAATGAAATTATTCATTCTGGTATAAACACACTTCAGTCACCAAGTTCGGCCAAGAAGTTCATATTTCAATAATATCATGTATCACAACGCCACCTGGCGGATACATAAGGCATATTTTGGCAACTCCAAAGAGTTCATTCGAAGTAATCGACTCATGCTATACAATAACCAGGATCATGCCGTGGTCCACTTTCGTAATATAATCCGCGAGCCGGCGCGAAGCGCCGTACGAGGGTACTAATTCCGCTCGGATATTTACATCCGGGTATGTGAAAACATTGGGAATGCATAGTCGTCCGCCATTTTTTATGTCATGGACTGGGCTGGACGTTTTTTTAAGTTATGCGCATGCGCGACTTTTGGCATTTTATTTTTGGCATTTATATTTTATTTTTGGCCCTGGAGTTGGGACATATTCACTCAGACAAATATTAAGTCTCCAAAACAAGATAAATGAAAATTTTTTAGAGGACTTTCACTTACTAAAGTCAATAGGAAAAGACATCAGTCGAAAGGCCGAGAAAGGAGAGGATTTTCTAGTTTTAAAACGTTTTAAACGGGTAAGTGTTTATTTTGCATACTTGCTTTTTGAGAATGCGTAGTTCATCATGTGTGGTCAATACATGAATACAACATTGACTAATCTTAAAAATTGTTTTAGTATTAATTCAAATGCGTTATATAGAATAAGTAAAAAACATATTTTATCTCAAAAACTTCATAGTATTAGTATAAAAATACTGATCAAAAAATAGGTACGCTAAGCGTACATGTATCTGCTCATGCGTATTTGCATAATTGTATAATTTAATAAAGTAATTAAAGAGTTGTAACTTCTTTTCCATGGGTCATTAATACAAGAGGTCTATTAGTGTATGAACTTTAATATTGCTCCTAAACAATTGTGCATTGAGGGATGAGGGCCTATAGCCCATGAGAGCAATTTTTAAAACAATTGTAAAACCTTCAGATTTTAATCTTTTATACTTGGGAATAAAGGTTGTAGTAAACAGCAGTATCTACACACCACATATAATTATTAAATACCACCTAGTCCCCCTATAGCCGCAACAGTTTGGGAGAGAAATGCCAAATTAATTTTGCCTATATTTTTTTACCAATCAAATATCAAAAGTAAACTTAGTATCAGGTGATGTTGACAAACAACGACCATGAAGGCATGAACTATTGTCGATTTGACCCAAATAATGTTGAGACATATAATACTATTTTAACACTTTTATGAGTGAAATATATCGAAATAGAAGCTCGAATAATGCAGGATATTTCGTACAATATTTTAAAAGGCTCACCTTGTTTCCTGATTCAAATGACATTGATATATAGCAGGTCCAGTCAAATCAATACTTTGTGTAAATTGGCGATTCATTTCCACAGTTATTAAAATGTTATGAAAAGACTCCCTCGACTTTTGCCATGCTCAAAAGAGTACAGAAAATAAAAATATCGTTGGTTTGATATATAATTTTCTTCGTAAAATTAAAATATTTACTCATGTTTACAATTCTCGCACTTCAGCAGTCCGCCATCTTGAAATAATCAATATTAATCCAGTTATACATCGAGATCAAAGAGTAACAATATAATTGGCTGCTCCAGCTCGTCGCTGAATGGCTACAAGCTAACACACTTGCAACCTCGTACCCAGGGCCCGCCCGCCCGATTTTCTTGCGGGCGGGCCCTGGGTACGAGGTTGACACACTTGCACGATGGCAATATATCTGCATTCGCAGATACAAAGACGGTTGAAGTTTTATGACAATTTCCAAACGTTTTGTGAGACGTCTAAGATTGAATTTTATAGTAAATCAAAGCTAAAAGAGTACAAAATAACATACCTACTTTATATTGTCGGGCAATTGGTAATTTTATAGTTAAAAGTGAAAATCAAATCACTATTTTACCAGTTTGTACAGTGAAAAGAAAAGAAATATACAGTATTACAGTGTTCGCTTGCGTGTTACCATGGTTACAGTAATCGACTTAGTACTTCATGTTACAATAACTTTTGGGATGTTCGGGAGAATAATTGTTGGTTCTTATGGCGAGGGGTTCTGCATGAATGTATTTCTAGTTATTCATATAGTAGCGGTGTCATTTTTCAGGTTACTCTCAGACCATTATAGGCCATTCTTATTCAAACTCGTGACGTGGCATACAATATGCTATTAAGTTGCATATATATCTTTGCTTGAATTTGCTTGCTGTTTCCCTACTTTTTATGCTCCTACAATTTCTACTATCAACTAAATTTAAAACCCAATTTCGAAGTATTTCGAACATGCGCGCGAACAGTTAATTAGAAAAGGTTAGTCCTTGTATAGATCAATTGTAAATATTTCCTTACTTAATGTTTGTAAATACATCAAAACTAAAAATATTGATTTTAATTGATTTCTTACGATTTTGTACGTAATTGGACAAACTTTAATCACTTTAATATTCTATTTTCAAAACTTTTAAACTTCAATATATTTCAGTGTTTTTGAATTAATTCTGTTTTGGTCGTTTGCAATTTTCAGGGATTTTTGTGTTGACACTGCGAACTCAGTATTAAAAATTGATTTCGTATTGTGGTGTTGCTAAAGCCTGTTGAATAATTAGCTATGTTTATCTTGTTGCTGAAGGAACTGACTATAATGTGAATAAACACACTTAATGGTTGTCAAATTTCATAGTACATTATCCGGTCAGAAATACTGAGATGTTCTAAAGTCAGGCCAAGCCAACGTTTCAAAACGTTTATCGATTCCTCTTTCATTGTGTTCGCCAGGGCTTCGTATAAACGTATTGTATATAGCGTTGAATTCAAGAGCAATTAAATAAATATATCGCATGTTTGACAAATATTTACATTAGATCTGGAACTGAGTTCTTCAAATATCTTAGTCCATGCATGGGTTGATATTTCAGTTAATAATGTGCATATGCCAGGTGTGGAGTGCATCTAAAGAAAGCAAGTGTATTTACTAGTGTATGTGCATTTACTATGTTTACCTTGCTATACTGTATGGTTATCATTGTTGCAATAACCCTTTCAATTCGGTCAGTAAAATTGTAATATTCTATTTTCATCACATTACGTACTATAATAATGGATTCGTTTGCTACCGTATCATTATATAAAGAAGGACTTGATCACTGCCTCAAAATTTAATTTGACATGCTTACAATATAAATTTGATATGCATTAGTAAATTAATAGTGTGCTGTCAGGCTAAGGAATATGAAGTCATCATATTCGTATAATATTTCAGCATTACAATCCAACGGATTCAGTTTGAAAAACAGAGTTCATATAAATATGCATTTGTAAATACTTTTTCCACACTAAACTATAGCTCATAATGTGATTAATGACAATGTATTTGAAGTTTGTTCGTTCACGCGGCAACCAGGTTTAGTATTAGACATGTTTCTGCCAATAAACGACTATAACTATAAATTTCAA
The DNA here is from genome assembly GCA_016169945.1 of Trachythela sp. YZ-2020. NCBI lineage: Eukaryota > Metazoa > Cnidaria > Anthozoa > Malacalcyonacea > Clavulariidae > Trachythela > Trachythela sp. YZ-2020. Next base: position 453,361 of record JADLSH010000257.1, read on the forward strand.
TAAATACATAGAATAACTTCTCTAAAACATGAGTTAGAGACGCTGACAACTAGTTGTACGTAAGGAATTGAAATCACATGCCTTGTAAGGTCATGGTAATGCACCATCATATATTTATACCTTTAGCGAATTTGAGGTTTACTTGTCAGAAATATAATTGAACAAAAAGGCTAAAGGGATCGTGAACCCAAATCTATTACTTATCATTTTATGATTAACTATATATTTTGTTGGGTTGAGATCAACCAGAAACCAAACTCAGCCAGGCTGAAAATATCAGGATTTTCAACAGAACGTTTGGAGACACCATTTTGAACATTTTGTCTCCAAGGGAGTTCTACTTCTTCCTTCAGCATCTTAATACAAAATGAATGCATGTGCCTATTGTGCCCAGGTTTAGTTGATACGCCTATTGATAACTTGTCAAAAAGAATTATAGAAATTAGGTCAGTAAAAGTATTTCAATACTTTTAGAATGCATTTCTATACTATCATCACGTGGATATGTAAGATGTATTTTGGCAACTCAAAAGCGTTCATTCGAAGTACTCGACTCATGCATGCTATATAATAACAAGGACCACGCTGTGCATAGTACACTTTCGGATGATAAATATTCATCATTTTTTATATAGCGGTGTCTTTTTCTGCTAAGTTTCACACCGGAATGTCATTGTCGTTCAAACGCATGACGTGACGTGGCATGGCATGCAATAACCGATGTACCTTTGCGTCAATTTACTTGCCATTGTGCTTTTCCAATTTTTACTATAAGTTTAATTCCAACCTCGAAGTATTTTAAGCATGCGCGCGAACAGTTAGTTAGAAAAGTATTATCGTATGTTAGTAACATGGCTCCTAGTCCTTGTATATATCAACTGAAAATTCCTTACTTAATGTTTCTAAATACATGGGGACTAATAATATTGATCTTAATAGATTCTTATATATTGTACGTACATGTATACGTAAGTGCACAAACCATTAACGGCTTAAATATTGTAATTTCAGAACCTTTAAACTTGAATCTATTTTGGTGTTTTTAAATTAAATCTCTTTCGTTCATGTGACCGAAATAATACAATTTTCAGTTAGTTTGGGTTAATACTGCAAATCCTAAAGAGCGTAAAGGTTGATCTTATATAGGTAAGGAAAACAATATATCTGCCGTGTTCTTCAATAACAATACATATAAAATTTCACATTTTGAGTATTTAATTAATTTCGCATTGTGGTGATTATAAAGCATGTTGAATTTTTAATAATGTTTGTCTTGACGCTGAAGGAAATCAATATAGTTCACTGCATGTGGGTAAACAAAACTTAATATAGTTGTCAAAATTGATTGTACATTATCCAAACTCGACGAAGATTAAGATATCCTAACATGAGGCAAAGTCTATGTTCAACGCTATTTTTCATTTGTATAATTATATAAGCTACTGAATGGTTTAATTGCCGTTCTATCGGGGTATTTGCAGATATGCAATTTGATATTGCAGATATAACTAAATGTGTTGCCCACCTTTTAAGTTGCAGTTGCTTCTGAAGTGCAAACCTTTCAGAACACTGCCGATTTTAAGAAAAGTGGCATGGCTTACAAATGCGCGCACTTGCAGACCTGGAATTGAACTATCCAAATATCTGAACTACATGGGCTATTAATTACGCTTCTTTATGATTTAAACCCCTTGTTATCGCGACAGGACATTTTACAAGCGATGTGACTATATATATTGTCAAGAGGTCAAATTCAATTTGCCTCCTCTATTTTTTAGTTCTAAGTATCGCTTAACTTGATATCATAAACATCGAGAATAAATTTAGTGGAAAATCAATGTATTGGAGTAGTAACTATTATGCAAGCAGTTAACGACGGTCCAGCACAATATATATTTCATATTATATACTCCAGCATTATGTTAATAAATTATTTTATATAACTTTGGTTATATAAGCATTTTTATTGTCTGATGAATACAATGTTTTCTATGCAACCTATAATTTTTTTAGTATATATAGATACTGAACGAAAATATAAAGAACGCAAATAAACATTCGAAAGTGGATCGATCACGCTTATACATATAATATCTTTGCCATTTACCGACCATAGCTATAAATGACAATGAAAACATAGAATCGTTCTTCAAGTTAAGAGCTCATGGTTACATAAAAAGCAAATTACAAAGTGTGATCATCAATACTGAGCTCCATACATTTTCTCTTAGAAGTGTAGTATATCGTGCCAATGCAATTCACAATATAATAAATATTCAACAAGAAACGATTTTTGAGAACAGGTTCACTTATTTTTCAATCATTCTATAATAGACTACCTTGTTGGTTTGCGACAAACCAATAGCCAGACCCAGAGAGGTTGAAAAAATCAGGATTTTCCACCAAGTTCTTGCAGATATCATTTTGTAAATTTTGACTCCAAGCAAGTTCTAACTTCTTCCTTCAGCTTCTTAAGACGAAATGAATAAATTGCCTTATTGTGTCCAGGGTTATAGTTAACTCGCTTATTGACAACTTGTCAGTTAAAAACAGTGATTATTTACTTCTGCATGACGTCTTGACAAAACCAGTTTTAGAATTAGGTAGTGGGCTATGAGATCAAATATAGAATATATTTCGATAGAGTGTAACATTGGAAATTCATCTGCAAATTGCACAAGTATAACTCTCTCAAGTATTCAAAAATAATCGTTATCAAGTTCGTTATCCAACTAAGAAATTCAGATTCGCTTTTTATCCTAAGCAAGCAATTTTAGTATTTTAGTGATATAATAATCATGACATCTTTCTGATGGATTGCTTCAGCACGACTTAAAAATCTTTTGTGTTTTCTTATTATATTCATTATACAAGATAATGAGTAAACCAAATGTTATATTAATCTGCAGACATGCATGTTTCGCCGTTCAACGGCTCGTCAGTGCAGCTTGTAACGCAGTCTAGATGCTAGTGACTTCATATTTATACACCATACTCTTGCCCTCACCAAGCGCATGTGGTACAATACTCAGACACATGCGCATCCAGACATGCGTGAAGTGTCTTGGGGCCAGAGTGCTCAAACGACCACAAGGGAAGTGAGCTTTTGCATTATAGCTTATAGCCACCAATTAACCTCACAGAGTGCTCAACAACACAAGTGAAGGAGCATATATAGTCAAATCTGCAGACATGCATGTTTCGCCGTTCAACGGCTCGTCAGTGCAGCTTGTAACGCAGTCTAGATGCGAGTGACTTCATATTTATACACCATACTCTTGCCCTCACCAAGCGCATGTGGTACAATACTCAGACACATGCGCATCCAGACATGCGTGAAGTGTCTTGGGGCCAGAGTGCTCAAACGACCACAAGGGAAGTGAGCTTTTGCATTATAGCTTATAGCCACCAATTAACCTCACAGAGTGCTCAACAACACAAGTGAAGGAGCATATATAGTCAAATCTGCAGACATGCATGTTTCGCCGTTCAACGGCTCGTCAGTGCAGCTTGTAACGCAGCACTGACGAGCAGCTTGTAACGCAGCACTGACTTGAGATTAAAACTATTAAACCTCTCGCTGCCAAATAGCAGATGACTTTCAAATATCCCGGAATTATATTAAAGAATCTTGATGCACATTTTTTACGTTACCATTGAGTAAGGATTGTGTTAAGGGGTGAATTTTGGTTGAGATTAGGGTATGTATTAGGCTTATGACGTGGTTAGGGTTAAATAGGATGCATTTATGATTATATAGGGATTAGAACTAGTGTAAGGGTAGTGCGGACCTCCTATGGCTAAGGCGGGGAGGGGATGCCGTCTGGACCTCCCGTGAAGCACTGCCTGAAGGTTTCATATTAAACCAGTAATGTGGGGATCTCATCCCTGCTCAAGCCATTTGAATGCAATGCTAAAATGTAAATAAAAACAGTACACAACTGTGTTTGAAATGCACGATGTACGAAATACCGTTGTATGTTATTCGCCGCAATAAACATTCACCCCCAAGATTGCAGTTTTTTATAAACACAATAGATAAAGCAATCTTGGTGTGGGCATAGCAAGCGTGGTTTATATAAACAGCCACTAAACCATTGTAGGACTACCATATTAGGCCGGGTTGGAGCTATGTACTAACGGCGGCCCTCTGCGATCTCTAGAACAGAACTTCTTGCAATTTCATTGTCTGGAGCAGTCTGCGGACAAACGTTTTGCATGTAATAGATTTTTAGATATTTTACTGGAATGAGGTTGCTCTATAGTACAACTATTTACATACACACAGCAACCAAACACTGCTTTTTAGAACGGCAATTTTACACACACATATGTGGCTATACAACCACAAATATAGGCAAGCGAAAGCCAATTAGCAAAGTACTTTACACTCAATATACTATAATATAGTAAACAGAGATTGTTCTCGCAACAAACTACATCCATGCATGTGAAGCCATTCCTCTGAGACAAGTTGACAACATGTCGGATGATAGCGGTGTCATTTTTCAGCTTACTCAGAGACAAGCCAGGTCATTGTTATTCAGCCACATTTATGATTCGGCTTGCAATATGGCATTCGACTACATAATAAATATTTTTGGGCTGATTGGTTTCCCATTAACTTATTGTTCATGTTCATGCAACCTATACAGTTTAATTTTCACAATGCTTGCTAACCGTTAGTTACAAAATAAAGTGTAAATGACGTAATTTGACAACGAAATATTGATTTGTACATCAAATAATTATATATTCTATACAAGCGTGTTAGCCTTCCCATAAGGCTCCTACTCGTTGTAAATCATTGTATATATTAAATGCAATTTCCTTTCTTAATGTTTGTGAATACATCAATGTTTGTGAATACATTTTTCAGTTATTTGAAGTTAACATAAAAACCAAAAAAAAATTATCTTAGATACTAATATAGATTACAATTCCATGTGTTATTCTTCAAGAACTGATTTCGTGTTTAAAATAGTTTCGTACCTTGGTACCCCAAACCATTTTGATTAATTATCAACAATATTTATTTTGTTGCTGAAGAAACTCAATAAGTTGAATAAACACACTTAGCAGATGTCAAATTTTATGGCACATTATCCAGACAGGAAGATTGAGATACCCAATTAACTTCGTCCTTCAGCTTCTTAATGCATAATGAATTTATTGTGTCTATTGTGTTTAGTGGAAACACCTCTTCACAACTTGTCAAGAAATAATTATGACAAGAACTAAGCTTCGTTATAATATGAAGGTCATGAAAGGGGGGGTGTACCAAATCCCTGTTCCCAGTCAAATCGCAGTTGCCATCCCAGTAACGGAATTTGAAATCGCATTGTACAATCACTTAAAATAGCGAGACCAATTTTGGAACTTGACTCTAGAAGGTAAATAGTTAGTTATTTTGATCAATCAAAGATTCAATACATATTATAATATACAAATTTCATGAGGTGACACCAAAATATGACACCAAAATATATCAATGTTATAAAAGATTTATTGGAATAAATACAAACCAAAACAAATACATACCAGAGTTACATGTATGAAGTTCAAAATTGATATACCAATCAAATAAAGAAGTCCCAAAAATGTTTTAATGAAGAATGAATAAGATAATGGCATTCATTTAACGAAAATTTATCAAAAGACATAATGACATATTTTACATCCGCCATTTTGTTTGCATTTAAAAATTCCATCCACCTCATTGTGAAACTAGGATTAAGAAAGCTACGAACACAATACGATTAGGATTTTGACGTATGGAATTTATGAAAACCCAACCATGCAATGGAAAGAATCGTGAGCGTGCAATAGTTTTTTCCATTTTCTCGGTCGTGAAAATGGAAAAACTATTGCACGTTCACGTGATCATAATCAACCAATTACATGACGAGAATATATATAACAATAGTTATTCAACTTGTGCAAAAATTTGAATCTTCGATTAAAGCTAGCGAGGGAATACCGCAAAACGTGGTGGCATCTTCGGGTGCATGCTCATGCTCATGATCACTTTCCTTGCAACGACAAGCCAAAGTTTAGATTATACTGCTTTCTACTATGTAGTTTTCTTAATATTAATTACTTTAATATACAGTTATATTCCTCAACATCTCAGGGCCATATTGACATGCAGAATATAAAAAACCTTTAATCACCATTCTCATATTGCTTGAATTTACCAATTTCGAAATGAGTCAGTTAGATTGTCGGTTTTTAGTTCGATAAAGTTAATCATTCTTGGAAATTAAATTATTCGTTCAGGTATAAACACGCTTTCGTTGGCAATGCGATATTACCCGCATAACTGACATGGCCAAGTTCGGCTAAAAAGTTCATATTTCAATAATATCATCACGTGGATGATACCGTTACATTATATTCCAGCATTATCTTCAATTCAATTTATATAATACAGTTATATGGCTATATGAAGCATTTTTATTGTCAGATGCGGAATGACATGTTTTCCTACCATAATAGATACATGCAGAACTGAAATCACTTTCACCTATACATGGATTTTTCTGTAAGCTGACCTATAGTTATAAATGACAATGAAAACATTGAAGTTAAGAGCTTGTTAAATAAAAGCAAACTGAAAAGTATGATCATATATTTAGCTGTACATTTACTGTTAGAAGTGCATATATTATAGCGTGCCAATGCAATTCACAATATAATACATATCTAACTGTCAAGAAACGATTTGTGAGAAAAATCTCACTAATTTTTCAATCAATGTGCCAGACTCAGCGAAGATGCAAAAATCAGAATTCTTGCAAATATCATTTTTTTTATAACCAAGTTCTAACATCTTCCTTCAGCTTCTTAAGACGTAATGAATAAATTGCCTTATTGTGTTCAGGGTTATACTTAACTCGCCTCTTGACAACTTGGCAGTTTAAACGCTGATTAGTATTTACTTTTGCCTTCTTGACAAAACACGTTTTATAGAATTGAACATATTTCGATAGAGTGTGACATCATATACAAATTCATCTGCCAAGGGCGAAAATCCATCTCATAAAGTGGGGGATGGGGCCTGCTGATATTTCTGGAGGCATGTAACACATTAAATGTTTTCAGGGCATTTCCGCATCATTTATAGACATGCACTTTGGGGGAAGACTTTACAGAATTCTGATGATGAGAAAATGTCGTATTAGCAAATGTGAGGGGATAATTACATATTGATCCCCCTCTGCGCAAAAGTGGGGGGGATTCGTCCCCCATCCCCCCAGGATTGACGCCCTTGTCATCTGCAAATTGTTCTAGTATTACTTTCTAAAGTATGCAAAACTAATCGTTATCTAGTTCGTTATTGAACTCAGAAATTCATATTCACATTTTATTCTATAAGGAAGCAATTTAGTATTTTAGTGATATAATAATTATGACATCTTTCTGATGGATTGTTCCAGCAAGACTCTAGAATCTGTTGTGTTTTCTTTATTATATTCATTACAAGATAATGTGTAAACCAAATGCAGGTGACATTAATCCCTACTAATACATATACTTGATGTTAAAAATATTAAACATCTCGCTGCCAAATAGGTCCATGTTCTTCCTCAGGTATGGATTTGAATAGATTATTACCTTGAACCTTTGCTATTTGATATATATATAGTCCATCTCCGTGTTGTGAAATCTGGCGTCTTTAACATAACACTACCTGCGTTCGAGGAAGAAATATTTCACAGAATACTCAATATGATATTATAATATTATCCCCGAGCCGGCGCGAAACGCTGTGCGAGGGTACTAATTCCGCTCGGATATTTAACTGTCTTACAAAAATTGTTTTGGTTAGCAAGTACTTTGATCAGAAGATGTGCACTATTGTCTGTTCTAAATCTTTGAAAATCAATATTTTGCTATATCTTTTTTTTCTTCTTTTTTTTAACAACTTTATTGGGTTAAACTACAGAAATTACATATTTACAGACAAAAATCTAAAGATAAGTAGTAACTCAAACGGGAGAGGCACGAACGGGACGCAAGTACCCATGCGAGGCACCTCCCCGTAACATACAAACAAAGCAAACATTATTTACAAATAAATTTTCTCCTGATAGTCTCAATCCCTATGACAGGGACAGTCCCTTGAAGTTGACCAAGTACAAGATATATTTACATTAAAAACAGTCACTAAAAGTTCCGAGTAATGACGGAAAAGATAATTCTTAAATACAGCGACAGTGGAAAAACTTCTAGGTGGTGCTACTTTACAAACACTGTTCCAGAGCTTTACAATCCGGTTGAAATAAGATGCTTGATACGTACTAGTTTTGCATGACGGAATATTTAACATAAGATCGGGATTAAGACTAAGTCGAGTTCGGTTGTGACTCACAAAGGAGACATAATCACGCACATGTAGGTCAGTGATACCATATATAGAGATTTAAAAAAGAAAATCAAATCTCTGATTTCCCGGTCATAACACAAAGGCAAAAGCTTTAGAGCTGATAAACGTTCGTTGTAGGTGGAGTCACCTATCCTAGCCTTCAGGATCCTCTGTATCTGTTCTATTTTGGCCTTTTGTGAAAAATAGGGTGGAGACCAAACCTCACTGGCGTAACAAAGGTGTGATTTCACCAAAGACAAGTACAGCGTTCGTCGAGCTTTGACATCGGTCAAAAGGGGGCAAGTCCTCTTCACCAGCCCCAGTAGTTTGTTGGCTTTAGTTGTTACACTATGGATATGAGGAATCCAAGAGAGGTTTCTTGTTACGACTACACCGAGGTCTTTTTCTCTTTGGACGTGAAGTAGGTTTGTGGAGCCAAGTTTGTAGTTGAAGGAAACAGGTTGTTTCTTTCTTGACACTGTTAGCACATTACATTTGGATGCATTAAACTTCATATTGTTGTTTTTGCTCCACATGTCTAGGTTGCACAGAGCATGTTGTAGGTGCTCAGCATCGTTTTCAGAGATTATACTTCTGTAGGCTTTGGTATCGTCAGCGTATATTGCGGCTTTAGTATCTACTGGTATAACATCCGGAATATCGTTTACGAATATAATAAACAGCATTGGACCGAGTATACTGCCTTGAGGCACACCGGATGTTACAGATGACCAACTAGAGGCTACACCATCTACGACAACTCTCTGCATGCGACCAGTGAGGTAATCTCTGAACCAGTCAAGCATTTTACCCTTCACGCCATACGAATCAAGTTTCCTTAAAATTAATCCGTGGTCTACTGAGTCGAATGCTTTGGCGAAATCTAGATATAATATGTCAGTTTGGATATTTTTGTCGAGATTTTGTCCAATTGCGTCAAAGGCTTGCAGAAGTTGAGTGGTGCACGAGCGGTTCCTTAGAAATCCATGTTGCATGGGGGTAATAAGCTGGACCACATGGTCGTAAAGCCTTCTACAAACGCAGCGTTCCAACACCTTACCGATAATGGGCAGGAGTGATATGGGTCGATAGTTTTCCGCTGGCTCTTTGGAGTCTTTCTTGTGAATTGGAGTGACGTCAGCCGTCTTCCACTCAAAGGGGAGGAACCCCTTATCCAAAGAATGATTGAACAAGTCACAAATACTCGGTGCAATTTGTTCACTGCATTCTTTGAGAAGGCGTGCCGGAATCCCATCCGGGCCACATGCTTTGGTCGTATCCAAATTGTTCAAACAAACCACAATCTCATCCACACTCAATTGAAATTCAGAGAATTCAATTGAGAATATCTGTGCTTATGTAAAGAATCTTTTTCGGAGTATCGTCCAATAGATGTTTACAATGATTGACAAAAATCGTTACGAAAATTTATACCCTGGTCTTTGCCGGCGAAGTACGCATGTAAGCATTAGAAAATTCTGTCAAGTAATGAAGCATGCGACACAAGCTTCTAGCAAACCTCTAAGCATGATATCTGTTCGTTAATCTTAGAAGGAAAATTTATGTCGTCGTGTTTCCTTGTTTATGCTTGCGTCACCAGAGCAAGTAAAACCCAGTTTGGCACCGGGTTTTTCTGCTGGAAAATTTTTGCTTCTCATATGTGCAAACGACGTTTGGAGATTTTTGCTTGGACAAAAAAAAATTAAAGGATTTTTCATCCCTTCTCCAAAAAAATGATGGTGCGTCCCTTCCCGATTCCAAGTTTCTCAGACAAATATTCGTAAACAGTAAATATAACAAAGAAACTATTACAAGATATTGGGTGAAATATTGTTAATATATTTGTATTGTACCGTACTGCGTTGCGTTGCGTTGCGTTGTGTTGTGTTATATTGTATTTTATTATATGACTATGACGTAATTCTCCCATATAAGGGCACGAGAACAGAACAAATACCAGGCCGTATTGCATCGTAAAATCCGTATTTCTCCTCTTCTATACCAGTTAAACCGGTTTAAACAGAACAAAAATGCGGATTTTTTGTCATATAATAAAAACCTCATTGAATGGTTTGGCATATAATACGGCCGGGTATTTTACTCGTTTCTCGCATTTTCCCTCGCCCGCGGCGGGCTCTACCTAGTCTAACCACTCTTTCTCTATTAACCGTGCTACAATTGACGATTCTACTGATTTTATCAAATATTGTTTGGATATATCTTTCCGTAAATAATATTAGAGGCAAAGTGAACTGTATCTTAACCCCAGCAGTGTAGTTTGCCAAGAGTATGATATCCAGATTCGTATTCTGAACCGATTTGGTTACCCAAGGCATCTCCAAATCTTAGCTCAATAACGGGCAGTGTGTTCTTGTCTGTCAAGTATCCACTATCTTGTCGCCATGCACTGTCATTTATGTCACAATTACATATTCCTCCACCTGCACAGCTGTTGGTCATTCCACATGCACATTTTCTACTGTTGACTGCTGCTCCGCCCCAGTAATTCATCTGTGAACCCTGACGTGATACCCACCAACCGTAATATTCACCTGCAGAGCTGAATCTAAAAACGCTCTGAAAACATTCATATTTTATAAATTGTTCACAATTCTTGGACTGCTTCATAATGGCAATAATATGCTCCATGGAAATGTCATATTTAATCTTTCTCTTGTAAGAACCTGCAGGTTCATATCCCTTCACAAGTGTTCTTGATTCAGTGTCATGTCCGATCACTGTCACACCTACACCATTCTTCGAGGTCATATCACAGTATACTTGAATCAATGAGAAGCTAAATCCTTGGGGATTTAAATAATACATTCCGCTGGTTGTTGAAGGATGTTTTATTGACAAAGCTGAGCAAGACGCTGGTGGACGTAACCTGTCAGTACGGGCGACAATAGCTGTAAAACATAAAGATTCTTGTTATGTGATCAAATGAACATGTTCTGATTTGCCTTCCATATTTAGCTTCTGCGAGGATTGCAGTGTTTATTTAATTATTTCATTTTACTACCTTGATTTTCTTTTTCCAGCTTTTTAATCATATTTCCTTGACTTTGAATTTTGTTTTCCTGACTTTGAATCTTGCTTTCTTGGCTTTGTACTTGTTGCTTTAATTGTTGAAGCTAGAATGAAATATTTCCTTCAATAAGATATTTAATTATTATAATTTATAATACGTTGTATATCCTGCATACTTTAGACATTAGATATAGAATTTGAATACTTCATGACGAACCACTTTTTGCGCGTGTTCTACCAAACCACCATATTGAACTTGACTAGGTAGGACTGAAATTATATTCTTTGCCACCTGAGTCTGAGACGAGTTATAATGCTCTTATAAATCCGCCATTTCGTGCAGACGAATTTTTTACTGAGAATTTTTTACCGCTTAATAATCCAGGACACTATATATACGTTTTGGTTTCAAATTAACTTGGGTGTTTGAAAGGAAAAGAAACCTTTTGTTACTGTTTAATATTCGCCTACGTGCAATATTTAATGTTTATTTTATACTATTTCATTGCGGAATACGATTTGTCACACTTTAGAATATAATTAGCAAAAGGTAAGTAACTAAGTTTGATAAGTAACATCTGGCTCAGATGGTCTTCCGAACTGGCTTCTCAAAGAATTTGCTGATGTTCTGGTAGACCCAATCACTAATATAATGAATGCTTCCTTTAGAGAACAAGAGTTATCTACTTCCTGGAAACACGCTAATATATCGACAATTCCGAAGACTAAAAAAGTCATCAACCTCAAAAAAGAACTTCGCGCGATCTCACTTACACCTACTATTTCCAAAATTGCCGAAGATTTTATAGTGTCGGACTACATCAAGCCTGCAGTTATGAAGATTATTGATTCCAAACAATTTGGCACCGTTTCAAATTCCTCCATTACAATGGCTATTATAAGCATGCTTCATAAATGGTACGGTGAAGCAGATGGCACTGGTTCAACTATCCGAGTCTTGCTTTGTGATTATCGAAAAGCATTCGACCTTATAGATCACTCTTTACTCGTCGCTAAGCTGAAACAGTTGGATATTCCGGGTTGTGTCATTAACTGGATTATTAGTTTTTTAACTTGCAGATCACAAAGGGTTTTACTTGGTAATGACTGCTTCTCGGAATGGGGAAGGGTACCAGCTGGTGTACATCAAGGGACTAAGCTAGGTCCATGGTTGTTTCTGATCATGATAAATGATCTGATTGTGTCCGAGCCTTTCTGCACCTGGAAATACGTTGATGACTCTACAATGTCCGAAACTGTCCTTAAGGGTGATCAGAGCAAAATACAACTTGCAGCTGACGAAGTAAATCTATGGTCAAAGTCTAATCTGTTTCAATTAAATTGCGGAAAAAAAAGAGCTGGTGATCACTTATGGACGCTCGAAGACAGAAGAATTATTTCCTCCAATTTAGACGATAAACCAATCGGCGTTGTTACTAAGGTTGAACTTCTTGGTGTAACGATAAATTCAAAACTTTTATGCGATGACCATATTACTAAATTTGTGAAAAGGGCCTCGCGGAAAATTTACATCTTGGTGCAATTAAAGCGAGCCAGAGTACAACCAACTGAACTAGTGCTTTACTATTGTGCATGTATCCGGTCACCTTTGGACTATGCTTGTCCGGCTTTCCATCATGCCTTACCGAAATATCTCCGTGATGAATTGCGAGTGCAGAAGAGAGCCTTCGGTTATATTTTCCCAGGCATCCCGTATCATGATGCCTTATCTCGGGCCAAAATTAAGTCAGTTGACGAACATCAAGAAGAACTTACTGAACGTTTGTTCAAGAAGATTTTATGCAATCCCACCTGTAGGCTCAATTATTTAATTCCTGGCACTATTGATTACATTAATTATAACTTGCGGAACCAAAGAAAGCTTGATGTTCCGCTTACAAAAACACAACGTCTCTTAAATTCCTTTATTATCTCTAGTGGTAATATATATAATGCAAATATAATATATATATATATGCAGAATAAAACTTTAGCTTTGTGTATTTTAATATATCTTTTAACTTTTTAATGTCACTTGTACATACTTATTTTTAATACTTGTAATTTCTCATTGGTTGTAATAAGTCACGCAATTCAGCTTATAGCTGCAATGTGATTTGATTAAAATAATCTATCTATCTATCTATCTATCTATCTAGAGTCTGCATGTCTTCTCTAACGTTTTTGCCTTTTAACCTTTCCTAAAATTGTACATTGCGTACATTTTGTACGTCGTGTTTAGTCCATATATATATATATATATATAACATGTCTGAGCCCCTAGGCCTGACAACTGACACTTTAATTGAAATACATCGTGCATGTACCGTATATGTATAGATATTAATATCATTTTTGAATTTGGACATAGTTTTGCCAATATTAATTAGGGTTGGGTGTGTTTATGTGTGTATGTTTATGTGTGTACGTTTGTGTACGCTATACGCTCTACGCTATACGCTATACGCTATACGCTATACGCTATACGCTATACGCTATACGCTATACTCTATACTCTATACTCTATACTCTATACGCTATACGCTATACGCTATACGCTATACGCTATACGCTATACGCTATACGCTATACGCTATACGCTATACTCTATATACTCTAGACTCTATACGCTATACGCTATCTAACTCAAGGTCTGCAATTCAAACTGCTGAATATAGAAATTGTAGAACTAATGGCTATACGATAAGGACAAATAGATCAAATGCTTTCTAATTTGGATGAAAATTGGATGAGAATGTTCCAAAAGTATATCTTAGCTTTTCGGGGATGAAACGAACTGAATGTGCATGCACTGATGAATGTATATAACTCGTTCAATATGCATACATTTTACAGCTATATATTGTAAGTATAATCGCAAAAATTTGACGTGTTCCGTGAAGAGTTGCGTTGAAAATTTTGCCTACTTTTAATTACTGTCAAATATCTTGTGACAACCCAACAGCTATAGGGCAATGATGTTTTTCTCAGTCAAATATTTGAAGAGATCAGCCTACTATATAATTATGTCAGCAAAGTTTTATCCCATTCACATTTGTATTACGGATTGGCCTATATGAAACGCTGGATATTTAATTATACCAGTTCATGACCACTTGTGATGTATGTCTTAGACATTTTCAACGCACGAAGGAAATTCAAGGTTAAGAATTTCACTCGAAAATTTTCACTCAAAACTGCTCAACGTCACAATACATCTGTAAGCTCATTCATGGCGGCATCGATTAGGAACGGGAGGTATAGTGTAAATTTGCGATATCATAATGCGCACTGTATTTCAAGCTGTGCCAACAAAATGCTGTGTAATTATACAAGCAGATTTGAGTATTTTTGGGAGAAATAGGAGAATGAACTATATTGATGTCATGCAATAGCGTTCTAAAATGTGTTTACCCTTCTGAAACTTTCACCGTTTAAGATCCGTCAAATGCTTTTGGCAAGTGATCAGCCAATCACTTTTTACCTTGCCTGTAAGGCAGGCGCTTAGTTTTCGATTTTAAGAAAACTTTCTCGAATCCCGCTTCCCCAACTATTTCTGATATTTCTGGAGGCATGTAACACATTAAATGTTTTCAGGGCATTTCCGCATCATTTCTAGACATGCACTTTGGGGGAAGACTTTACAGAATTCTGATGATGAGAAAATGTCGTATTAGCAAAAGTGAGGGGATAATTACATATTGACCCCCCTCTGCGCAAAAAGTGGGGGGGTTTCGTCCCCCCCCCCCCCCCATCCCCCCAGGATTGACGCCCTTGTCATCTGCAAATTGTTATAGTATTACTTTCTAAAGTGTGCAAAAATAATCGTTATCTAGTTCGTTATTGAACTCAGAAATTCATATTCACATTTTATTCTATAAGGAAGCAATTTAGTATTTTAGTGATATAATAATTATGACATCTTTCTGATGGATTGTTCCAGCAAGACTCTAGAATCTGTTGTGTTTTCTTTATTATATTCATTACAAGATAATGTGTAAACCAAATGCAGGTGACATTAATCCCTACTAATACATATACTTGATGTTAAAAGTGACATTAAACCCATGCATGTTCTTCGTCAGGTATGGATTTGAATAGATTATTACCTTGAACCTTTGCTATTTGATATATATAGTCCATCTCCATGTTGTGAAATCTAGAGTCTTTAATATAACACTACCTGCGTTCGAGGAAGAAATATTTCACAGAATACTCAATATTATATTATAATATTATCCCCGAGCCGGCGCGAAACGCCGTGCGAGGGTACTGTACTAATTCCGCTCGGATATTTAACTGTCTTACAAAAATTGTTTTGGTTAGCAAGTACTTTGATCAGAAGATGTGCACTATTGTCTGTTCTAAATCTTTGAAAATCAATATTTTACTATATCTGTGCTTATGTAAAGAATCTTTTTCGGAATATCGTCCAATAGATGTTTACAATGATTGACAAAAATCGTACTTTATGTTACGAAAATTTATACCCTGGTCTTTGCCGGCGACGTACGCATGTAAGCATTGGAAAATGCTGTCAAGTAATGAAGCATGCGACACAAGCTTCTAGCAAACCTCTAAGCATAATATCTGTTCGTTAATCTTAGAAGGAAAATTTATGTCGTCGTGTTTCCTTGTTTATGCTTGCGTCACCAGACCAAGTTTGGCACCGGGTTTTTCTGCTGAAAAATTTTTGCTTCTCATATGTGCAACGACGTTTGGAGATTTTTGCTTGGACAAAAAAAATTTAAAGGATTTTTCATCCCTTCTCCAAAAAATGATGGTGCGTCCCTTCCCGATTCCAAGTTTCTCAGACAAATATTCGTAAACAGTAAATATAACAAAGAAGCTATTACAGGATATTGGATGAAATATTGTTAATATATTTGTATTGTACCGTATTGCGTTGCGTTGCGTTGTGTTGTATTATATTGTATTTTATTATATGACTATGACGTAATTCTTCCATATAAGGGCACGAGAACAGAACAAATACCAGGCCGTATTGCATGGTAAAATCGGTATTTCTCCTCTTCTGTACCAGTTAAACCGGTTTAAACAGAACAAAAATACGGATTTTTTGTCATATAATAAAAACCTCATTGAATGGTTTGGCATATAATACGGCCGGGTATTTTACTCGTTTCTCGCATTTTCCCTCGCCCGCGGCGGGCTCTACCTAGTCTAACCACTCTTTCTCTATTAACCGTGCTACAATTGACGATTCTACTGATTTTATCAAATATTGTTTGGATATATATTTCCGTAAATAATACCAGGGGCAAAGTGAACTGTATCTTAACCCCAGCATTGTAGTTTTCCAAGAGTATGATATCCAGATTCGTATTCTGAACCGAGTTGGTTACCCAAGGCATCTCCAAATCTTAGCTCAACAACGGGCAGTGTATTCTTGTCTGTCAAGTATCCACTATCTTGTCGCCATGCATTGTCATTTATGTCACAATTACATTTTCGTCCACCTGCACAGCTGTTGGTCATTCCACATGCACATTTTCTACTGTTGACTGCTGCTCCGCCCCAGTAATTCATCTGTGAACCCTGACGTGATACCCACCAACCGTAATATTTACCTGCAGAGCTGAATCTAAAAACGCTCTGAAAACATTCATATTTTATAAATTGTTCACAATTCTTGGACTGCTTCATAATGGCAATAATCTGCTCCATGGAAATGTCATATTTAATCTTTCTCTTGTAAGAACCTGCAGATCATATCCCTTCACAAGTGTTCTTGATTCAGTGTCATGTCCGATCACTGTCACACCTACACCATTCTTCGAGGTCATATCACAGTATACTTGACTCGGTGAGAAGCTAAGTCCTTGGGGATTTAGATAATACATTCCGCTGGTTGTTGAAGGATGTTTTATTGACAAAGCTGAGCAAGACGCTGGTGCATGTAACCTGTCAGTACGGGCGACAATAGCTGTAAAACATAAAGATTCTTGTTACGTGATTAAATAAACATGTTCTGATTTGCCTTCCATATTTAGCTTCTGCGAGGATTGCAGTGTTTATTTAATTATTTCATTTTACTACCTTGATCTTCTTTTTCCAGCTTTTTAATCATATTTCCTTGACCTTGAATTTTGTTTTCCTGACTTCGAATCTTACTTTCTTGGCTTTGTACTTGTTGCTTTAATTGTTGAAGCTAGAATGAAATATTTCCTTCAATAAGATATTTAATTATTATAATACGTTGTATAATCCTGCATGCTTTAGACATTAGATATAGAATTGCATACTTCATTACGAACCACTTTTTTGCGCGTGTTCTACCAAACCACCATATTGAACTTGACTAGGTAGGACTGAAATAATATTCTTTGCCACCTGAGTCTGGAACGAGTTATAATGCTCTTATAAATCCGCCATTTCGTGCAGACGAATTTTTTACTGAGAATTTTTTACCGCTTAATAATCCAGGACACTATGTATACGTTTTGGTTTCGAATTAACTTGGGTGTTTGAAAGGAAAAGAAACCTTTTGTTACTGTTTAATATTCGCCTACGTGCAATATTTAATGTTTATTTTATACTATTTCATTGCGGAATACGATTTGTCACACGTTAGAATACAATTAGCAAAAGGTAAGTAGGCTAACTAAGTTTGTTTAGAGTCTGCATATCTTCTCTAACGTTTTTGCCTTTTAACCTTTCCTAAAATGGTACATTGTGTACGTTTTGTATGTCGTGTTTAGTCCATATATATATATAATATGTCTGAGCCCCTGACAACTGACACTTTAATTGAAATACATCGTGCATGTATATATATATATATATATAAGATATTAATATCATTTTTGAATTTGGACATAGTTTTCCCAATATTAATTAGGGTTGGGTGTGTTTATGTGTGTTTGTTTATGTGAGTACGTTTGTGTCTGTCAGCAGGGCGATAACTCAAGGTCTACAATTCAAACTGCTAAATATAGAAATTGTAGAACTAATGGCGATACGATAAGGACAAATGAATCAAATGCTTTCTAATTTGCATGAAAATTGGATGAGAATGTTCCAAAAGTATATCTTAGCTTTTCGGGGCTGAAAAGAACTGAATGTGCATGTAACTGATGAATGTATATAACTCGTTCAATATGCATACATTTTACAGCTATATATTGTAAATATAACCTACTTTTAATTACTGTCAAATATCTTGTGACAACCCAACAGCTATAGGGCAATGATGTTTTTCTCAGTCAAATATTTGAAGAGATCAGCCTACTATATATGTCAGCAAAGTTTTATCCCATTCACATTTGTATCACGGATTGGCCTATATGAAACGCTGGATATTTAATTATACTAATTCATGACCACTAGCGATGTATGTCTTAAACATTTTCAACGTACGAAGGAATTCAAGGTTAAGAATTGACTTTTCTATTCCGAACCATTTTCATGTGCACTCGAAACTGCTCAACGTTACAATACATCTGTAAGCTCATTCATGGCGGACCTTGGCGGCATCAGTTAGGAACGGGAGGTATAGTGTAAATTTGCAATATCATAATGCGCACTGTATTTCAAGCTGTGCCAACAAAATGTTGTGTAATTATACAAGCAGATTTGAATATTTTTGGGAGAAATAGGAGAATGAACTATATTGATGTCATGCAATAGCGTTGTAAAATGTGTTTACCCTTGTGAAACTTTCACCGTTTAAGATCCGTCAAATGCTTTTGGCAAGTGATCAGCCAATCACTTTTTACCTTGTCTGTAAAGCAGGCGCTTAGTTTTCGATTTTAAGAAAACTTTCTCGAATCCCGCTTCCCCAACCCCAAATGCCTGCTTTGCAGATTGTTTATACCAGCGTCGCACTAAATGGTGCTTTTTATGAGCAATGAATTTTTACGTGAAAGTAAAAATGTTTTTATCTACGATTGTTCTTCCTTGGTTGTAAACAACGTTAATGGTGAAACATTATTTGTAATATCCTCATGTTTCGCGCACGAATATACATCGATCTCTTTGATCTTGACCCCAATCCCAAACCAACCCCTAACCCTAGTAACTCCATTGTGCGCGAAACGTGAGGATATAACCACATTATTTCAGTAATTTGTATATATATATCTAGAGTAAAAAGTACAGTTATTCGACCTATGAGAAAAGTGAAGCCAAGATGGCGGAAATTGACATTCTAAATCTGTAAATTTATAAAGAGTTTTCATACGATTTTCTCCAGTTAATTCCAGCTTTTTTTTCTAGCGGGAGGTATCGCTTATCAAGTTATCAGTTCAAAAAACCATAACATGAAAAACACGAAATTTTGGCATATTCCTGTGCAGACATAAACAATAGAAAGAGACTGCATGACACTGGACGTCAATTTCCGTCATCTTTGGTTCACTTCACATCAAATACCCATGAGGACGGCTCGTAGCTTCATAACTCCTCATAAACTCTCGCACTCTGCCAGAATGAACTTGTATTGCAAGCATAGAGATTTGTTGCTTATCTCTTGGTGACTTAAACAACACGATATAATGGGCGTTGAGACTAATATTTCTCCTTTCTTTGCCTTGATGAAATATATTTTGGACAATGTAGATGACGGACAAATTTCTGTGATGACTCCCTTTTGTGAAAAGATCAGCTATACGTTTGTCCTTGCCAGATTGTGCCATGAGATCATCTAGTACGATCAAATTGCGTTGTGACAAATCTAGGTAACCTGCTTTGTCGATATTTTCAAGTATTCCTTCATTGAATTCTATTCCAGGCATTGTTTTCATCATCAAAATAGGATGGCTGCCATTGACCGTAACACCAGATGATACGCTGAGGAGGTGGACTTATGGTTTTCTGGGCATTCTCCAATAGACTTTTCACCCATACAGTTTTGCCACTTTGTGTACATCCTGCTACGATACAAGTAAAGGGATGTTGCAGAACTGTAGATCGTTTGACGGTAACACTCAACTTTTCTTTGTCTGCCTTCATACCATGCATCTGCTTTTTGTGACGTAAACGGTTACCTGGTGTGGAAAACATCTTTCCACAGACTTTGCATGGATAAGACATGTTTACAGGCTCACAGTCAAACGTAAAATGAATTCGGACTATGAGTACCGTCACATTTATACGAGTACCTCCGTATAGGCATCCTAAGATCCTATACGATATCCTAAAATGATATCTTAAGATACTGTATGATATCCTAAAATGATATCCTAAGATAGTGTATGATACCCTAAAATGGTATCCTAAGATACTGTACGATATCCTAAGATACTGTATGATATCCTAAAATGATATCTTAAGATACTGTATGATATCCTAAAATGATATCTTAAGATACTGTATGATATCTTAAGATACTGTACGATATCCTAAGATACTGTATGATATCCTAAAATGATATCTTAAGATACTGTATGATATCCTAAAATGATATCTTAAGATACTGTATGATATCTTAAGATATTGTATGATATCCTATGATACTGTATGATATCCTAAAATGATATCCTAAGATATTGTATGATATCCTAAGATATTGTATGATATCCTAAGATACTGTATGATATCCTAAAATGATATCCTAAGATAATGTATGATATCCTAAGATACTGTATGATATCCTAAAATGATATCTTAAGATACTGCATGATATCTTACAGTAAGATACTGTACGATATCCTAAGATACTGTATGATATCCTAAAATGATATGTGAAGATACTGTATGATATCCTAAAATGATATCTTAAGATACTGTATGATATCTTAAGATACTGTATGATATCCTAAGATACTGTATGATATCCTAAAATGATATCCTAAGATATTGTATGATATCCTAAGATGCTGTATGATATCTTAAGATACTGTACGATATCCTAAAATGATATCTTGAAATACTGTATGATATCCTAAAATAATATCCTAAGATACGGTATGATATCCTAAAATGATATCTTAAGATACTCATGTATGATATCCTAAAATGATATCCTAAGATATTGTATGATATCCTAAGATACTGTATGATATCCTAAAATGATATCCTAAGATACTGTATGATATCCTAAGATACTGTATGATATCTTAAGATACTGTACGATATCCTTATATATGTATGTCTCCCAATAAGGTCTTCATTACGTTGTTGACCGTCGGGCAGATATGACTAACCTTCCCAAGCATAGATCGTTTATAGAGCTCCTATGTACTTCTTATCCAGCTCAACAACAAGCTCTGTTGAGATCTACATCTCATGAACAGATTCGGTTTCTATGCAATTGTGTGAAAAATTTATGAACCTCGCACTTCCTAAACACACAATGGACAAACTTAGACCTTTTGAACACGATATTATTGATCTGGGGCCGGTTGTATAAAACTCTTAACTACGTTTTAACTACCCATTTTCTAGTTAAATGGTACTTAACTTTAACCACGTAGTTAAGTCGGTTGTATAAAAACCTAGTTAGCGTTAACTGCAGTTGAAAAGTAGTTAAAGTTAACTATGCTCAAGGGCATAGTTAACTTCCCAAAGCGTAGTTAAATATGGCGTTTTGTAGGAGTGATGAACTTTAATCAGTCAAAAAATACTAAAAGCAACGCTTACCGAGGGTTTTCAATCATCATCTTCCCTAGAAAGTTTTTTCTGATACTCGTGAGCTTTTAAAACGCTATAATTTTGGTCTTTCGACGAAAACGGAATATATTTTTTGCATAGGAAGATTTATCGATGACGAGAGGCAACCCATAACAAAGAAAAACAATGTCGTTTTTACCAAAGAAATGCAGTTTGACTTTCATGGTAAATACGCCTTTTTCGTAGACTTTATTGGTCTTTATGTCTTGTTTTCTTGCATATTTTTCAATATTTTGAATCAAAATACCGCCATTTTTGGTAAATATGAGTCCGCAGTTGTTTTCAAAATGCTTGTCAGCGGTTGCTAATCAGAGCTTACTTTGTGTTATTTCATGTTTAATCACCCCACGCGAACCCCACGCGCAGTTAACTGTGTGATTAGTTAACTACCCGACTAACTACGTTTTGTGCAACGCAGTTAAGTCATGTAGTTAACTAATTATAGTTAAGGATTTAACTACGGTAGTTAACGCTAACTATAGTTAACTTTAACTACATTTTTATACAACCGGCCCCAGACTAACAAAAATAAAAGTATTAAAACAAAAAGGAAGATACTTGTTCAGCGTGGAAATGGTTTCCTAGGATTGGTACTGGCTCCAATCTTAGAAGGACTTGCAGAATTGGTATAAAACGATCAACATTAAATTCATATCCATCATTCCAACCATGGATAGCACCAAAAGATCATCTCCTGAACAGTGGCGACTTCAAGACATTCTTCATTATCTTGACAATGAAAATAGTTATGGCGCCGAAGAAATCCTTCACTCTATTCTCACATCTACGGACATTTTGACGTGGAATACAAAAGGAGAGATCGTCTACAGAGGACAGGATATACGTGGAACTGATATTGTAAACATTCTAAAATATTGCACGAGGACTTTTCATCCATATATTCCAGAACCTTATGGATTGGGTATATTTCTCAAAGGTCTTGCGGCATTGGAAATTGATAAAAGTCTTATCACCAACGGGCGGGTCCTCGCAATGCTAGCACGGATGGAGTCACGGCAAGATGAAGATACTGAGGATTCGTCTGAAGATATAAAATGTAACAATTGTGAAAATTGTTTACAGATATGTCAATTGGGTACATGCCCTATCTGTACATGGACGGATTTTTATTCCAGTTTTACCGGATGTCACTGTATGATTTGTGATTGTACACTTAACAAAGATGATTTCACACATACGATTGCGTGTTGTTCACATTGTTATTGTAATTAAATATTAGACGTCCGTACAAATAGAAGTCACTTTTATGATTCAAATAAAATACACAAGTGAAGCATTCTCCCATCAGTTGAACATTGGAAGCCGACCAAGACACATAAAAAGATGAGGGGTGTACTTATCCCCGACGTAAAGCTACTAACTGAACATTGCACAAGAAATCAGCGTGGTGGTAGTATTGAAGGATTTCATGGAGCAAGAATGCAGAGGGGATATGGAATCGGGGGTATTTTCAGAAGCCTTGCTAGATTTGCAATACCTTTATTCAAACAAGGCGCCAAAACAATTGGTAAAAGAGCGTTACAAGCAGCAACGGAAGTTGGTCAAGATGTACTCGATGGGAAAAATGTATCAAAATCAATAAAGTCTCGTGGACGGGAAGTTGTCAAAGACTTTGCCGAACAGGGAGCAAAGACGCTACTACGACAATCAGCCGTGGAAATGAGAGACGAAAAAATTCACGCAGTAATATACCATCCACCAAAAGGAAAAGACTGTGTTTCAATACAGACGATGAGGATAGAAAACCAACAAGGTGGATAAGGAATGATGAAAGTACCGAAAAAAATGACTCGGACAGTGAATATTCCCAAGATGACATTTAAGACACGTTGTAAAAGAAATTTTAAGCAATAAATATGTTTTAAAAACAATTATGTGTGTGTACATTGTACAATATTTTCCGGTCCTATAATGATATATTCTCAATTTAAGCTAGAAAATCTTAATTGCGCGTAATTACCTAACAAGCGCTAAATGTTTATATACAATGTTTGTATATGCTCGTAAATCTCGCTTAAAATCCATATTTTTTTGCACACAAAATATGCTGAGCTCAGCTTAATGACTGTTTTGCCCAAACGGGCCTTGCATATCATTATGACGTCAAAACATAATTAATGTTTATGTTAATGATGAGTTGCGGCACCCCGTGCTACCCCAGCTAATGACCACGTGCCACCCCAGCTAATGACCACGTGCCACCCCATTTTTTGCACACAAAATATGCTGAGCTCAGCTTAATGACTGTTTTGCCCAATCGCGCCTTGTATATCATTATGACTTCAATACATAATTAATGTTTATGTTAATGATGAGTTGTGTTCGCGGCCCCCTGCGGCCCCCTGCACGCTAATGTTTGCGGGCCCCTTGCATACTAATTAGTGTGGCCCCCTGCGGCCCCCTTGCATACTAATTAGTGTGACCCCCTGCGGCCCCCTTGCATACTAATTAGTGTGACCCCCTGCGGTCCCCTTGCATACTAATTAGTGTGGCCCCCTGCGGCCCCCTACAAAAGGGGCTCGAACGGCCCCTTATTACTACTCATGTATATCTGACCATGTTAATAAATATAATGCATGGTTAGGAAACTCGTCAAACAACAAAGATGCTATGATTGATGTTGAACGGTGCCTGACCGTGCACAAATTTAATTTTGTCTGACATTTATTAAATCGTCAGAAACACGGTTTGGAGATTAAGCCCAAACATTACTATTGCATGGTTGATTCATAAAAGTACAATATATTCACTATAACCCCGGTGCACAAATTCAAATAAAAAAGTTAGAACAAAAACGAAAGCTTTCCTAACCATTTCATCTCTATTAACTGTGATCTGACTTTCTTGGTATACCATACTTTATATTTAATTTAAAAATAACATGATGGAGTCTGCTGTAACTATAATTAGGCTGTTGAGTGTTGTTGCAATTGATGTAATACCCGAATACCATTATTCGTTAATGAAAAAAGTCAATATGCAATATATAATTATGTATAATATCAATATTTTTCCACTTCTGAAAGTCACTTAGTTTTTCAATTTCTCACGCCATCATCAATGCGAATGACAATTTTTCAGCAAAATATGTTTACTGCATTATGGTTACACTTATAAGTCCCTATATAACTTTCGAGATTTGTACGCAAACATATCGTGCACACGCGTATACGCGTTTACTCACTTTCAGAACGAAATTCTGTATTGAAATTTACTTCGTTTCAGTTGAATTTCTGCTGCACAATAAAACGCAATTAATTGTAAAACTAACTATTTACGCAGTTTTACTTCACTTTTGGTGCATTATTTGGTTCAGTATATTGCGTAATTTCATGTATTATTCTGTCAATTAAACTCTATACTTCTAGCTGTTACTATTTTTTGTTTCATACACTGGATACATTTTTACATGCGGGCTGCATGTAAACTGCCGGTTGCATGGGTATATCGTTGTCCAGTTTGCAATCAGAGGTTTGCAATTAAGTACTAGACCTATTGCATTGTAATATTTTTAGTTTTATTTTATATTATGTGCAGTGGGTTGGTATAATAAAATAGGCTGTCTTAATAAGCTTACACAGCTGTGTTATATATAGGTTTCTTTCTTTTATACGTATGTTTAGTCTTTCTATTTTTGTATGCTCTTTGATTTTGAGTGTTTCCACGGAGAAGTATGTAAATTTGTTATAGAAAATATACCGTGACATTGCCATGCATGTGTAAAAAATATGAGTGAACCGCGGAAAACATTACATTGCATATTTATTAAATTAATTCATACTCTCACTTTCTTGATATATCACACTTTATATATAACATGTGGAAAATAACTTCACTATCTTTGATCTCCTGTAATTAGTTAGGATGTTGACTGTTGTTGTTAATGAAAAAGATACCAATAGTATATCAATATTTTTCCACTCCTGAAAGTCACTAAATTATTAAATCTCACCTGCCCTCATCAATGCGAAAATACAATTTGTCAGCAAAACATGTTTACTGGCTACACCTAACTTTAGAGATTTTTATACGCACACATGTCATGTTTCAAGTCACCGCCGTTTATAACGAAATTCTATAAAACGTTTGTATCGGCAATGAAAATTTGAAAATTGACTTTGTTTATTTAAGTTAATGATATACGCGCATTTTTAGTTTCACTTTAGATGAAGACATAAAATATGGCTGCTATAAATAGAGTTAATATCTGTCGTAACTGTAACAGGTCAGCGGTTGCTGCCCTGTTTTATGTATAAATTAGTTACCGTCTAGCGCGAGGTGGGCGATGTAAACAAGAGGCTGTCGGAAAATAGAAGTTTTAGAACAAACGCAATCCTTGTGAATCCTAAGTTTAGAGTATGAAATAAAACATGAAACATGGTGTCAGGTGTGGGATAAACGTTGGTGAATCTGCCAATCGGTTTTTTTTGTATAAAAGCAATACGTTTTGCGGTCGTATTTTGTCTCGTTTGTGATGGAGCAAATAAAATCACTTCAACCGCTGAACTTTGATGTTAATAATCTGTCACAAGCATGGAAAATATGGAAAGAGGAAGTAAGCTTGTATTTAGAATTGGCAATGGCGGTGCAGTCAGAAGTCATGCAAGTGAAAATGTTCAAGTATCTTATCGGGGTCACGGAAGAGAAATTTATGCAACGATGAAATTTGAAACTGAAGAAAAAATAGAACCGTGGCCGAATTATTCACTGTTTTTGATGAAAATTGCAACCCGAAGAAAAACGAAACTGTAGAACGGTGTAATTTATATTTAAAGCAGTATTCAAAGTGTAAGTACTGTGGTCGGAAGCATGAATTCAAGAAAGAATTTTGTCCAGCATTTGGCAAGACATGTCGAAAGTGTCAGAAGTTAAACCATTTCTCAGTTCAGTGTCGCGGTGAGGGGAAGAGGCAGCAATCAACTCGGTTAGCGATGATGAAGGTGATGGCGAGGAATATGAAGAGGTTAGATCCTTGACGCTTACACCAGATGTAGAGCATATCAAGGTCCTTTCAGAAAGTCCATATGCTAGGCAGCTGTGTGCAACAATGAAAATCAACAATAAGCCAGTACAGTTCCAGCTTGACAGCGGCGCGACGTGTAATGTTATCACTATTGTTATACTTGGCAATCTTGCAGATTATCAGTTGAAGACCACTGATCAAATGCTTTCCATGTTTAACAAGACAACTGTAAAACCTCTGGGAAGATGTCAGGTTAAGATGGTTAATCCAAAGAACAATAAGAAATATAAAGTTAATTTTGTTGTTATTGACATTAATTGTACACCTTTACTAGGTAGTACTGCTATTCAGCAGATGGAACTTGTGACTGTACAATATGAAAATATTTTGACCTTGGAGAATAAAAGCGATATACAGCAACAACAGTAACCCAGGATGCTCACAAAGGAGAATCTACTGCTAGAGTATAATGACGTATTTCACGGTACGTGTCAATTGGAAGGTGAATATCATCTGGAAGTTGATAGTAAGATTCAACCGGTTGTCCATCCCGTGGCTGTAAAGGCTGAAAGAAGAGTTAGATGATCTTGAGAAGCAAAAGATAATTGCACCTGTGAGCAAACCGACTCCATGGGTATCAAGTCTTGTGGTTGCTAGCAAACCAAATGGAAAGATGAGGATCTGCTTAGATCCACGAGATCTTAACCGGGCCTTGAAAAGGAGCCATTATCCTATCCCTACGATCGAGGAGATTTTGCCAGATCTTGGAAAAGCAAAGGTCTTTACAACATTGGATGCGAAGAACGTATTTTGGCACGTTAAATTAGACGAAGACAGTTCTGATTTAACTACCTTTAATACTCCGTTCGGAAGGTTTCGTTGGTTGAGGATGCCCTTTGGTATTTCTTCAGCGCCAGAAGAATTTCAGAGAAGGCAGCATCAGGTTGTTGAGGGTCTACCAGGTGTAAAGTCGATACATGACGATATCCTAGTGTTTGGTGAGGGTAAAACCGTCGAAGAAGCCATAGAAAACCACGATTCAAGGTTACGAGCATTGATTGAAATATGTAGAGAAAGAAATGTCAAGTTGAATGCGGAAAAAGTTAAGCGTCGGATGACGTCAGTGTCGTTTCTAGGACATGTGGTAACAGATCAAGGGTTATGCCCAGTCCAGTTGATGTTGCTGGAGAGCAAAGGTTGTTGGGATTCGTTAATTATTTAAGCAAATTACTTCCAAAGCTAAGTGATGTCTGCGAACCATTGCGGAGGCTTACAGTCAAGGACACTGAATGGAATTGGTTGGAGATCCACCAGAAGGCTGTTGACGTAATAAAGAAGTTGGCTACCAGTGCTCCTGTGCTCTGTTATTATGGCTTATGCCAGTAGAGCGTTGACGCCAACGGAGTCTCGGTATGCCCAGATAGAGAAGGAGTTACTCGCAGTAGTTTTTGGAATGGAAAGATTCCACTGTTATACGTTTGGAAGGAAAGTAACCGTGCAGTCTGATCACAAGTCTCTTGAAGTCATTGTGACGAAACCACTCCAACAAACACCAAAGCGCTTGCAAAGGATGTTGTTGAAGCTCCAATGTTATTATTTCAGTCTGGTATACCACAAACGAAAGTGGATGTATCTCGCGGATACTCTCAGTCGGGCTTATTTGCCAGACGTTCCAGCCACTGCGTTTGAAGAAGAAATTGAGAGTGTAAACCAGTTGGAGCATGTCGTAATCGAAGAAGATCCTCACGAGAATTCAGTGACATTAAAGAAAATTCAACAACACACAGAGACGGATGTCAGTCTGCAAGTGTTGTAGGCTGTTATCCAGAGAGGTTGGCCCGAAAGAAAGGACGATGTCCCGATGCAAGCCACTCCATATTTTCATGTCCGTGACGAGCTGAGTATACAGGATGGTGTGATTCTTAGAGGGGAGAGAGTTATTGTTCCCAGCGCTTGTCGACAGGAAATGCTCACGCGAATCCATTCATCTCATATGGGTACCGAAGGATGCCTGCGCCGTGCTTGTGAGTACCTGTATTGGCCTAGGATGAATTCAGAGGTGAAAGATCATGTGAGTCAGTGTGATGTATGTCGATCTTGCGATAACAAACAACAAAAGGAAACGTTTATTTCTCATGATGTTCCGAGTTGTCCGTGGGCTAAAGTCGGACTTGATCTGTTTGTGTTTGAAGAACGTAATTATTTGGTTACTGTTGATTATTTCTCAAATTTTTGGGAAATTGATTGTTTGGAAGATACGCGGGCTGAAGTGGTCATTAGAAAACTGAAGATGCAGTTTTCCCGATATGGAATCCCTGATATATGTGTCTCAGATAATGGGCCATAGTTTTCCTCTGAGATGTTTCATACGTTCAGCAGAAAGTGGGACTTTCAACATGTTACTTCGTCACCGAGATACCCACAGAGCAACGGCAAAGCTGAAAGTGCTGTTAAAACTGCGAAACAGCTTATGAAAAAGGCTAAGAAAGCAGGGAGAGATCCGTATTTGGCTATCCTCGATTTTAGGAATACTCCTACACAAAGGTTTGAAACAAGTCCAGCTCAGCGACTGATGAGTCGGCGAACGAGAACTCCCTTGCTCACCAGGATGTAACAGGTCAGCGGTTGCTGCCCTGTTTTATGTATAAATTAGTTACCGTCTAGCGCGAGGTGGGCGATGTAAACAAGAGGCTGTCGGAAAATAGAAGTTTTAGAACAAACACAATCTTTGTGAATCCTAAGTTTAGAGTATGAAATAAAACATTAAACAGTCACCATACTTACCCGTGTGGATGGTTAGGTGCAGACGTGGTCCGCGAATAGTCTAGGGATTTGAGTTACTTGGATTCAGGTCCAAATGACGTCAGCATGTCCAGTCAGGACCTGACCACCGAACGTCTGCACCTTATCACACCGAACAACGTGTTCGGTGGAAATTAGAAAACCGACATTCGCTTATTTGATGAGAAAAAAAAAATGACCTCAGCATGTATTCTTCTCCCAGCAGAGTAATACCGCGGTTGGCTATATGCTAGCTAATGAGCAATGAGCCTGCTTGTCACTCTCTATATCCCATGAGGGCATGAGTCGTGCCCAGACTGCGTGCCGTTCCTATGATATTAACCTTGGTTACTATGTAACCTCATTTAATATCTGTCGTCACCATACTTACCCATGTGGATGGTTAGGTACAGACGTGGTCCGCGAATAGTCTGGGGATTTGACTTACTTGGATTCAGGTCCAAATCACGTGAGTATGTTCAGTCAGGACCTAACCACCAAAGTGATATTTCCTCAAAATTTGACAACTCCAAGTAACAAAAACTCTCCCAACCACGAACTACATCCTAAACATCCACACAGTCCCAACTGATGCTATGCTAGGTAGGGACAAGACCCCGTTTCTAAGCCACGCCCCACAATTAGCAGAGGGACCAGACCCAGTTGCTACGATATGCCGCCACCACTGAAAGTAGCAAAGGGGGCCATAATGCAAATTTACCACAGGGACCAGACCCAGTTGCTAAGCTATGCTGCCACAGTTAAAAATTAGCAAAGGGACACGATCCAGTTGCTATGCTATGCCGCCATAATTCGAATTAACAAAGGGACCAGACCCAGTTGCTAAGCTATGCTCCCACGATTGAAAATTAGCAAAGGGACCAGACCCAGTTGCTAAGCTATGCTGCCACACTTGAAATTAGCAAAGGGACCAGACCCAGTTGCTAAGCTATGCTGCCACGATTGAAAATTAGCAAAGGGACCAGACCCAGTTGCTAAGCTATGCTGACACACTTGAAATTAGTAAAATACCAAACCCAGTTGCTAAGCTATGCTGTCACAATTGAAAAATTAGCAAAGGGACCAGACCCAGTGCTAAGTCTAAGCAGCCACAATTGAAAATTAGCAAAGGGACCAGACCCAGTTGCTAAGCTACGTTGCCACAATTGAGAAATTAGCAAAGGGACCAGACCCAGTTGCTAAGCTATGCTGCCACAATTGAAAATTAGCTCAGGGACCAGAGTTGCTAAGCTATGCCGCCATAATTCACAATTAGCAAAGGGACAAGACCCAGTTGCTGAGCTATGCCGCCATAAGTCATAATTAGCAAAGGGACAAGACCCAATTGCTAAGCCATGCCGCCATGTTCGAAATTAGCAAAGGGACAAGACCCAGCTGCTAAGCTATGATTCCATGTCCAATATTAGCAAAGGGACAAGACCAAATTGCTGAGCTATGTTGCCATGTTCGAAATTAGCAAAGGGACAAGACCCAGTTGCTAAGCTATGCGCCATGTTCAAAATTATCAGAGGGACAAGACCCAGTTGCTAAGCTATGCCGCAATGTTGGAAATTAGCAAAGGGACAAGAACCAGTTGCTAAGCTATGCTCCCACGATTGAAAATTAGCAAAGGGACCAGACCCAGTTGCCAAGCTATGCTGCCACACTTGAAATTAGCAAATGGACCAGAACCAGTTGCTAAGCTATGCTCCCACGATTGGAAATTAGCAAAGGGACCAGACCCAGTTGCTAAGCTATGCTGCCACACTTGAAATTAGCAAAGGGACCAGATCCAGTTGCTAAGCTATGCTGCCATGATTGAAAATTAGCAAAGGGATCAGACCCAGTTGCTAAGCTATGCTGACACACTTGAAATTAGTAAAGGGACCAGACCCAGTTGCCAAGCTATGCTGCCACACTTGAAATTAGCAAAGGGACCAGACCCAGTTGCTAAGCTATGCTGTCACAATTGAAAAATTAGCAAAGGGACCAGACCCAGTGCTAAGTCTAAGCTGCCACAATTGAAAATTAGCAAAGGGACCAGACCCAGTTGCTAAGATATGCCACGACCATTGAAAATTAGCAAAGGGACCAGACCCAGTTGCTAAGCTATGTTGCCACAATTGAGAAATTAGCGAAGGGACCAGACCCAGTTGCTAAGCTATGCCACCACAATTGAAAATTAGCTCAGGGACCAGAGTTGCTAAGCTATGCCGCCATAATTCACAAAGGGACAAGACCCAGTTGCTGAGCTATGCCGCCATAAGTCATAATTAGCAAAGGGACAAGACCCAATTGCTAAGCCATGCCGCCATGTTCGAAATTAGCAAATGGACATGACCCAGTTGTTAAGCTATGCCGCCATGTTCGAAATTAGCAAAGGGACAAGACCCAGCTGCTAAGCTATGCTTCCATGTCCAATATTAGCAAAGGGACAAGACCAAATTGCTGAGCTATGTTGCCATGTTCGAAATTAGCAAAGGGACAAGACCCAGTTGCTAAG
The DNA here is from genome assembly GCA_016169945.1 of Trachythela sp. YZ-2020. Classification (NCBI taxonomy): domain Eukaryota; kingdom Metazoa; phylum Cnidaria; class Anthozoa; order Malacalcyonacea; family Clavulariidae; genus Trachythela; species Trachythela sp. YZ-2020. Next base: position 485,659 of record JADLSH010000257.1, read on the forward strand.
CTATGCGTCATGTTCAAAATTATCAGAGGGACAAGACCCAGTTGCTAAGCTATGCCGCCATGTTGGAAATTAGCAAAGGGACCAGACCCAGTGCTAAGTCTAAGCTGCCACAATTGAAAATTAGCAAAGGGACCAGACCCAGTTGCTAAGCTATGCCACCACCATTGAAAATTAGCAAAGGGACCAGACCCAGTTGCTAAGCTATGTTGCCACAATTGAGAAATTAGCGAAGGGACCAGACCCAGTTGCTAAGCTATGCCACCACCATTGAAAATTAGCAAAGGGACCAGACCCAGTTGCTAAGCTATGTTGCCACATTTGAGAAATTAGCAAAGGGACCAGACCCAGTTGCTAAGCTATGCTGCCACAATTGAAAATTAGCTCGGGGACCAGAGTTGCTAAGCTATGCCGCCATAATTCACAATTAGCAAAGGGACAAGACCCAGTTGCTGAGCTATGCCGCCATAAGTCATAATTAGCAAAGGGACAAGACCCAATTGCTAAGCCATGCCGCCATGTTCGAAATTAGCAAATGGACAAGACCCAGTTGTTAAGCTATGCCGCCATGTTCGAAATTAGCAAAGGGACAAGACCCAGCTGCTAAGCTATGATTCCATGTCCAATATTAGCAAAGGGACAAGACCAAATTGCTGAGCTATGTTGCCATGTTCGAAATTAGCAAAGGGACAAGACCCAGTTGCTAAGCTATGCGCCATGTTCAAAATTATCAGAGGGACAAGACCCAGTTGCTAAGCTATGCCGCCATGTTGGAAATTAGCAAAGGGACAAGAACCAGTTGCTAAGCTATGCTCCCACGATTGAAAATTAGCAAAGGGACCAGACCCAGTTGCCAAGCTATGCTGCCACACTTGAAATTAGCAAAGGGACCAGACCCAGTTGCTAAGCTATGCTGTCACAATTGAAAAATTAGCAAAGGGACCAGACCCAGTGCTAAGTCTAAGCTGCCACAATTGAAAATTAGCATAGGGACCAGACCCAGTTGCTAAGCTATGCCACCACCATTGAAAATTAGCAAAGGGACCAGACCCAGTTGCTAAGCTATGTTGCCACAATTGATAAATTAGCAAAGGGACCAGACCCAGTTGCTAAGCTATGCTGTCATAATTGAAAATTAGCAAAGGGACCAGACCCAGTTGCTAAGCTATGCTGCCACAATTGAGAAATTAGCAAAGGGACCAGAACCAGTTGCTAAGCTTTGCTGCCGCAATTGAAAATTAGCTCAGGGACCAGAGTTGCTAAGCTATGCCGCCATAATTCACAATTAGCAAAGGGACAAGACCCAGTTGCTAAGCTATGCCGCCATAAGTCACAATTAGCAAAGGGACAAGACCCAATTGCTAAGCCATGCCGCCATGTTCGAAATTAGCAAATGGACAAGACCCAGTTGTTAAGCTATGCCGCCATGTTCGAAATTAGCAAAGGCACAAGACCCAGCTGCTAAGCTATGCTTCCATGTCCAATATTAGCAAAGGGACAAGACCAAATTGCTGAGCTATGTTGCCATGTTCGAAATTAGCAAAGGGACAAGACCCAGTTGCTAAGCTATGCGCCATGTTCCAAATTATCAGAGGGACAAGACCCAGCTGCTAAGCTATGCTGCCACACTTGAAATTAGCAAAGGGACGCGACCCAGTTGCTAAGCTATGCTGCCACACTTGAAATTAGCAAAGGGACCCGACCCAGTTGTAAGCTATGCTGCCACGATTGAAAATTAGCAAAGGGACCAGACCCAGTTGCTAAGCTATGCTGCCACACTTGAAATTAGTAAAGGGACCAGACCCAGTTGCTAAGCTATGCTGCCACACTTGAAATTAGTAAAGGGACCAGACCCAGTTGCCAAGCTATGCTGCCACACTTGAAATTAGCAAAGGGACCAGACCCAGTCGCTAATCTATGCTGTCACAATTGAAAAATTAGCAAAGGGACCAGACCCAGTGCTAAGCTGCCACAATTGAAAATTAGCAAAGGGACCAGACCCAGTTGCTAAGCTATGCTGTCACAATTGAAAATTAGCAAAGGGACCAGACCCAGTTGCTAATCTATTCTGCCACAATTGAGAAATTAGCAAAGGGATCAGACCCAGTTGCTAAGCTATGCTGTCACAATTGAAAATTAGCAAAGGGACCAGACCCAGTTGCTAAGCTATGCTGCCACAATTGAGAAATTAGCAAAGGGACCAGAACCAGTTGCTAAGCTTTGCTGCCGCAATTGAAAATTAGCTCAGGGACCAGAGTTGCTAACTATGCCGCCATAATTCACAATTAGCAAAGGGACAAGACCCAGTTGCTAAGCTATGCCGCCATAAGTCACAATTAGCAAAGGGAGAAGACCCAATTGCTAAGCCGTGCCGCCATGTTCGAAATTAGCAAATGGACAAGGCCCAGTTGCTAAGCTATGCCGCCATGTTCGAAATTAGCAAAGGGACAAGACCCAGCTGCTAAGCTATGCTTCCATGTCCAATATTAGCAAAGGGACAAGACCAAATTGCTGAGCTATGTTGCCATGTTCGAAATTAGCAAAGGGACAAGACCCAGTTGCCAAGCTATGCGCCATGTTCAAAATTATCAGAGGGACAAGACCCAGTTGCTAAGCTATGCCGCCATGTTGGAAATTAGCAAAGGGACAAGAACCAGTTGCTAAGCTATGCCGCCATGTTCAAAATTAGCAAGGGACAAGGACCAATTGCTAAGCTATGCTGCAATGTTCAAAATTAGCAAAGAGAAAAGACCCAATAGCTAAGTTATGCCGCCATGTTTGAAGTTAGCAAAAGGGCAAGACCCAGTTGCTAAGCTATGCTGCCATGTTCGAAATTAGTAAAGGGGCAAGATCCAATTGCTAAGCTATGCCGCCATGTTCGAAATTAGCAAAAGGACAAAACCCAGTTGCTAACTGCTATGACTATGTCGCCATTTTCGAAACTAGCCAAGAAATGAGATCTCGCCGTTAGGTCTATGCCGCCATCTTCGAAGTAGGATAAGACACTGTTGACGAAACAACTGCATGTTAAAACAAGGCAGTGACGCCGTTTTCCATTCTTGGGACGTTTTGCCGCAACTTATGCACCATACTAATTACGGTCGGATGCATCTGTGGATCATTCCGTTAAGCCCAGGTAAGGGACTGGGGCCCATCCAAGTGGATTAAAAGTACACACCGTCTCACGGAGGCAAATAAAAATAGACTCGAACACTCCATATCAAGTTAGCGCTTGATATGTAAGCGTATAAACAGACGCACAAGATAAAAGAATGCCATTGTAAGTCGCTTTAAGGAATAGCTTTGAAACGCGTCGCACTTACTTCAGATGTTGGGGGGGGGGATCCTAAAGTAAAATAGTCGGCAAGGAAACGTGATATAACGAGAACGTTCCAACTATTAACCAAACATTAGTGGAATATATCGGTGCTGAACGCAAGCAACACGATAATGCTAAATTACACTGTCTGATCCTATATTGAACTCCGAAATTTACCCTGCAGATCAACAGTTTAAGTTTGAACCTGTAACTTGTTCAGTCATTCGCCGAATTATCATGACTATGCCTAGTAACATATCACCAGGGCCGGATAAAATCAACATGGGTGTTATCAAGGATTGCTTACCAGTCATTCTGGGCCCCCTTACGAATTTAATTAATTGTTCCATAATGTCGGGAACGTTTCCCGATAAATGGAAGTTATCCGAGGTAATACCACTGTATAAAGATGGCGATCATGAGATAGCTTCCAATAATAGACCTCTCTCACTTTTAGAAGTTTTATCAAAGGTCTGCGAAAAAGTTGCACTCGACCAATTTAGTTCATACATAACAGAAAATCAAGGCCTATCACCACATCAAGATGGAAATAGGAAACATCACTATTCCACAGAAACATTAAACATCTTCATTAGTGACACGATGCTGGAATCAATGGACAAAAAACATGTAACAGCATTCATTTTATTGGACCTATCTAAGGCCTTCGACAGCGTCAATCATGCAATTCTATTACATAAGTTGAGATCATTAGGAGCGTCTCCGTTAGCTATTAGATGGTTCGAGAGCTATTTGTCGGGTAGATCGCAATATGTTCGAATACGATCAACTGTTTCCTCAATTGGTTTATTAACTCATGGAGTGCAACAGGGCTCAATTCTCTCACCATTTCTATTCGAATCTACGTCAATGATCTACCTGAAGCCACTGTTTCAAGCAACCTGGATTCCTATGTAGATGACTCAAAACTCCATCTTGTATTTCCAGTCGAAGACACAGAACAGACAATAACCAAACTGGAAGCCGACTTCACAGAACTGCTAAATGGTGCTTAGAATACCAACTGGTAATTAATCCTGACAAAACTAAGTTCCTATTGGTAGGTACAATATCAATGCTATAGAGTCTACCAACACAAATCAACCTGAACTTTATGGGAAAAACTCTTAATCCAGTTCTAGTTGCCAAGGACTTAGGGATGCATTTTGATTTACATCTCACATATGATGACCATATCTCTAAACTGACTTCAACGTGCATAAATAAATTGTGTCAAATCAGTCGAGTAAAGGAGAGTTTTGATAGGAAAACTTTATCATTACTTATCGAAGCACTGGTAATTAACAAGCTGTTATACTGTTCTACTGTGTGGGCTAATACTTCATCAAAAAACTTAAAGAAATAATATTACAAACAGTACAGAACTTTGCTTGCCGAATCATCACAAATATTAAAAAGTTCGATCATGTAACACCAAGTCTGCAAGAACTTTTATGGCTATCTATTGAAAACTTACTTATTTATGAAGACACGGTAATGACTTATAAATGTCTGAACAATCTTGCACCTAATTACCTTGCAAATAAATTTGTGAAAAGATCCGACATTCATAATCGCCAGACTAGAAATAACCGCCGCTTAGACATCCCAAGCTATAGAACAAGAACGGGGCAAAGAATATTTTACTATCGCGCAGTAAAAATATGGAATGAAATTGATGACGAACTGAAAAAGATTCCCAAATTCAAAGACTTTAAGAAAAAACTTAAAGAATATCTCTTAAATTCTTAGCATATATTTAACATTTTAATGAATTTAATACATAAGAACATATTACGAAGGTTTTAATAGACAGATTTGTTTTAGGTAACTAAATATTATTTTGTAATTGTAATTGTATGTTGAAAATCCCCTAGGGGAACATGCAAATTTAATAATAATAATAATAATAATAATAATAATAATAATAATAATAATAATAATAATAATAATAATAATAATAATAATAATAATAATAATAATAATAATAATAATAATAATAATAATAATAATAATAATAAATCAATACATAAACCACCTTGCCAAAACGTTCCTAACCAAATTACGGACGGATGCACTGGAATTATGCGATAAGCATTTTACTCATTACCGCGTCCGGCTTTAGCAATTAGCGAAATTACATCAGAAACTTTGCTATGAGTAAGTGTGAATTCCTCTCTGCCCAAAGGGAAAAAGATAATTACGAGAAATGAGATTAAAACGCCAGCCACACTCACGCCAAAACGACTTAATTGTAAGTTTGCTAATGGTGGCACTGCATTAGGCCCAAAAACACCAATGCTGTCACTGCTTGACCACTACCGAGGCCATTATGATATATTTTAGTTTAGAGCGCCATGTAAACTGCATGCCGGTTTATACGTTGGTCTCGTATAGTCCTGTTTGTGCTGCATAGTTCCGCGTTCCATACTGTAGCCCCATGCATTGTATATACTATCTACAGTATACACAATTATATTTTTGTTCCAATTTTTTCAGATAAACGCTACAATGTATGTTTCATAATCGGTTTGGTAGATTAAATCATAGTTGATTATGGTTAAATTGACTGCATGCAGGTTTGGGTTTGTGTATATACTCGCTTTCGATTTAACCAAGGAAAATATAGTAGAAGGTGTTTGTTGATGTAGATGGACATTTCTATCAAACGAAATTAATGCCGAGAAAAAATCTTGACATTTACCCATACCATATATTGGCATCACTTCCTGCATGATCAATCAGAGAATATTTTGTCAAAAGATTAGTAGTGCATGACCTAGGTACATAGACTGACATAGTCTTAATAAGCTTACACAGCTGTGTTGTATATAGGTTTCTTTCTTTTATACGTATGTTTAGTCTTTCTATTTTTGTATGCTCTTTGATTTTTAGTGTTTCCAAGGAGAAGTATGTAAATTTGTTATAGAAAATATACCGTGACATTGCCATGCATGTGTATAAAAAAATATGAGTGAACCGCGGAAAGCATTGCATTGCCGCATATTTATTAAATTAATTCATACTCTCACTTTCTTGATATGCCACACTTTATATATAACATTCAATTTGAAAAATAACTTCACTGTCTTTGGTCTGCTGTAATTAGTTATGATGTTGACCGTTGTTGTAAATGAAAAAAGAATACCGAATATCGTTATTTATTCGTTAACGAAAAACATACCAATAGTTAACTAAATTATTAAATTTCACCTACCATCATCAATGCGAAAATAGGCTACTATTTGCCAGCAAAACATGTTTACTGACTACACCTAACTTTAGAGATATTTACACGCACACATGTCATGTTTCAAGACACTTTTACCGCCGTTTATAACGAAATTCTATAAAACGTTTGTATCGGCAATGAAAATTTGAAAATTGACTTTGTTTCTGCTGAATTTTTGCTGCGCAATAGAACGCAATTAATTATTTAAGTTAATGATATAGGCCTACGCGCATTTTTAGTTTCACTTTGGGTGAATATTAAGACATAATGTGGCTGCTGCTATAAATATAGAGTAATATTATACGATCAAACTATAGATAACCGTTATTATTTTCCTTAAAAATACACCCTCTTAACTGATGCCTTTTGGTCATATATGCATGACCTGAACTTCAATGTGACTGTATTGATTATGATATATTTTAGTTTAGGGCGCCATGTAAACTGCATGCCGGTTTATACGTTGGTCTCGTATAGTCCTGTTTGTGCTGCATAGTTCCGCGTTCCGTATTGTGGCCCCATGCATTGTATATACCTATACGCAATTATATTTTTAGTTCCAATATTTTCAGCCAAAATGCTACAATCGGTTTTGGTAGATTAAATCATACTTGAATATGATTAAATGGACTGCATGCAGGTTTGGGCTTGTGTATACTCGCTTTCGATTTAGCCAAGGAAAATATAGTAGAAGGTGTTTATTGAGGTAGATGGACATTCCTATCAAACGAGATGCCGAGAAAAAATCTTGACATTTACCCATACCGTATACTGGTATTATACTTCCATCATATATACACGAATTTGCGGTTAACGCTCAGCAACTGGACTCTGTGGCGTACCCTGGATCCGCCCCCAATTTGATCGCTCCCCCTCAGCGTTTCTTTGGCCTATTAGGAATTTGAAGTTCTTGCGTTTGTGGGTTCCGGCAGTTTTTTGGCCCTCGTGTTTTTCGCTCGTGCCTTTTGGCCCGCAGCCTGTACTTTTTGAGTCGTGTTCTTTCTGAAGCGGGTTCCTTACAACCTCTTATTCACACATAATTAATCTGGTACTGCTAGCGCTTATACTAAAAGTAACGTAGGTCCATTTCAAGGGGCCGAAAGGGGCTTAGAAGCAGGGGTGAGCCCGACTGGTCAGTCCGCCCCTGCTATAGACGATACACCTGATCGCCGCTAGGATATATCTGTGGCCTGTGGGATATGAAGCGAAACGTGTCTTGCGTTCAACTTTCGCTTGGACTTGGTTTTGAGCCACTCGCTCTTGAGATCGCATTCCGTTATATTATTATTATTATTATTATTAAAATACATTTGTTCAGCGCAAATTAGCATAAAAATGTTCAGATGCGCTGTGAAATAAATTATACATACTATTATGCAACTACTGCTTGCGTTTATAAGTTAAAAATGAGTATAATTTACGTATATATATATAATTTACGTATACCCAATGTTACGCATGACTGCACTTAGAATAGTTAAGCACAATCAAACTACTGCACTCAACTGGTTAACTGACAAACAACTGAAAAGATGCTATCGAACTACAAGTGAAACCGAAACGGATCTGTAGTATTATGCACTATAGTCATTGGAAAGCCCTGCACCCCCGTACCCGGGGAACAGCGGGGCATTAGATAAAGGTTGTGTCCTAAGTCATTCTAATCCCTCGCTATACATGACCTTCTTACTAGGCTAAACATGACTAAAGTCCCCCACTACCCGGGCACCAAAAATGAAGGCTACCATAATAATTGCTTTAAAATTCAACATACTATTCTAAAATTTCCCCAATTTTGATCTTTGGAGGCCAAACATGCTGTCTAATGCCCGAGTAACCAGGCATAACAGATAGGCTAATCTGCAAATAAATCCCCGCTATTTCCCGGTATGTCCCGGGTAGGGGGGTGCCGCGGGGCTTTCCAATGATTGGTGCATTAGAATATTATGGCTGAGCCATTGAAGCTTGTACGGGCCGCTTCTTCGAGAAGCCAAAAATTGAAAGGAGAGGCAAGTTTGGCGGCGGGGGAAGGGGAGCTTGTGCAGGTCCTATATTTAATGTGGCCCGTTTGAAAAATAGTTGAAAAATAAATGGAGAACCATGTTTGGTGGGAATCAACTCTTTAAAGGATGAATAATGATGATGATGATTATACTGATGATGATATAACACAAAGTGCATAGAGTTAATAATAACTTGTTTAGGAGGCTGGTGAACGTAAAATTGAATTTTGTAGAATTGAATCTGTTGCCTCTAAACAAGAAGATACTTGTAAAGTATTTACTTCCTATTAAAGCGCGGTTTATAACGGTTGGTTCTTCCACTGTTTGATTACCTAGACGTAGTTTGGGGCGATAAAAACAATACAAGACTTATGAATAGCATTTCTTCAGAAAATTGCCGCTAAGATTATATTACATAAACCGTTACACTTCTCGTTTTCAGGAGCACTAACTGCGTTGAGCTGAATAACATTAGAAAAGAGAAGATTTTGTCACAGCGTCAATGGTTATACAGATCATTCGATGGAACTATTAACACAAGGTGAAACATGTAATTACAATCTACGGAATAAAGATAACCTAAGGTTGCCTCGCGTTGTACGAAACTGGGGGAAATATAGATTGTGCTATCACGCGATCAAAGATTGGACCTCTTTAACTGCTGATACTAGGAGCTCAACGAACATTTCAATTTTTTAACTTAATCTCTATAGAAATTTACTGGAATAATTTTGTAATTTGTGTAGTAGCTAATAGTTAGCTAATAGTATTAATGTAAATGCAGTTAAATTAATTTAGTTCAGGTCCTTGTTGAAAACCATTGCAAAATGAAAAGGTTTTTCAGATTATATATTATTATTGCTACTATCAGTCTATTCCATTACTGAACAAACTAAAATTGCGCACGACGATGAGATGGGAACTCCATTTAGTTGGTCTATTAAGGAGTTATTTTCAGAAACATCGTTTTAGAAAGCACATGAGATTGATCCTTCGCGTAAAATATTCCAACCTCTTTAGGAGTACCGGGTTAATGATCCCTGACCTGTCCCTCATTCCAACTGTTTAATCCGCCCATATTTTTTTGAACTACAGGTATATTTAGCGTTTCATAGCATTCATATATTTCATAGCATTTAGCATTTAATCATTTAATTTAGCAACTTAGAACCAGTCACTTAGTTATAAATTGACAGCTTAGTGCTTATTGTTAATTAGTATACTGCATGGAATAATTTTTATCCCAACATTATGTATATTTAATATCTATAGAATTGTAACTTTCAAATATGAATTGTTTCAATTGAATAAAGACCAATTTACCTATTTATTGTTATCGATTTTAGCGCATTATTCTTTTAGCACATTTAGAAAGTACCTACAGATATCTAGAATTTTAATTATGCTATAGGTGGAAGTTGTATGTAGTGCCCCTTGCGGTCCCTCAAAAATCCGACCCGAACGGCACCTATGTTACTACTCAGGCTACGGCCTATACTTCTTATATATTCCGAGGTTCTTATACTGCCACACAGTATTCTTAATCCCAACATCGGAATTTTCCTAACGTATAATATCCCGACTCCTGCTTGTGAGGTTCTCCAGTATCTCCAAATCTTAGTTCAGTAACAGGCAGCGTGTTCTTATCTGTCAGGTATCCGCTGTCTTCACGCCACGTTTGGTCATTCTGGTCACAATTACATTTTCCTCCTCCTGCACAGCTGTTGGTCATTCCACATGCACATTTTCCACTGTTGATTTCCGCTCCTCCCCAATAATTCATCTTTGAACCTTGACGTGATACCCACCAAGCATAAATATTTGTAGTGTAAAATAGTACGCTACCGTGACATTCATATTTTATAAACTGCTCACAATTCTTGGACTGCTTCATAATGGCAACAATCTGCTCCATGGAAATGTCATATGTAATATTTCGCTTGTAAGAACCTGGAGGATCATATCCCTTCACAAGTGTTCTTGTTTCACTGTCGTGTCCAATCACTGTCACACCAGCACCATTCTTCGAGGTCATATCACAGTATACTTGTACCAAAGGTGATGAACTAATTCCTTGGGGATTTATAAAATATGCTCCACTAGTTGTTGAAGGGCGTTTTTTTCCTAATATTGAACACGTCGATGGCGAATGTAACATATTAGTGCGGTTGACAATATCTGTAAAAGATAGAGATTCGTGTTAAGAGAAACATAGATGCGGTCTCGCATAAAGCTTAAACGAACATATTTTGATTTAACTTCATTTCTAAATTGCCGTTGTCTATCTCAGCGAGCTAGAATTACATGCAGTGATAATTAATCCTTTCATTTGTTACCTTGATTTTCTTTCTCCAGCTTTTTAATCATATTCCCTTGATTTTGAATTTTGTTTTCTTGAATTTTAATCTTGTTTTCTTGATGTTGCACTTGTTGTTTTAATTCTTGAAGCTAGAATAAGATTCAATCTTCAATATGATACTATTTATTATTACAAGATGTTTGTACATCTTGTAGTTTACCTTGTCACAACCCGCAGTACCCGCATCTATATATATACATGAACTTGCGGTTAACGCTTGGCAACTGGACTCTGTAGCTCAGTGGTCAGAGCGCTGCACCGGAATCGCAGGGCCACAGGTTCGATTCCTGTTGGAGGACTTAGAGTTGCATTTTTAGCAGCCGTTCCCGTTCAGGTCTAAAATATTGTATATATTATTTCACTCGAAATATCCACCACCTAAATCTTCTACCTATTTATTATTAGTCTATAATCTTAATATTCTGCATTTCGAAATATTAGGCCTAGAATGCAATTCTTTATTATGAATCAGGTAATTAACTATTTCTTTTGTCGATTTGGTGTGCCCTAATGAACCCCTGCACCCTATTGAATTTGAGTAGAGTGAATGTTAATATAGGGGTGAAACAAAATTCTTTCCAACAAAATTCTGGGACGACTTATAATGCTCTTATAAATCCGCTACTTTCTTGAAACGAAAATTTTGACTCAGAAGAGACATCAGTGCATGGGTATTCAATGTGTATTATTTCAACGTGCCTCCCTGCAAACAGTGCTGTCTACTGCAATTGACCATTACAGGATCGCATTTTTTATATGAGCTGGTTCACATTCAACATCCTATTTAACCAGCTGGCTACAGCACAGTTAAATGAATTTCCGGTAAATAAGTAGATATAGTTTGCTTTTATGTGAAACAAGCATCGCCTACAAGCTACCTTGTTTCTTTAACACAGCTGTATTTGTTTCAGACACAAACATATTTTAATAACTTAAGCAAGGAAGAAAAGTTTATTCTGTACTTTTACATTGAACTTGCATTAAAGTTCGGTTCAAATCGACTTACCTGCACGAGTCTGGATATATATGATAAAGTGTCTATTACACCCACCATACATGCAGTTATAAAGTGACAAAGATGGCTGACAAAAGCATGGTCGGTTATATGTACCTTATCTTAACCCATGTTTATATCCTATTAAAAGCATTTTTTAGGTGTACATCTAAGTCATATTTAAAACTAACCTCCTGTTCAGTGCTCAATGCTTGCCACTTTGACCCTAGGTTGACATATATTTGTTTATTATCTGCACGATATGACAGGAGACCTGGAACATCTGGAATCTTTTCCAAACTTTTCTTGTCAGATACTGTCAATGTCTGGAAAGGAAAGTAGTAATATAACAAGAAGACTAGCAATGGAAAATCAGATTCCTACCAACAACAACCACTACCACAGCAAACATTTACAGACTTATACTTACACCTTCGTTCAAAAAGGCCGTAAATTGTCTTGGACAGGAACCCTAAAAGATCACAACATGCTTTTTAGATTGAAATGAAATAGCACGCTGTGATGTTCTATTAAACAAGGTATGGGTACTATTTCTGATTGTTGTTGCCGTTATTCTCGTTATTCGTTGTTGTTATTATTGTTATTGTTGTGTTTGTCGTTCATTTTATGTTTCTTCTCTGATTGGAAAATTTGGCGAAGCTTAAGCTCGTTGAGTGATAGAAAATCGATCTAATTTTTGAACGCATGGTACTTGACATTTTGTCAGGGGCTGGTGGAGAATCTCGATTGGGAGTACCATATGATATTATTAGAAATTGTGAGCTGGCTACTGTTTTTCCCGCATTCTTATTGGTCAAAATTTAGCGTCCAAAAAGTGATAGTCATGCACTGGCTACCTGGTGGCTATATAACTTTTTTTCCAAATGACTTCTTCGCAAGCTGCTGAATTTAAAACAAAAATATTTTTTTTCGCCTGATTCAAAGTTTTAAATGAAAATAATATGCCGCTAAATTCAAGAGGGATATATTATTGATATTTTCAAAGGTAAGCGATAACAAATACACTGTTTTTCTTCCAAAGGCAGCGTTTTTCCGCCGTTGAAATGAAGGTGTAAACTTTTCCCGTACAGCTAAACCACTTAAGCTAGTGTTTAGTTCGTAAATGATTCGTTTTATCCTCATTTATATTGTTATGTTCAGCGAAAACCAAGCTGTAATATATTTTTAAAACCATTCTATTTTGTATTCGAGCCTTTCCAAAGTATTTTTCTTACGAAATTGTTTGTTTTTGTCTTGCTTCGATATGTTTTGACACTCGTTGCGAGAATTGCTTTTGCCGGCATGCTGAGAAAAGCGCTGGATTTTGTACTACAGCCTTTTCAACTGATCTCATCATTTTCTGTGCTGGTTTTTCTCTTTGAAATTTCTTCTAATACAAATACTCGCCTGCGGCTCCGTGCACCATCACGTGACTAAATTCTAAAATCTTTAACGCGGAACCTATAAAGCTGGCTGTTTAACATGTTTGGTATGTCATTATAACGAAATAACGAAGGGCCTTCGCTCGAAACGTCGAAGTTCTTATTGTATTTTTCAGGTAGTTGTACACATCTCAACCGCCGAATCTTTATTATAACAAGTAGCTATTCATAACAAATTTCAAGTCGGTACAATTATTCTGTCGCGGGTTAAGAAGGTTTGAATAATTCTTATCGCTGACATCAGCATTATTTTCAAATGCCGTTAAAAGCTACGTTTATCTTTTAAAAGCAATATATATTATCATAGTAAGCAGAATATTTGTTGAGCATTTATTTATTGGCAGCCATGTTGGATGGCATGCACCTGCCATCCAACCTGGCGGCCAAAATACAAATGCTCAAGAAAATATGTGTTTTATAACAAATGTCTATATAGTCTTGTAATCACTTCGGCTTCGGTGACTAAACTAATTGTTAAATGGCCTGTACTCGTTAGCAATGGTTGCCCGGCACGTGTTTGGCAATGCTATTAGCCAATTGTTGACCATTAACCGCTGACCATTTTAGATTTTAGCATATTTTCTCTCAATATTTTTACCAACAGCAAACTATTTTTAAACAACAACCTTTTTTATTTAAAACACTACCCTCTGATCGTCACGCCCCTGAGACTATGACAGAAATAGACAATTGTCTCACTCAGTAAATTGTTTCACTTGTGTGTTTGCTTATAGTTATAATATATGCCTCAACTGGGTTAAAATTGTAATACTCATACTTGTTCCTACCTTGTGTACAGTGCCAGTTTTGGGATCAATAAAATGTTTTTCATGTTTTCCTGCAGAATTTGTAACCGTAAACTCCATGCACCTTTCCCACAGCCGGGTAGGCATCCTAGTTCGAACCCAAAACCAAACAAAGGCTTTCTTCATTACTGTTCCACCATTAATTGCAGTACATGCAGGACCGCAGTAGTTTTGTTTTCCACCTTTAGGACCGAAGCATGCACAACACTACAAAAATACAAAACAACAACTGTATTTGTGAGAAATAAAATTAATTCCCAAATGTTTCAGGCCCGCAGTAGAAACTGAATGGAAATTAATTATGCTGTATTTCAATGTTTTGTTGAATTCGTTTAGTGTTAAATATGTTTAGTATAGGAAATAGTATGGTTTCGAGTGCAATTTAAATATAACATGCACGAGTTAAATGCTATTTGAGGCGTTTGAGAAACTCACGATTAGGCGAACAGTTAGGCAACCGAATATTTGTGAGCGAAATAGGTCAAAATTAAAGTCAAAATTGAGCCGTCTTGAACCGTTTCCAATAGCGAAATTAACCGTTACCGTTGAAACTATTTCAAATCTGTTGTAATTTATGTTAACAACTGACAAGCGAAGGAATGCTATACTTCATGTGCATGACGGTATTGGGCGCCATTATATAACAAGATTTCGCAAGCTCTCTAGAAACTGTGACCCTCCTATGATGCACGAGGCCTGCGGATGAGGTAGTTTCTAGGTTACCGGTATATTACTGGATTCTTCTGAGTCCAATATGGTCTCAGAATGATTAGGTCAAGACATTACTCATGCAGTCTGTTTTAAAGCAACTTGATCCAATTTTGAGTGATGTACTGACATCGCAATCGTTACGTTCCTTTCAAACTTAAACGGAGAGACAAATTATGAAAGTGACTTAGCAATAGCATGCATGCATCAAGTTTAGACTTTCTCAAACAGCGAAGGCAAAAATATTATCCGTACTCCTCATCAGTGCAAATCCACTAGTCTTAATGTGAATATTACTGCCTTCTTGCCGTATCAGACTTAGGCGATTGTCACTTTTACGGATGATCTATTAATGTACTGCTAATGGATTGTGAGTCCCCTTTCTAAGCATACAAACCACAGTATCAGTTGTGTTACCTTGCCTTGGTCACACCCAACAAACGCTGTCGAGTTATGATTCATTCCGGAATATGAGGAAACGGCGCTATAACTGAGGATAAAAAATTAAAATAATGATTACGAATTGTACTGTCGGATCGAGAAACTTTGTAGTCAAGGACGATGATATAAATGAGAAGATATTTGCATTAAATACAGTGTGAACCATAATAAATATTTTAGGGATTAAGAAAACATTTACCTTCCTCCTAAGTTTTGATTTAGTGTAGCGTGAGTAAAACCAATTATAACACATTACTTAATCACTGCAGATATATTATTTTGACACAATCACATTAATTAAATGGCCATATGGAAAAACTCATTTCTCCAGGATTTCAATCCTAATATTCCCTTCAATAGCTTTTTGTGTTAAGAATACCTGAACGACCCAAATTTATCAATGACAATCGGAACGCCATGCACAATTATATGAGCATAACCATTTTTGCACACGTTGCGAAGACAGTGATTCATTTTCCCCTAAAATAAACGTGAGTTAAGTTTAACTGTCTGCTCGAAAGGATTGGTGACATAAAAGCGGCAATATATAATATGTACTGTAAAAGTTTTACTATATATTCTACTGAAACTAACACTTTGATGAAACACCAAGCTGACAAAACCAAGATTAAATCATCAATATCAACTGATGGGCGCAAGGGAAGAGACAATTGTCTATTCGGTTTTATGTCCTAAAAGGAATCCAACTTGGTTATGCCAGTAAAATGATCAAGCACGGGTTGCAGATGCGGTTAGCGCGCTTCCCCTTACCTCTGAGTTAAGCCGACTATACAGCAGGTCAAGGGCACGGATTTACTCAGGTTGGGTAACGTTAGTGTTGCTTGATAAACTCAATCATGTAAGTTGAGATTGGTTGGTTCTCTCATGTGCTTTGAGAAGGGTTCTGAAACTTCAGAAAAGGGCAGCGAGAGTTATTCATTTTGCAAATGTTCGTTCATTCTCAGTTCAGCTTTTTAACGAACTGAAGTGGATTCCTTTTTATGAAGAGCATGCAAGCATTTCAAGATGTTCTTATGTTTAACCATTTACTAATTACTAATAGCCAGAGACATTCACGCAAAACAAGATATTTTAATTTTAATGTTATTTGTTCGAGGTAATAGGGAAATTGAGGGAGGAAAACCTTTAGTGTTATTTGTAGTAAACTTTGGAATATGTTTCCTGTAAATATTAGGAAGGAACAGACAATTGAGTCGTTTAGGCGAGACAATATGTTTCAAAACTTTTTGGCACTTTATAGTGTTGGACATATATATATATATATAGTTTTTAAATGTAAATACTTTGTATAAGATAGTCTGAGGGGCACTAGTTTATTATCTTTTAGCTATTTGTGTAAACCCTCGTGAAATAAAGTTTCCATTCCCTTCCAAACACAATAAACTAAACTAAATTATAAGTTGGGAATGAGTAACTTTGCCGGGATTAAATGTCTTTGTCTAAAAAATATTTGGCGAGGCATTCGACCTGATCTTGCCCGCCATTTTCGATGGTAAAGCATACGGGGTGAGTTAAATACCTTCGCTTGTTGTCTTCTTCCGTTTCTGCGTAGTTTGGAACTCAAAAATAATGGATATGGTCTGGTCGCATGGCATATGAAAGACTAATTTTAATTTATTCCGACTCAGAACGCGTCATTTTGAAACTCAGACCTGTCTTATTGTCTTAAGGTATAACTATAACATAATACATATTATATTCGGCCCGTGCAGTAATGTGAGAGTATTACGTCAGGCTAAATACTCCCTATTTTTGGTGGCTTTTAGCGTGGATTTCATCAAAGTTCCACTGTCGCTTATATCAATCAAAACTACTTCAAGAAATTTATTTTTCAGTATACCGCCTCGATACTCTGCAAAAATATATGCAATAGGGAATAATTATTCACTGACCCATCATTTGTAGTGTTGTTATAAAAACAGGGGGACTCCCCTTTTTTTCAGCAAGTGAAAATCTAATGACCTACCCATGGATTCCTCCGGCCTTCCTCCCCCGTTCTAAAAAATAAATGTTCCCTAAAACATTGAAAAGATGACTTACCCATCCCAGCGTATGATGTACGTGTTGTCCAAATTTTGAACACTTGAAACTGTTTGTAAGAACAGATTGTGTCATAAGGTCCTTGACAAATGAAATGTTTGTGATCCCAGCTTGCAAATATGGACATCCATTATTAACAGAGAAAAGATTTCCAAGCTCTCGTTGTGGTTTTAATCGATACATCCTATAACCAAGGAAATATGAATGTGCAGTAAATATGTCGCCTTCAATTGTATTTGCTATGAATTGCGCGTCTATAATTACACTGGTCACTGATGCCGAAGTAAAGCAGCATCTTAAAATGCGCAGCCATTATCTCTCAAAACGATAATTATTGTAAATAGATAGGCAAATGATGCTGTTTCTCCCAAAAAAGTTTCACAAACTAGAATTTCCAAAGGCACCCGTATACGTACACATTCACTCGTGATTACGAGATCGTCCACGAAATTCAAAATGGTCGCCGTTTTACAACGGGCGATATGTTGCGTTGGCCGTAATGTTTTGTGTGTTTATGCATTAATTAATTGGTGGTTGTCTTTGAGACAAAGAATACAACGTTCTTTGCTTATTAATCAACATGTTACAGTTGGTAAGAACGCTAGAAATTATTGCAAAAACTGTCTTGGATTGCTACTTTAAGTCATGGGCATTTTGAAGTAAATGAGACCAAATAACAACAAAAAAGGTTTATAATTCTTAACTTTCACACTTTTTGTTGCAGTTAGTTGTTTTCAGTTTGGCAAAATTCCCATATTATTAACTACTTATATTAACCGAAAGTGAGGGCTTTACGGTAAAATATTGGACCGAGCTGAGGTCTTGCCGTATTGACCGAGCGATAGCGAGGTCATGGCACAACCATAAGTAGTAAAATAAGTAGTTTATTATATGATTTGTTTTTGTTGTAGGGTATTAAAAATTTCGTAATGCCCCGCATTACGTGATTTTTCGGACCGCTGATTAGCCATATAATAAAGAACTAGCCCTTGCCATATAATAAAGAAAGTTAATCATGAAATTGGATACAATAATGATTAAAATATCGTCTTAAATATATTCAAGAATGCACTTCAGCGAGTCAAGACGGTCAAAGCTACTAGAGAGGGAATCGGTTTTCCTTTTAAGATTGATCATGTGTTAAACTTGGGAAAGGGGGCAAAATATGTGGAATACTCTTAAAGTAGTAACCAAAGAAGAGAAATTGAATGTAAAACAATAATTTTGGAGAATAATTTGGTTTGCCGGTTTTTTTAAAAGGGGGGGAGGGGCAGGAGGGAGTGGTGTCAAAATTAGAACATTCAAACGGTCTTGACAAGTTTTCATACTCTTGGTATAAGTTAAGCGTGATTCGAAACTAGCATACCGACCAAAGTTTTCGATGCCTCCTGCATCCCCACACCACTTCTCTATTACACCCCAAACTGCAGGTTGTTTTTGGTATCCGAGTCCTGCGTGAATAACTCAGGAGACGACGTCTTGTCTATTTTAGACCCCAGATTGCCAGGAAACATTTTTGCTTGCTTCTCATTGGCGACATTTTTGCTTGCTTTTCATTGCCGACATTTTTAAGATGTGGAATGTACAGTAGAGCTTTCGTTTTACTCTCTGCTATTTCTTTAAATTACTCAGTGTTTGCGAGTAATTGCTTAATCGTCTCTAAATATTTTTAGCAAAACGTTTCTCACCAGTCTGCCTTTGTCCCTTCAAAATCTTTATCAGCTGAAAATTGAACTCTGAAGTCCAGAACTTTCACATCACCCAGTTTGCTTGACCAATGTGGGATTCCTTGAGGATCAACAGGGGTAGTATTTGATGGTACTGTCCAAGATACAGGACTATCCTTCATTCCAACCAACATAAACCCTCCACCGTCTGTATGAACATCACACCAGACCTACTTAGGAGAAAAGATACAAAATGAAAAAGGTAAAGTGTCACATGAGGCATTCAATCTAAAAGAAAAACATTGCTTGATGTTTCAAGCGAAATAGAAACCTAGTACAAACGTAAAATAAGTACAAATTTTAGGTTAGCCAAATGATAACAAAATAAAAATAAAACGGCATTGAGATAGGGAAGATCAGTAAAGTGTAAGGTGTGATTACGTGATGATTATGCGATGAAAATACTGTTGAGGGCTGCCATGCAGGTGAACGAATGGCGCGTTCATTAAGTCCATGTTGGTGAATGCTGTTAAGTTTCGAAATACGTAAGCTAAACCTACAAGTATCTACTCGAAGGAACTGTTGTTGTTTTCTTTTTTTCGCTGTTGTTTCTTGTTAAAATTGTTGCTGTTATTGCTGGTGGTGGTGCTGAATCGGTAGCTTGCTCAATTTGGCAACGATCGAGGTTGCAAGTTTGCTGGCTTCATGGAGTCAGTGCCTTGAATGTATTAAGGGTTATGTGGATGGGACAGCTACCCTCCTTTTGAGAATTGGTCGGTATAAAGACAGAAATTATATTCATAAAGGATCATTTTCCGAAACGCTCTGGGATTTTAAAGAATGAATGTGTGAAGGGCGTATTAAGACATAGAATGATTTGCAAATCGACCTGTGGATATGCAGATTTAAAATTTCAAAATCATAACTAACCACATATGTGTGATTGGGAATTGTAACCGTTGAACAAAATATATTAATATTGCTATATTTGCACAGTAATTTTTTTGGGGCCATTTTGGCCCCAGGGGGGCGTTTTGGCTCTTTAAAAGAGGGGCCGATTTGGCCCTGACAGGGGCCAAAAGACAACTCTGGGGCCGTTTTAGCCCCAAGGGGCCGTTCGGGCTCTTCTAAACAGGGGCCGTTTTGGCCCTGAAAGGGGCCAAAACACAACTCTGGGGCCGTTTTAGCCCCAGGGAGCCGTTTGGGCTCTTTTAAACAGGGGCCATTTTGACACCCTGACAGGGGCCAAAACGCAACTCTGGGGCCGTTTTAGCCATAGGGGGCCGTTTTGGGCCAATTTGAAAGGGGGTCGTTTTGGCTCTGACAGGACCCAAGACACAACTCTGGGGCCGTCTTTTCACATTATGGACTGTATGGCCCCTTTTAGAATTTAGAGCTGTTTTTGCCACGAAATTATTTTGAGTAATTTTTTTATTTTTAAACACGGAGGCCGTTTTTGGCCAAATTGCCAAAATAGGAGAGCAGTTTGTTTACAAATCTCTTCAAATGACAAATTCAACATGGAATGTCTTTTTAAAAATGTGATGCTTGGTCACTACCAAAAGAAATAACAAGGCTGTACTATTACTACACAATTACTACACAAATGCTAGTTTGACCCCATTTGCTTCTCCTTATATGACCCCATTTGCTTCTCCTTATAGGGGACCACCTT
Organism: Trachythela sp. YZ-2020; assembly: GCA_016169945.1. Taxonomy (NCBI): domain Eukaryota; kingdom Metazoa; phylum Cnidaria; class Anthozoa; order Malacalcyonacea; family Clavulariidae; genus Trachythela; species Trachythela sp. YZ-2020. The sequence continues at coordinate 506,363 of JADLSH010000257.1, forward strand.
AATATATATGTTAATAATCTTATACTGAGAAATCCACATGTATGCTATAATATTTCTACGAAAATATTGAAATATATCGGGAAATTTATATCGGTGTGCTCAAGTTCGAATTTAAGAGCTCTATAGACCACTTTCATAATTAAGATGAGTTTAAATATTCTTTTATATGCATCTTAATAAGCCTCATTGACCTCGTTCAGGTTAATAAATTATATTCAATTCAGTCACAGAAACGAGGCTGATAAGGCTTATTAAGATGCACATAAAAGAATATTTAAACTCATCTGAATATTCATCTGAATTATGAAAGTGGTCAAAATGTAACACAAAATCTTAAACATTTACTGGTGATTGAAGTTTTGTCACTCTATCAAAGCCAATGAACGAAAAATGAATAAATTCCGCAATGCGCGCTGACTGACAGACTGGTGCCTAGTCTTCTTACTACACGCGCAGAGGTTCTTGGGATAGAGTCATCACACCTCCATATTTGAAATTTTTTTATTTTTGTTCTGTTAATCGAATCGGGCTCGAAATTTTATATTTTTGACCCAAGATAAACTGGATTTTCAGAAGCAATATACATCGGCAACTACTGAATAATATTCAGGTAAGGTTATTGTTATGTTTTATATGTAAGAAAATATTTGCAATCTTCGTTCGTGAATGTTAAGCATGTTGTCCCCGTTTAAAATTTGAATTTTCCGCGACAATATATGAATTAAAACGCTGAAAATAATACAGTTCCAATTTAAAATTACTTCAGCAAATGCTACTATACAAAATCTTCAATTTTATTTGGGCTTTCAATGTTTATATTTACCAACTGTCCAACTGTATATGACAGATTGGCAGTTAAATACTCAGAGCCCATCTTGTCCTCAAAAATCAGGTACAAATTTCATATAAGATTTTAATATAATTATGTTGATACATATGCAGTGAAAATGGAGAAAAAAAAACAAAGTATTGCCTATTCTAAATATATTATTTGAGTTCAAGAGATTGCATCCTTGTGACCTTGTCATCACTAACTGGTATACTGTCAATCAGAGTCATGTATCTAAATTCTGCTGTATTTTGTAAGCTGAAATGTTTCATCGATACTAATAGGTCAGATTCGTATGACTTTTATATATTTTCACATGTCCGAAACCTGTCCAAGAATGTAAAATCACTGAGCCCATTGTCCAACTACATGTAAATGTTCAAATGCCTGGTTGATATACTTTGATTGTGAGAAGTTTATGCACCAGTCAATGTAAATCCATGATGCTCTCATGCTACCGATAAGTCGATATTTGGTAGTACCAGGAACATACTTTTACACAAAAATAGCTTGCTTCAAAAGTTAATCATATATGTTAAATTATATCAAGCCTATGTTCCAAGAGTAGAGAGGACTAACACTATGCCCTACTTATCCATGTATCAGCAGCTTAAGATCCAGAGACATTTCCCAAACTGTGTTTGCATCCCATGGGGGTGGGGGGAATGTCAAATTTGGTTCTCAAGCCGAAAACCCACAGGAAAGTACCCAGGAGATTTTGATTTAGAAACTCCCGAGTGTGACTTTGACGCATTGAATTTATTATTAATTTATAGGATTGGTCTAGGGCCATTCATATTATACATTTCCTATCTTTTGCTACAAGTCATTGTTGATGTTTTTAGTGTTGATGTTTTTAGTGTTGATGTTTTTAGTGTTGATAAGTCAGTCAATAAACAAGAGCTTATACCACTTGCAACTGGCTGTGTAACTTGATATAGGATTGAAAAAAAAGATACTGCTCTTGAGGGTGGGGGTTGTATTTAATACCTGTATCTTGTACCCAGGGGAATTTGCTAAGGTTTGACTGGGTGAAAAGACCAATCCCCCTGTATCCCCGGGGGTCGACCCCAGGGGGAAGCCACTGATACATGCATTTCCTAAGGGCAATAATGGCTGTGGTACAACGTATCTATTTCTCACTCTACACTATGTGGTATCGACTAGTACTTCCTTCCCCATTCTAATGGGGCCAGACAGAAACAATGTGTGGATATGGATATGGAACTTATTGCCAGTGGCGGACACTTCGTGAAATATTGGGGGTGCAAACTTAGGTTGCCAACATATAACCATCCTTTTGTTGCTGCAAATCTCCATTCTTAAAACCTTTTTCACTTAAATTTCATGCAAATTTACTTAAATTACAGCCTATCAAGGCTTTCGTGGTTGTAAAATCATTAATTGATACAGCTTTGTTACATAGTTAACCAGCTATCATTTAAAGGCTTTGAGAAATTATTCAGGGGCGACTGGCCCCTCTACCGACTACCGCCACTGCTTATTGCAAAATACTTTATTATTATATACTCTGTCTCAGTGATGAAGCTAGACATAGCAACTGGTTGTGCTATAGATGCATTTACAAATTGTTGATTCTTTAATTATTGAAACCTTCAGAAATGCAGTGTCTTTAGGCTATTTTAATGCATGCTTATTTGAATAGTAAGAGCAGATTCCATGGCTTCACTCCAGACAATTTGAGTAATCAAAGGGAGAGTAGGAGACTGCCTAGACATTATGTGTGCACAGATAATGCCTGGATAAGCTATCTCTCTTGGATGAGAAAACCTCTGGTTGCAATAGGGACTTACAAAAATAACAATTATTAGAAATTTTGTATTTTTATGCGGTGAGAAGATTTGATACAGTATGTAGTTAACTAATTCAAGGTTATGGCGGTTGACTGTTATGTAAAACTACCTAAAAAATACAATAAGATATTCAACGTTTCGAGCGAAGGCCCTTCGTCTGGAAGTTAGTAGAAGCCCAGATGAAGGGCCTTCGCTCGCAACGTCGAACTTCTTATTGTATTTTTCAGGTAGTATTACACAACAGTCAACCGCCATATTTGCTATACTCTACCCACACTGGCACCGCACAATCGAGATAATTCAAAGTTAACCGATTAATGTCCAATGCATTTTCAAATAGTGTATTAATTTTTATTCTCCTAAGATTCTATTGTGGCCAGATGTTTTGCTTAATCCAAGAGAGCTAGCTTATAGCACTACATAATGTCCAGGGAGTCTCCCAGTCTTTAGGTAGTTTTACACAACAGTCAACTGCTGAGTATCCCACTCTCCTTTTAATAACTCAAATAAAGGTTTCAATAATTTAAAAAATATATTTGCATAGCATGGCTAGTTGCTAATGTCTAGCTTCACCACTGAGACAAAGTATATAATCTAGCTTGCTTTCTGCAGGACATTTGATGTTTGGCAAGTGCTATTTACTGCAGTACATTTAATGTTGTGCAAGTACTCTGACCTCATACTTCATATTCTATGTTGGATGTGTAATCGTATTCTAGTTGAGTAGTTGTGTTTTACACCAATATCTACATTGACACCCACAATATTTTTTTCCATAGCCCTCGTCAACAATGGAGAGTATGGTCCGGGACGAAATGGTCCAGTTTTGTGTACTGTGCACTGGGTACCCGGAGGATGTAGACCAGTTAATGATTATTGGGGAGAACCAAGTGTTTGTTGAATGCCCTGGTACTGATGTGATCAACGCTGGTCGAGTCAACTGGTACCTTTTAACTCCTTGAAATTAACAGTGTATACAATCATATAGCCATCTGACAAGATACATGTATTTTAAAATATGGGGTAAATGGGTATTGACTACCATCAACTTGCAAAGTACAATATAACTCATTAGTTTATGTTTATGCAAGAATGTGATTTTTTAGTTTCGACATTACTATTGGTTGTTTGGATGTGATAAAATCACATTCTAGCAGAAACCTGGACAATAATATAGATACTGAGTTATAATGTACTTCATGGAGTTTCCAAACCATATATGATGAGTTCTATTAGCTGCGATGGCAATTACTGGTCATGCAATCAAATGCTAGTAAACCTGCATCGAGTTTAAGGCAATAGATTAAGTTTTGTAAGTTTTGAAATACACAAATAATTTAAAATTTGCATTGCATAGCATGCATGCATGCTAGTTTGCCATTGTTAGTTTTGCCACTGTTAACTTGCATGTATATATATGTGTGTAAACTAAGATTAATGTCAAACTTATAAATATATATTTTTTAACTTTTAAATTGTTGTGTAACTCACTATTATATTTTATCTTCACCAATTTTAGTTCCTATTAACAAGGGTCAATTTAGCTTTATTTGAAGTTATTATTATTATTATATATTACGAACGAAAATAACCTCAACGAAAGCTAAATTGGCCCTTTGATGCGGCCAAAGCTGGGACTGTTTTGGCCCCATCAAGAGGGCTGTAAATTTGGCCCCCGTTTGGGGTCAAAACAGCCCCACTAAAAGGGGCCGTTTTAGGGTCAAAATGTTGGCCCCATTTTTTGGGCCAAAACAGCCCCACTAAAATTGGCCCTTTTAATGGGGCTGTTTTGGCCCTTTTAATGGGGCTGTTTTGGCCCTTCTAATGGGGCTGTTTTGGCCCTTTTAATGGGGCTGTTTTGGCCCCATCAAGGGCTGTAATTTTAGCCCCCATTTTGGGGCCAAAACAGCCCCACTAAAAGGGGCCGTCTCAGGGTCAAAATTTTGGCCCCATTTTTGGGGCCAAAATGGCCCCGAAAAAATTACTGTGTGGTTCAATAGATGTGACAACACCTGGGAGTAGCATAGTCCATAGCCATAACCGGAATATTACCGAATTATTCTGTATATTTTTAAAATTCCTTACTCTTTCGAAGCCGCCACTTTGTTTACACCTGTTCGAAGGTTACAAGGAAAAACTGAAAAACGCCAACGTGGTATCCGAATTATAGTATATTTACTTTATTTCAGTAATGCTAGTCGCGATTGGCTGACGGTTGCCCACCAACTGTATTACTGTATTTTAATACGTGCCCACCTTCTAATATAGACTCCCCGTTTCTAAAAGACGCCCAATTTAAACCAGAATTGTATATTAGACACCTCTATATATATGAAACGCCTCCCACCAGGACGCTTATTAGATTTATCCAGACATTTATTAGTGTAGATACTTGTTAAAGTATTAGTGCTTGTTGGATCATAAGCTTAATATAGTGTAATAGTTGTGGAACCGAGTTTTGACTTATAATTACTCTGCAAACTCTTTTAAAGTGTTTTATAAAGAGCGTTAAACTGCCGTATGTAAGAATAAACACCCCAATTCTTAATAGACGCTCCTTAGTGAATAAACGCCCCCTTAAAGTACGAAGGTTAATTGGAGTTCGATAGATCACTTACGGTACATTTTACATTATTACTTGCAGGATAGCCATATATCAGCACGCACGCGCAGATAACAAAATGAGACCTTTTCTGCTTTTTACGAATATCAAATAAGAAACATTATTTATTATCAGTCAATTTTAGAAAGAAAATGTTACCTTTCGTTTCGTTTTGTTGTGTAAAGCAATCCAATAAAATCCATCTTGAGCTTCAGGTAGATGATCAACAAAATCAGAACAATCTCTGCCTGGGTTAAACACTTCGCCAAATGTAGAAGAACCTGTAATAACATACAACTGTAAATTGGCATTCCTAACTAGAGAAAAGGGACATGATTGTATCATTTTTAGCAGAATTTAGAAATGAATACAAGACTAATATCAAGAATAGCCAATAAACACTTAGGTAGGCTATATAACTCAATATTTGACCTTATTTACGGCTAGGAAATATCTAAAACAATTTCTACTGTTCAAATTTAGTTTTGCATGTTAAAGACTAAAATCGATAACCAACTTTGTTCTGGACGTTTCTCATGATTTAATTAATGTTAGCATGAATCGTACGCCGTTAAGACCTTATATACCTATAAGGTAAAATCAATTATAACAAGACGATCTACGGATCGTTAAGTCGCTGGGGCTATGAAAATAGAGACCTTTTTCTGGCTTATTATAGATATACCCATGACTCATGAGAATGTACAACAATTATGTCTTAATGAAAAGGAGAAAGGTGAACAACTATTTGACGAAAAACCCTTAGTTTAAAAATACTCAATTTTTCTAAAGTATTCGTGTTTCGCTTTCATTGAGCATGCGTAATGTTGCCATGTAGGCGGAGCGTTCTATCAATACCATAATTATGATTAAATATATAGTCACATGAAATTCACGTGCAGGTGAAAATACTTAACTGTCAACACAAAGGTCATTGCAACAAAATGCAATTAAATCAACACTCATTAAACTTTATTTCAAAATTGCATGCCATATTTGTGTATATTGTCCTATCAAAGACAGTAAATAATTCTACCGTATGAATTTTATGAATCAAAATAATAAATACAAGTCTTAAATAAATACAAATACGTATTTAGATTTTACTAATTTATTAATTATTATTTTTATACAACGTGGACTCAAGAATTTACTAGCGCGCATATCATATCAACAGATCAGTGGCGCATATGCATAAGGTAAATACAAACGTGGTGGGTTCAGGATTAGTAGGGGTACACACGTAAAAATCTCACATTTTGTCAACAAGTTGTGATCGCAACAAGCTTGTAGCAAGCTTGTCAACAAGTTGTATCAATGCTGTTATTTTGACAAGTTGTAACAAGTTTGTTACTCCACAGGCATCCCAAGCTCACATTGTTGATATTTAAATTTTTTTTATTAATAATTTTTTATTATTGCTGTTTGTATTTTATGGTATATTATGTGTATGTGTTATGTCTGTTATGTTATGTGCCAGAAATGGTATGATGGAATTAAATATATATTTATTATTGATGGTTAGGGTACTTCATATTAGCAAATTATAGTAGACTTAATAGTCAAATATATATTGTCAAAAAATTGCTAAAATATTGTGTCAAATGTAGAAATAAAGTTACTTACTTCTACTACAAGTTGCAATCGACTTTTCGGTGTTGACTTGGTGTGATTTTAAATCCACTTTGAGGGGATGGTATTCTATGTAATAGTAAGGAGAAGGCAGGTAAATATAGCTCCAACGAACTCGCATCGGCTTCACAAATCCTTCTCGCGTCGCATAATAATGCATCGAATCGCCAAAAAAACAACAGATCCATAAAGCCCATTACATTTCCCATCACATTCATCGTCTTCAGCAAACACAAGAGATTTTTTGTCGGTGAAAATCCATAATTTGTTCGATTTTCTGACAATCTCAGGCTCCGTGGCTGTCGATACCCGGGGATATTCAGTTGAGAGCTCGCGAGTTCGAATTACACTCTCTATTGTTATTGGTTGATTACATTGTTGTCGCGTGAACGCGATTCGAATCAACCAATAACAATAAAGAGTGTAATTCGAACTCGCAAGCTCTCAACTGAATATCCCCGGGTATCGACAGCCACGGAGCCTGAGATTGTCAGAAAATCGAACAAATTATGGATTTTCACCGACAAAAAATCTCTTGTGTTTGCTGAAGACGATGAATGTGATGGGAAATGTAATGGGCTTTATGGATCTGGGTTTTTTTTGGCGATTCGATGCATTATTATGCGACGCGAGAAGGATTTGTGAAGCCGATGCGAGTTCGTTGGAGCTATATTTACCTGCCTTCTCCTTACTATTACATAGAATACCATCCCCTCAAAGTGGATTTAAAATCACACCAAGTCAACACCGAAAAGTCGATTGCAACTTGTAGTAGAAGTAAGTAACTTTATTTCTACATTTGACACAATATTTTAGCAATTTTTTGACAATATATATTTGACTATTAAGTCTACTATAATTTGCTAATATGAAGTACCCTAACCATCAATAATAAATATATATTTAATTCCATCATACCATTTCTGGCACATAACATAACAGACATAACACATACACATAATATACCATAAAATACAAAGAGCAATAATAAAAAATTATTAATAAAAAAAAATTAAATATCAACAATGTGAGCTTGGGATGCCTGTGGTTACTCACAACTTGCTGACAAGTTGTTGACGTGCAGGAAGATAGCAAGTTGTTGGAACAACTTGTAACAAGGCTGTTGAGTTGAAGTCTGCAGAGCCTATATTTTCCTCCTACCCCTGCTCACAGGTACCTTAGTCGCTGTGTATCCGAAGGCTGGCATTATAAAATAAATTCGTTTGCATGAAACCATCGATCGATTTTAATAGCGAATTAAATTGATTCCTCAGAGTTATATTCGACGTATGAACTAGGCTTACATTGATTGACATTGCCGGAAGAATTTGCATCAACCATATAGTCAATTTGACATTAATATAGACATTATATTGTCTGACAAGGGCTATTTTTCATCAAATTTAATCAAAATTCCAGCTGTGAAAAAGGATTTTAAGGCTAATCGATTGAGGAAAAGCAAAGGATGTATCCTACATGTTTTCGAAGCGATACACTCAAAGGCGGAATATATTACTGAATATATAATAACTACGTCTGTATTTTTTATATGCATTTGTCAACAAACGAATGACTTAAAGTATAAACCATTTCTATAGCATGGTATATCAACAAAATGTACTTTTATAAAGATATCTTGCAACGCTGAATCAAACGGCGATATTTTCATTTACATAGCTTGCGTAGGATCAGAGCTACACGTACATCCTCCAAAGTTATCGTCAGATTTCTGATGTATTTCAAATTTCAATTCGGTAGATTCGGCGCTATTGTTCCACGCGCCCAGCGCGCGCCACGAAGCAATTCGGGATAATGACGTAGGTCATTTTGTGGCTTACAAACATCTGCGATCGGAGAAAAATGCGTGCTGAAACCTATAGTCGCTGTGGCCACAGTGCCCCAGCGACTAATAATGAAAGTACGCAACGCAAATTTTGTGCCTCTTTAAAAGTAATACAGCAATAAAAGCCCTATACTGCCACGCCCAAAATAATAAAATTCGTATATCGCTATGAAATTCGCCGTCGAAAATTCATTATATCTATTCGTTATTCCTTAGAAATTTAACCTTCCCTTTCAGTTGTACGCACGATTTAAAATATTGACTTATGCCCTTAAGATCGGGAAGTAGCTGAAAACATTTGTAATTCAAGAACGAAGGTTGTGCATGTTTTCAACAAACTCTAGTTCTCTTAATAAAAATAGAATCACTTGTCATAAATATACACAGAAAACAGATAGGCGTATCGTATATATACGTCATGATTAAGCAGCACGGCTCCGGAATGAATTATTAAAAATACATCAATAATTCCTTTTCTATTTTCATTATTCAGTATTTTAACAGTAACATGCAGTTTAGCCAATATAAGTCAATATTTCACAATATTTCATTAGGTTTATAAATATAGATTCAGAATTGCTGTCAATTAGAAAGATCAGATCAATTATACCATGCAAGAATGGCGATTGATAGATGTTGTTGATGAAAAAATAGGAAACAATGTACAGTTGTTTGTACTACAAGCTTCTATTAAAATTGTTTTAAAAATCATCAACACTGGAAGATCAGACAAAATCAATAAAAGTTCAACTGGACAATTATTATAGTTGCCCCTGCAGGACCCCACTGAAAAACACACTAGTGATGTGGGTATCCTGGATAAATATAATTATAAATAAATAATGCAGAGCCACTGATAACCTTAAAAGCCTGTGAGACCTATCGTCTTTGAATACGCAGCGATCAGAGACTAATTTGCCGAGTATAAAAATAAAGTCTTCATAGCTTAAATAAAGACACAAAGAGAATGTACAAGCTCTTAGGCCTACCATCTGTGTATTTCCATCGAGGTACGCCATTTATTTTTTCCGTACAAATCAACATCTTAACACGTCCAGCTGTGTTTTTATGAGTGAAACTCTGGCCCACATTACAGTCTGAAAATTTCTGAAAAATGAAGAGGTGAAAAGTATTAATGTTTCATATGCATATGCAAGTTCGCGCATATAAAAGCGAATGATTGGGAAGACATGCGCTCTGGCCATGGCTTGGTCGAATTTAAGTTTAGCGATTCTTCTTCATGGCCATACATATACAATTCCAAAAATCTAATGCTTACCCTTAAAAGAAACAGTTTAGAAAACTACGCTTTTTGCCAACAGATGTATACCTTCACCAGGTAGATTATATCCTATTTATGTCCACTTATGCTGGGGATGTTTTTTTCCATATTTTCAATGGCTAAACTATCCTGAACAAATTTAACTGAACTTAAATCTATTTTGCGTAAAATTTTGAAAAGTCACACAGTAAGTAGATTGAAATACATCAATAAGGAAATATGTAGCTAACCTTATTGCTTCGCGATACACCAAACGCCAGAATACTCAGCAGTAAAGATAAAAATGTCAGAGTTTTCCACAAAACTTTTGCATATATCATTATATATTTGATTTTGGCAACAAGTAAGTTCCAATCTTTTCCCTTCAGAATTATTCAGCAGTAATAAATGAACATACCCTTGCCTAGCCTTTTATAATCTCCATATGTGAATAAATACAGGATAATTTAGCATCGGCTTCAGCAATTGGATACCTGGTATGAATACACGTGGAATCATTTTCAATTTTACCTAAACCATTATTTAATTGACAACCTGTCAAGAATCAAAAGATTGCTTAATTGTACACTTCATCTCGCATGATACGTAATGAGAGCACATGTCAGTTTTCACTTTCAATACTTTTTATACCCTCAGTGATGGAAAACAACTGCAGGAAGTTTCCGTCCGAGAAAATTGACATAACAGTTACACTACCTCACTATAATCAGTATTCCATAACAAATAAAGGGATTATGCCCATAACGATTAAGACTTTGTTTCTTACTGCATGAAATTTAAAATTAATGGTCTAATATGTATACATCCCGATGAATTGGCACAGGAAAGCAGGAAATGAGGTATATACATACGTTAGTTGCATGCACGTGGTCAAGGCATTTTCTTTCTGTATTGAGGGCAAGGCCTTCAGTTGATATATGTTGTACAGAATATATAGACGTCTGCCTTCTTGTTTTATGTTACAAATTCATTTGAATTGCAAATTTTATATATCAATTTTCCTAGATAAGTGTAGTTTAACTATTCCAGTCAAAAGTCAGACTAGCATTATACAGGAACTTTGTTTATACAGGCCTAACTTTTGTAATATTCCGGAAATTACAAGCTGCTAATGCAAGCGTACGCCAATAAGATGTGAGCTGCAGTAAATGCACATGCTTCTTGTTTTCAATATTAATTGAAATGCTATGACTTGCAACATGTCAATAGAAAGAAAGAACATGCTGTTTATATTCCCAAACTTGAGTTCACTATGCTGCAACCGCTTCTGGTATGGACACTATCTTAGAAAATATTTTATTATAGTAATTTTATCGGACGTTGTGACGTATTTCGCGGACTTAAATAAATATATCTTTGGGCTAAGTTTTTGGCCATTATTTGGGAGTCACCTTTAACCCATTAAGCCACATTGCGCCCAACACTCTAAGGCGTCCATTTCTAATTTTATTTTGTTTAATGCCAGAGGATTTATGAGGGTGGGCTCTCAAATGTTGAAGAGAGATTGTTGGATCGCAAGCCAGTCATGATTTAGGGATAGGCAATAGGAAGGCGAACCGACACAACGTTGAAAAGGCCAATGAAGACAACGCGCCAATAGCTGTATTTTGACACTTAGACAATATGTTCGATCGACACCGGACAAAATCAGACCATTTTTTCCCACGAAAGTTTGTAAGTTTAGCAAATTCGTCTTGTTTCATTCTCTTGCCTGGCTGTACGTAGTCGGATGTCGAAAAACGGATTCAATCGCGCTGTTTATAGAACTGGGAATCCGTTTTGGTGCGAAGGAAACAAATAATTTGAAAACAATCAGCGTTTGAGTTTAGCGATTGTCTTTATGGCAGTATACATACGAAAGTCCGACATTTATCCTTGAAAGAATATGTCTGACAGTAACTTAATACGTCTGACATTTATCCTTGAAAGACTCTTGGAAACAACATGTGTGTACTGACAATATATTAGTTTAAACATGCTGGCCGAACTTATGCGATCTTCACGAAATTGCAAGCTGGTTCTCGAATCACAATGGAAGCGCGTTTGCTAATGAGATGTAAGCTACAGTAAATGCACGTGCTTTTTGTTTTCCATTTCATTTCAAATACTATGGCTTGCAAAATGTCAATAAAATATCAACTGGGAAATAGATAGCTAATTAACGTTGTTGCGTATGGCAATAACCCAGAAGCCGCAGGACTAGCCTTTTCACAGGACTAGCCTTTGCAGACAACGTCACCTGATTTTGGCACTAGATTTTCCAATCTTTTTACCTTAGGTTTTTGGAACGTAATATATATATTAGCATTTTGTACCCTAGTTAGCTTTTCCACTTGTATGCCACATGCCGTTTGAACCAAACTGCATTATTAATTGAAGACCCGTCAAGACACAAAGGATTACTTAATTTTGTGTCTAAGTGCCACTTCATCTCGCACGGTGTGTAATAAATGCACCGACAGTACTTGATTTTCACTTTCAGCGTGTATGAACCATCAGTAGAAAATAACTCTTTGCATGCGCAACTGGTAAAAAAACAAAAGGTTATTAGAAAAAATTAACAGAGTATATACATCGCGGCCATAATCACTATTATAAATTTCTTGCTTACTGCAGCAATTAATACTAGAAGTCATTCCCGATGAACATTTGCTCGAGATTAGCGCAAAAAAACAGGAAGTGTGTTTACATCAGTTGCATGCATGTGGTCGACTACGCATGTTTTTCTTTATTCAGAACAATCCCTTGATATATTGTACATGCAGAAGATATTCGCCTGCTTTTCTGTTTCATTTTTTAACAAATATTTGATTCACAGTTTTCATAGTTTTTTCATCAATTAGTGTTTTATTTATCAATTAGTCTAAATGCTGGTATTAATACGACCCAATGTGATACTCTATGCAGTCCAGTGTTTGCACCTTATATAGACACTACCAATCTATCCACTAGACTAGAGTGTCAAAACGTGGGTTCACGGGTTTGTTGATTCAAATTGTTACTTTATCTTAACAATTACGATTATATATTACATGCGAATTCTAGTTTTCCATTTAGTGTGAGAACAATTTATCAACTACTTTTCAAGAAAAACCTCCTCCACAGGTATTTTTATGGAGATCTTCTGTGTCAGGCCTAGATGAGAAAATATTGTTTCTTCCTAAACCACGGGTATACCCTATAAACATGCCTAGGGAGGAGGCAATCAAGAAACATTAGCCTTTTGTACTTCTCGGAATAACTCTAATTATCTAGTAATCATGAAGCAAGTGTGGAACTTACGGACCATGACCTGTCAATGTGGCGCGCATGAAGCATCGTGTAAACGATAGCACATGCACATCCTAGATCTAGGGCCTTTACTTGGCAAGTTGCTCTCGATTTGCAGGTTAAGCGATATCATGACATCACGAGGCAGATGCCTTTTAAAGGCCTAGTGAATTTCCAAATATTGCGCAATTTAGATTTGTATAAATTTTATTTACTTCGCAAGACAATCTGTCCCATTGTTTTGAACAACAATTTTAGGCTGCCTTAAATTTCGGCAAGTGTGTTTGTGTAGTTTTGACGTCCTATATTTCCGCCTATATTTTATAATGCCATTGCCAAAATTGAGAGGAAATGTAGTTCTGTGTGACAAAATTTCATGAAATATTCTAGTTTTGTTATATATTTTGACCAATTTTTGCTGTGTCCCTTCAGCTTATAGACACTGTATACACAAGCAATCTAAATATTGCTTGAAACTTTATGCGTAATACAACCAAGAGAACTGAGTCTATTTTACCTGTATTCGTTTAAAATCGCTGTTAAATTGCCCAAAATTAGGTTTCTGAACGTAAGATTTGGCCACATCGAAGCTGGGCAAGTTTTGGACAGTTTTGAGCATTTTCGGTTAGGAAATGTGCTAGGCCTTCTATTTCTCACTTTCGCCCTTCATCCGCCCGCCCAAAATCGCCTGACCGCAATCTTCCTATGTGAAATGAGCTGAAAACGCTGAAATTGGAATATTAATAGAGGCCTATGCTGGAGAGCATGCACATATGTTATGTTATTATTGTTATAGGATGCAAGCTAAAGTATGGGTGATGCAAAGGACGAGCTGTGTCGCCATAGGAACGTTTAATAACAAAATTGAATGACAGGTACCCTGAGCAGGAAGCTTTAGTCGTATAGATCAAAGTTTTGACGGGGTGTGGATAATGAGGAAAAATTCCAATGCAGTACGATAGTGTAGCTGTACCTTCTACTACCACACTATATCATGTATGAGTGTAAATATTTTAAAGTCGCTGCTCGAAAGAGTAGTAATAATATTGGCTTTTGTGGGTTTCGTGATCACTAAGCGTTACTGGGAAGCTGAAATAGTGGTCAACTTCAGAAATATCAACACTTGTATATATAGGAGCAAGTAAAATTTTAAAAACTACATCTGTCAATTCTACTTATTTCCCCAAATATAAGACTACCACATAAAATGAATTAATATAGTTTTCTCAGTCTAATAACTTCCGGTTAACGAGCATTTGCTGCACGATAATGCTTAAGGCTAGTTCTCATATGTCGCAAGAATCGGCGATGTCCATTATCGGTGGTCATTGGTCTGTAAAATGCTTTGTCTGTAGGCAGAGAATACAATAGATCGCCGACATATGATAACTAGCCTTTAGTGACCTACGTATTGTTGTATTTTCGCACGGAAGCCCTTAACCAATACAATAGCTATAGCGTCCCTATACAGGGTGAGTCAGAAAAAAGTGATGCCTTTGAAATTAAATACAATAGGGTACAATAGATTCTTTGAAAGAAAATGCAAATATGAAGTTCAATTTCAAAAGGTTCACTATTGTATTAAATTTCAAAGGCATCACTTTTTTCTGACTCACCCTGTATATTTTGCCAAGCGTTGTGTTCCAAGCACAGTCCGTTTCGACAACGAGTAAATATATTCTCGTATCTAATATCACTTTATACGAAACGGCTTCGACAACTAATATAGCGACCTAGTAAAATATTATTTCCTTATGAGAAGTAATAACAAGCAGAAATATAGCTTTCTAAAACGAGAAGATCTTAAAGTTTAATCGGCATAGCTAAGGTCTTATAGAGAAATACAAATAAATGTTTGCCAAGCGAATGTATAAACATAGTTCTTTAAGGGATTTAACCTTACAAAGTTTCAAGCGTTTTACATGTAGTAGAGGATGAAAAGCAGTAATTTTTAAGCGAGATTTACGAGCATATACAAATATTGTAAGTCATTTCTGAATCGTCAACGGCGATTTGAATAAATTGAGAATATTTAATTATAGGACGGGAAACTATTGTCTCAGAAGAAAGATATATACAGAAGGGCCACTCAGCGGTGCAACGTGTCCTCGGTTTTTTATGCAAAAATATGCAGTTTACTGGCCAGGAAAATGGCGGATCAGCCAGTTCAACGTGCTTATTGGCCAGAAAAAGCAATTGACTGGCCAGAGAAATGGCGGCCAACATGCGTAATGCGATATGCGCGACCCCCAAAATTCAAAGGTTCCCAGAGAGTGAACCCTCTATATAATATTTACTCTATGCTATTGCACAATGTAGATACAGCACACACAGAAATAAATTTTAACATCGCTAGTAAGGTCTACTCCTAAGGGCATATCGTTTAGAGTGTTTAAAGAGTTCTCATATTTTTGTCTGTCTTCGATTGATAATCTTACAATATCTTCAGCTTTCATAGGAATATATTTTGGTCTCTCATGAAGCAGTCTTTGTTTGTAACCTTCTCGTTGCTCTGGCGTCATCATTGCTAAATCTTTAGGTCTTCAATCTGAAAAGTCTACCCAATTAAATCTATTTTTAACCAAGTAAATCAAGTCTGCTCTGGGTCTGCTTCTAAGCTAAGAGCGTATTATTCTTAAACTCCATCACTCGCTTGGGTGTATATATACTGTCCGAGTCAACCTCGTAGCTTTTTCACCTTCTAACCATAACTTTACATTTCTTTAACCCATACCGAGCAAGCATATCTCTGATATACTTGTTAACTAATCCAATTTCTATGACTGTGACTGTGACTGTGGCTGTGCCCGTGACTGTGGCTGTGCCTGTGGCTGTGCCTGTGGCTGTGCCTGTGCCTGTGACTGTGACTGTGGCTGTGGCTGTGGCTGTGGCTGTGGCTGTGGCTGTGGCTGTGGCTGTGGCTGTGGCTGTGACTGTGACTGTGACTGTGACTGTGACTGTGACTGTGGATGTGGCTGTGGCTGTGGCTGTGGCTGTGGCTGTGGCTGTGGCTGTGGCTGTGGCTGTGGCTGTGGCTGTGACTGTGACTGTGACTGTGTGACTGTGACTGTGACTGTGACTGTGACTGTGACTGTGACTGTGACTGTGACTGTGACTGTGACTGTGACTGTGACTGTGACTGTGACTGTGACTGTGACTGTGACTGTGACTGTGACTGTGGCTGTGGCTGTGGCTGTGGCTGTGGCTGTGGCTGTGGCTGTGGCTGTGGCTGTGGCTGTGGCTGTGGCTGTGGCTGTGGCTGTGGCTGTGGCTGTGGCTGTGGCTGTGGCTGTGGCTGTGGCTGTGGCTGTGGCTGTGGCTGTGGCTGTGGCTGTGGCTGTGGCTGTGGCTGTGGCTGTGGTGGCTGTGGCTGTGGCTGTGGCTGTGAAATTGCAAGCTGGTTCTCGAATCACAATGGAAGCGCGTTTGCTAATGAGATGTAAGCTACAGTAAATGCACGTGCTTTTTGTTTTCCATTTCATTTCAAATACTATGGCTTGCAAAATGTCAATAAAATATCAACTGGGAAATAGATAGCTAATTAACGTTGTTGCGTATGGCAATAACCCAGAAGCCGCAGGACTAGCCTTTTCACAGGACTAGCCTTTGCAGACAACGTCACCTGATTTTGGCACTAGATTTTCCAATCTTTTTACCTTAGGTTTTTGGAACGTAATATATATATTAGCATTTTGTACCCTAGTTAGCTTTTCCACTTGTATGCCACATGCCGTTTGAACCAAACTGCATTATTAATTGAAGACCCGTCAAGACACAAAGGATTACTTAATTTTGTGTCTAAGTGCCACTTCATCTCGCACGGTGTGTAATAAATGCACCGACAGTACTTGATTTTCACTTTCAGCGTGTATGAACCATCAGTAGAAAATAACTCTTTGCATGCGCAACTGGTAAAAAAACAAAAGGTTATTAGAAAAAATTAACAGAGTATATACATCGCGGCCATAATCACTATTATAAATTTCTTGCTTACTGCAGCAATTAATACTAGAAGTCATTCCCGATGAACATTTGCTCGAGATTAGCGCAAAAAAACAGGAAGTGTGTTTACATCAGTTGCATGCATGTGGTCGACTACGCATGTTTTTCTTTATTCAGAACAATCCCTTGATATATTGTACATGCAGAAGATATTCGCCTGCTTTTCTGTTTCATTTTTTAACAAATATTTGATTCACAGTTTTCATAGTTTTTTCATCAATTAGTGTTTTATTTATCAATTAGTCTAAATGCTGGTATTAATACGACCCAATGTGATACTCTATGCAGTCCAGTGTTTGCACCTTATATAGACACTACCAATCTATCCACTAGACTAGAGTGTCAAAACGTGGGTTCACGGGTTTGTTGATTCAAATTGTTACTTTATCTTAACAATTACGATTATATATTACATGCGAATTCTAGTTTTCCATTTAGTGTGAGAACAATTTATCAACTACTTTTCAAGAAAAACCTCCTCCACAGGTATTTTTATGGAGATCTTCTGTGTCAGGCCTAGATGAGAAAATATTGTTTCTTCCTAAACCACGGGTATACCCTATAAACATGCCTAGGGAGGAGGCAATCAAGAAACATTAGCCTTTTGTACTTCTCGGAATAACTCTAATTATCTAGTAATCATGAAGCAAGTGTGGAACTTACGGACCATGACCTGTCAATGTGGCGCGCGTGAAGCATCGTGTAAACGATAGCACATGCACATCCTAGATCTAGGGCCTTTACTTGGCAAGTTGCTCTCGATTTGCAGGTTAAGCGATATCATGACATCACGAGGCAGATGCCTTTTAAAGGCCTAGTGAATTTCCAAATATTGCGCAATTTAGATTTGTATAAATTTTATTTACTTCGTAAGACAATCTGTCCCATTGTTTTGAACAACAATTTTAGGCTGCCTTAAATTTCGGCAAGTGTGTTTGTGTAGTTTTGACGTCCTATATTTCCGCCTATATTTTATAATGCCATTGCCAAAATTGAGAGGAAATGTAGTTCTGTGTGACAAAATTTCATGAAATATTCTAGTTTTGTTATATATTTTGACCAATTTTTGCTGTGTCCCTTCAGCTTATAGACACTGTATACACAAGCAATCTAAATATTGCTTGAAACTTTATGCGTAATACAGCCAAGAGAACTGAGTCTATTTTACCTGTATTCGTTTAAAATCGCTGTTAAATTGCCCAAAATTAGGTTTCTGAACGTAAGATTTGGCCACATCGAAGCTGGGCAAGTTTTGGACAGTTTTGAGCATTTTCGGTTAGGAAATGTGCTAGGCCTTCTATTTCTCACTTTCGCCCTTCATCCGCCCCGCCCCAAAATCGCCTGACCGCAATCTTCCTATGTGAAATGAGCTGAAAACGCTGAAATTGGAATATTAATAGAGGCCTAGGCTGGAGAGCATGCACATATGTTATGTTATTATTGTTATAGGATGCAAGCTAAAGTATGGGTGATGCAAAGGACGAGCTGTGTCGCCATAGGAACGTTTAATAACAAAATTGAATGACGGGTACCCCTGAGCAGGAAGCTTTAGTCGTATAGATCAAAGTTTTGACGGGGTGTGGATAATGAGGAAAAATTCCAATGCAGTACGATAGTGTAGCTGTACCTTCTACTACCACACTATATCATGTATGAGTGTAAATATTTTAAAGTCGCTGCTCGAAAGAGTAGTAATAATATTGGCTTTTGTGGGTTTCGTGATCACTAAGCGTTACTGGGAAGCTGAAATAGTGGTCAACTTCAGAAATATCAACACTTGTATATATAGGAGCAAGTAAAATTTTAAAAACTACATCTGTCAATTCTACTTATTTCCCCAAATATAAGACTACCACATAAAATGAATTAATATAGTTTTCTCAGTCTAATAACTTCCGGTTAACGAGCATTTGCTGCACGATAATGCTTAAGGCTAGTTCTCATATGTCGCAAGAATCGGCGATGTCCATTATCGGTGGTCATTGGTCTGTAAAATGCTTTGTCTGTAGGCAGAGAATACAATAGATCGCCGACATATGATAACTAGCCTTTAGTGACCTACGTATTGTTGTATTTTCGCACGGAAGCCCTTAACCAATACAATAGCTATAGCGTCCTATACAGGGTGTGTCAGTAAAAAGTGATGCCTTTGAAATTAAATACAATAGGGTACAATAGATTCTTTGAAAGAAAATGCAAATATGAAGTTCAATTTCAAAAGGTTCACTATTGTATTAAATTTCAAAGGCATCACTTTTTTCTGACTCACCCTGTATATTTTGCCAAGCGTTGTGTTCCAAGCACAGTCCGTTTCGACAACGAGTAAATATATTCTCGTATCTAATATCACTTTATACGAAACGGCTTCGACAACTAATATAGCGACCTAGTAAAATATTATTTCCTTATGAGAAGTAATAACAAGCAGAAATATAGCTTTCTAAAACGAGAAGATCTTAAAGTTTAATCGGCATAGCTAAGGTCTTATAGAGAAATACAAATAAATGTTTGCCAAGCGAATGTATAAACATAGTTCTTTAAGGGATTTAACCTTACAAAGTTTCAAGCGTTTTACATGTAGTAGAGGATGAAAAGCAGTAATTTTTAAGCGAGATTTACGAGCATATACAAATATTGTAAGTCATTTCTGAATCGTCAACGGCGATTTGAATAAATTGAGAATATTTAATTATAGGACGGGAAACTATTGTCTCAGAAGAAAGATATATACAGAAGGGCCACTCAGCGGTGCAACGTGTCCTCGGTTTTTTATGCAAAAATATGCAGTTTACTGGCCAGGAAAATGGCGGATCAGCCAGTTCAACGTGCTTATTGGCCAGAAAAAGCAATTGACTGGCCAGAGAAATGGCGGCCAACATGCGTAATGCGATATGCGCGACCCCCAAAATTCAAAGGTTCCCAAGAGAGTGAACCCTCTATATAATATTTACTCTATGCTATTGCACAATGTAGATACAGCACACACAGAAATAAATTTTAACATCGCTAGTAAGGTCTACTCCTACGGGCATATCGTTTAGGAGTGTTTAAAGAGTTCTCATATTTTTTGTCTGTCTTCGATTGATAATCTTACAATATCTTCAGCTTTCATAGGAATATATTTTGGTCTCTCATGAAGCAGTCTTTGTTTGTAACCTTCTCGTTGCTCTGGCGTCATCATTGCTAAATCTTTAGGTCTTCAATCTGAAAAGTCTACCCAATTAAATCTATTTTTAACCAAGTAAATCAAGTCTGCTCTGGGTCTGCTTCTAAGCTAAGAGCGTATTATTCTTAAACTCCATCACTCGCTTGGGTGTATATATACTGTCCGAGTCAACCTCGTAGCTTTTTCACCTTCTAACCATAACTTTACATTTCTTTAACCCATACCGAGCAAGCATATCTCTGATATACTTGTTAACTAATCCAATTTCTATGACTGTGACTGTGACTGTGGCTGTGCCTGTGACTGTGGCTGTGCCTGTGGCTGTGCCTGTGGCTGTGCCTGTGACTGTGGCTGTGGCTGTGGCTGTGGCTGTGGCTGTGGCTGTGGCTGTGGCTGTGGCTGTGGCTGTGACTGTGGCTGTGGCTGTGGCTGTGGCTGTGGCTGTGGCTGTGGCTGTGGCTGTGGCTGTGGCTGTGGCTGTGGCTGTGGCTGTGGCTGTGGCTGTGGCTGTGGCTGTGGCTGTGGCTGTGGCTGTGGCTGTGGCTGTGGCTGTGGCTGTGGCTGTGGCTGTGGCTGTGGCTGTGGCTGCGGCTGCGACTGCGACTGCGACTGTGGCTGCGACTGCGACTGTGGCTGCGGCTGCGGCTGCGACTGCGACTGCGACTGCGACTGCGACTGCGACTGCGACTGCGACTGCGACTGCGTCTGCGACTGCGACTGCGACTGCGACTGCGACTGCGACTGCGACTGCGACTGCGACTGCGACTGCGACTGCGACTGCGACTGCGACTGCGACTGCGACTGCGACTGCGACTGCGACTGCGACTGCGACTGCGACTGCGACTGCGACTGCGACTGCGACTGCGACTGCGACTGCGACTGCGACTGCGACTGCGACTGCGACTGCGACTGCGACTGCGACTGTGACTGTGACTGTGACTGTGACTGTGACTGTGACTGTGACTGTGACTGTGACTGTGACTGTGACTGTGACTGTGACTGTGACTGTGACTGTGACTGTGACTGTGACTGTGACTGTGACTGTGACTGCTGCTGCCACTGTGACTGTGACTGTGACTGTGGCTGTGGCTGTGGCTGTGGCTGTGGCTGTGGCTGTGGCTGTGGCTGTGACTGTGACTGTGACTGTGACTGTGAGTGTGACTGTGACTGTGACTGTGACTGTGGCTGTGACTGTGGCTGTGGCTGTGGCTGTGGCTGTGGCTGTGGCTGTGAAATTGCAAGCTGGTTCTCGAATCACAATGGAAGCGCGTTTGCTAATGAGATGTAAGCTACAGTAAATGCACGTGCTTTTTGTTTTCCATTTCATTTCAAATACTATGGCTTGCAAAATGTCAATAAAATATCAACTGGGAAATAGATAGCTAATTAACGTTGTTGCGTATGGCAATAACCCAGAAGCCGCAGGACTAGCCTTTTCACAGGACTAGCCTTTGCAGACAACGTCACCTGATTTTGGCACTAGATTTTCCAATCTTTTTACCTTAGGTTTTTGGAACGTAATATATATATTAGCATTTTGTACCCTAGTTAGCTTTTCCACTTGTATGCCACATGCCGTTTGAACCAAACTGCATTATTAATTGAAGACCCGTCAAGACACAAAGGATTACTTAATTTTGTGTCTAAGTGCCACTTCATATCGCACGGTGTGTAATAAATGCACCGACAGTACTTGATTTTCACTTTCAGCGTGTATGAACCATCAGTAGAAAATAACTCTTTGCATGCGCAACTGGTAAAAAAACAAAAGGTTATTAGAAAAAATTAACAGAGTATATACATCGCGGCCATAATCACTATTATAAATTTCTTGCTTACTGCAGCAATTAATACTAGAAGTCATTCCCGATGAACATTTGCTCGAGATTAGCGCAAAAAAACAGGAAGTGTGTTTACATCAGTTGCATGCATGTGGTCGACTACGCATGTTTTTCTTTATTCAGAACAATCCCTTGATATATTGTACATGCAGAAGATATTCGCCTGCTTTTCTGTTTCATTTTTTAACAAATATTTGATTCACAGTTTTCATAGTTTTTTCATCAATTAGTGTTTTATTTATCAATTAGTCTAAATGCTGGTATTAATACGACCCAATGTGATACTCTATGCAGTCCAGTGTTTGCACCTTATATAGACACTACCAATCTATCCACTAGACTAGAGTGTCAAAACGTGGGTTCACGGGTTTGTTGATTCAAATTGTTACTTTATCTTAACAATTACGATTATATATTACATGCGAATTCTAGTTTTCCATTTAGTGTGAGAACAATTTATCAACTACTTTTCAAGAAAAACCTCCTCCACAGGTATTTTTATGGAGATCTTCTGTGTCAGGCCTAGATGAGAAAATATTGTTTCTTCCTAAACCACGGGTATACCCTATAAACATGCCTAGGGAGGAGGCAATCAAGAAACATTAGCCTTTTGTACTTCTCGGAATAACTCTAATTATCTAGTAATCATGAAGCAAGTGTGGAACTTACGGACCATGACCTGTCAATGTGGCGCGCGTGAAGCATCGTGTAAACGATAGCACATGCACATCCTAGATCTAGGGCCTTTACTTGGCAAGTTGCTCTCGATTTTCAGGTTAAGCGATATCATGACATCACGAGGCAGATGCCTTTTAAAGGCCTAGTGAATTTCCAAATATTGCGCAATTTAGATTTGTATAAATTTTATTTACTTCGTAAGACAATCTGTCCCATTGTTTTGAACAACAATTTTAGGCTGCCTTAAATTTCGGCAAGTGTGTTTGTGTAGTTTTGACGTCCTATATTTCCGCCTATATTTTATAATGCCATTGCCAAAATTGAGAGGAAATGTAGTTCTGTGTGACAAAATTTCATGAAATATTCTAGTTTTGTTATATATTTTGACCAATTTTTGCTGTGTCCTTCAGCTTATAGACACTGTATACACAAGCAATCTAAATATTGCTTGAAACTTTATGCGTAATACAACCAAGAGAACTGAGTCTATTTTACCTGTATTCGTTTAAAATCGCTGTTAAATTGCCCAAAATTAGGTTTCTGAACGTAAGATTTGGCCACATCGAAGCTGGGCAAGTTTTGGACAGTTTTGAGCATTTTCGGTTAGGAAATGTGCTAGGCCTTCTATTTCTCACTTTCGCCCTTCATCCGCCCCGCCCCAAAATCGCCTGACCGCAAT